>OX632363.1:35637314-35902314 GCA_951751655.1 Ophion costatus
ACTCACTCACTCACTCACTCACTCACTCACTCACTCACTCACTCACTCACTCACTCACTCACTCACTCACTCACTCACTCACTCACTCACTCACTCACTCACTCACTCACTCACTCACTCACTCACTCACTCACTCACTCACTCACATCACTCACTCACTCACTCACTCACTCACTCACTCACTCACACTCACTCACTCACTCACTCACTCACTCACTCACTCACTCACTCACTCACTCACTCACTCACTCACTCACTCACTCACTCACTCACTCACTCACTCACTCACTCACTCACTCACTCACTCACTCACTCACTCACTCACTCACTCACTCACTCACTCACTCACTCACTCACTCACTCACTCACTCACTCACTCACTCACTCACTCACTCACTCACTCACTCACTCACTCACTCACTCACTCACTCACTCACTCACTCACTCACTCACTCACTCACTCACTCACTCACTCACTCACTCACTCACTCACTCACTCACTCACTCACTCACTCACTCACTCACTCACTCACTCACTCACTCACTCACTCACTCACTCACTCACTCACTCACTCACTCACTCACTCACTCACTCACTCACTCACTCACTCACTCACTCACTCACTCACTCACTCACTCACTCACTCACTCACTCACTCACTCACTCACTCACTCACTCACTCACTCACTCACTCACTCACTCACTCACTCACTCACTCACTCACTCACTCACTCACTCACTCACTCACTCACTCACTCACTCACTCACTCACTCACTCACTCACTCACTCACTCACTCACTCACTCACTCACTCACTCACTCACTCACTCACTCACTCACTCACTCACTCACTCACTCACTCACTCACTCACTCACTCACTCACTCACTCACTCACTCACTCACTCACTCACTCACTCACTCACTCACTCACTCACTCACTCACTCACTCACTCACTCACTCACTCACTCACTCACACTCACTCACTCACTCACTCACTCACTCACTCACTCACTCACACTCACTCACTCACTCACTCACTCACTCACTCACTCACTCACTCACTCACTCACTCACTCACTCACTCACTCACTCACTCACTCACTCACTCACTCACTCACTCACTCACTCACTCACTCACTCACTCACTCACTCACTCACTCACTCACTCACTCACTCACTCACTCACTCACTCACTCACTCACTCACTCACTCACTCACTCACTCACTCACTCACTCACTCACTCACTCACTCACTCACTCACTCACTCACTCACTCACTCACTCACTCACTCACTCACTCACTCACTCACTCACTCACTCACTCACTCACTCACTCACTCACTCACTCACTCACTCACTCACTCACTCACTCACTCACTCACTCACTCACTCACTCACTCACTCACTCACTCACTCACTCACTCACTCACTCACTCACTCACTCACTCACTCACTCACTCACTCACTCACTCACTCACTCACTCACTCACTCACTCACTCACACTCACTCACTCACTCACTCACTCACTCACTCACTCACTCACTCACTCACTCACTCACTCACTCACTCACTCACTCACTCACTCACTCACTCACTCACTCACTCACTCACTCACTCACTCACTCACTCACTCACTCACTCACTCACTCACTCACTCACTCACTCACTCACTCACTCACTCACTCACTCACTCACTCACTCACTCACTCACTCACTCACTCACTCACTCACTCACTCACTCACTCACTCACTCACTCACTCACTCACTCACTCACTCACTCACTCACTCACTCACTCACTCACTCACTCACTCACTCACTCACTCACTCACTCACTCACTCACTCACTCACTCACTCACTCACTCACTCACTCACTCACTCACTCACTCACTCACTCACTCACTCACTCACTCACTCACTCACTCACTCACTCACTCACTCACTCACTCACTCACTCACTCACTCACTCACTCACTCACATCACTCACTCACTCACTCACTCACTCACTCACTCACTCACTCACTCACTCACTCACTCACTCACTCACTCACTCACTCACTCACTCACTCACTCACTCACTCACTCACTCACTCACTCACACTCACTCACTCACTCACTCACTCACTCACTCACTCACTCACTCACTCACTCACTCACTCACTCACTCACTCACTCACACTCACTCACTCACATCACTCACTCACTCACTCACTCACTCACTCACTCACTCACTCACTCACTCACTCACTCACTCACTCACTCACTCACTCACTCACTCACTCACTCACTCACTCACTCACTCACTCACTCACTCACTCACACTCACTCACTCACTCACTCACTCACTCACTCACTCACTCACTCACTCACTCACTCACTCACTCACTCACTCACTCACTCACTCACTCACTCACTCACTCACTCACTCACTCACTCACTCACTCACTCACTCACCACACTCACTCACTCACTCACTCACTCACTCACTCACACTCACTCACTCACTCACTCACTCACTCACTCACTCACTCACTCACTCACTCACTCACTCACTCACTCACTCACTCACTCACTCACTCACTCACTCACTCACTCACTCACTCACTCACTCACTCACTCACTCACTCACTCACTCACTCACTCACTCACTCACTCACTCACTCACTCACTCACTCACTCACTCACTCACTCACTCACTCACTCACTCACTCACTCACTCACATCACTCACTCACTCACTCACTCACTCACTCACTCACTCACTCACTCACTCACTCACTCACTCACTCACTCACTCACTCACTCACTCACTCACTCACTCACTCACTCACTCACTCACTCACTCACTCACTCACTCACTCACTCACTCACTCACTCACTCACTCACTCACTCACTCACTCACTCACTCACTCACTCACTCACTCACTCACTCACTCACTCACTCACTCACTCACTCACTCACTCACTCACACTCACTCACTCACTCACTCACTCACTCACTCACTCACTCACTCACTCACTCACTCACTCACTCACTCACTCACTCACTCACTCACTCACTCACTCACTCACTCACTCACTCACTCACTCACTCACTCACTCACTCACTCACTCACTCACTCACTCACTCACTCACTCACTCACTCACTCACTCACTCACTCACTCACTCACTCACTCACTCACTCACTCACTCACTCACTCACTCACTCACTCACTCACTCACTCACTCACTCACTCACTCACTCACTCACTCACTCACTCACTCACTCACTCACTCACTCACTCACTCACTCACTCACTCACTCACTCACTCACTCACTCACTCACTCACTCACTCACTCACTCACTCACTCACTCACTCACTCACTCACTCACTCACTCACTCACTCACTCACTCACTCACTCACTCACTCACTCACTCACTCACTCACTCACTCACTCACTCACTCACTCACTCACTCACTCACTCACTCACTCACTCACTCACTCACTCACTCACTCACTCACTCACTCACTCACTCACTCACTCACTCACTCACTCACTCACTCACTCACTCACTCACTCACTCACTCACTCACTCACTCACTCACACTCACTCACTCACTCACTCACATCACTCACTCACTCACTCACTCACTCACTCACTCACTCACTCACTCACTCACTCACTCACTCACTCACTCACTCACTCACTCACTCACTCACTCACTCACTCACTCACTCACTCACTCACTCACTCACTCACTCACTCACTCACTCACTCACTCACTCACTCACTCACTCACTCACTCACTCACTCACTCACTCACTCACTCACTCACTCACTCACTCACTCACTCACTCACTCACTCACTCACTCACTCACTCACTCACTCACTCACTCACTCACTCACTCACTCACTCACTCACTCACACTCACTCACTCACTCACTCACTCACTCACTCACTCACACTCACTCACTCACTCACTCACTCACTCACTCACACTCACTCACTCACTCACTCACTCACTCACTCACACTCACTCACTCACTCACTCACTCACTCACTCACTCACTCACTCACTCACTCACTCACTCACTCACTCACTCACTCACTCACTCACTCACTCACTCACTCACTCACTCACTCACTCACTCACTCACTCACTCACTCACTCACTCACTCACATCACTCACTCACTCACTCACTCACTCACTCACTCACTCACTCACTCACTCACTCACTCACTCACTCACTCACTCACTCACTCACTCACTCACTCACTCACTCACTCACTCACTCACTCACTCACTCACTCACTCACTCACTCACTCACTCACTCACTCACTCACTCACTCACTCACTCACTCACTCACTCACTCACTCACTCACTCACTCACTCACTCACTCACTCACTCACTCACTCACTCACTCACTCACTCACACTCACTCACTCACTCACTCACTCACTCTCACTCACTCACTCACTCACTCACTCACTCACTCACTCACTCACTCACTCACTCACTCACTCACTCACTCACTCACTCACTCACTCACTCACTCACTCACTCACTCACTCACTCACTCACTCACTCACTCACTCACTCACTCACTCACTCACTCACTCACTCACTCACTCACTCACTCACTCACTCACTCACTCACATCACTCACTCACTCACTCACTCACTCACTCACTCACTCACTCACTCACTCACTCACTCACTCACTCACTCACTCACTCACTCACTCACTCACTCACTCACTCACTCACTCACTCACTCACTCACTCACACTCACACTCACTCACTCACTCACTCACTCACTCACTCACTCACTCACTCACTCACTCACTCACTCACTCACTCACTCACTCACTCACTCACACTCACTCACTCACTCACTCACTCACTCACTCACTCACTCACTCACTCACTCACTCACTCACTCACTCACTCACTCACTCACTCACTCACTCACTCACTCACTCACTCACTCACTCACTCACTCACTCACTCACTCACTCACTCACTCACTCACTCACTCACTCACTCACACTCACTCACTCACTCACTCACTCACTCACTCACTCACTCACACTCACTCACTCACTCACTCACTCACTCACTCACTCACTCACTCACTCACTCACTCACTCACTCACTCACTCACTCACTCACTCACTCACTCACTCACTCACTCACTCACTCACTCACTCACTCACTCACTCACACTCACTCACTCACTCACTCACTCACTCACTCACTCACTCACTCACTCACTCACTCACTCACTCACTCACACTCACTCACTCACTCACTCACACTCACTCACTCACTCACTCACTCACTCACTCACTCACTCACTCACTCACTCACTCACTCACTCACTCACTCACTCACTCACTCACTCACTCACTCACTCACTCACTCACTCACTCACTCACTCACTCACTCACTCACATCACTCACTCACTCACTCACACACTCACTCACTCACTCACTCACTCACTCACTCACTCACTCACTCACTCACTCACTCACTCACTCACTCACTCACTCACTCACTCACTCACTCACACTCACTCACTCACTCACTCACTCACTCACTCACTCACTCACACTCACTCACTCACTCACTCACTCACACTCACTCACTCACTCACTCACTCACTCACTCACTCACTCACTCACTCACTCACTCACTCACTCACTCACTCACTCACTCACTCACTCACTCACTCACTCACTCACTCACTCACTCACTCACTCACACTCACTCACTCACTCACTCACTCACTCACTCACTCACTCACTCACCTCACTCACTCACTCACTCACTCACTCACTCACTCACTCACTCACTCACTCACTCACTCACTCACTCACTCACTCACTCACTCACTCACTCACTCACTCACTCACTCACTCACTCACTCACTCACTCACTCACTCACTCACTCACTCACTCACTCACTCACTCACTCACTCACTCACTCACTCACTCACTCACTCACTCACTCACTCACTCACTCACTCACTCACTCACTCACTCACTCACTCACTCACTCACTCACTCACTCACTCACTCACTCACTCACTCACTCACTCACTCACTCACTCACTCACTCACTCACTCACTCACTCACTCACTCACTCACTCACTCACTCACTCACTCACTCACTCACTCACTCACTCACTCACTCACTCACTCACTCACTCACTCACTCACTCACTCACTCACTCACTCACTCACTCACTCACTCACTCACTCACTCACTCACTCACTCACTCACTCACTCACTCACTCACTCACTCACTCACTCACTCACTCACTCACTCACTCACTCACTCACTCACTCACTCACTCACTCACTCACTCACTCACTCACTCACTCACTCACTCACTCACTCACTCACTCACTCACTCACTCACTCACTCACTCACTCACTCACTCACTCACTCACTCACTCACTCACTCACTCACTCACTCACTCACTCACTCACTCACTCACTCACTCACTCACTCACTCACTCACTCACTCACTCACTCACTCACTCACTCACTCACTCACTCACTCACTCACTCACTCACTCACTCACTCACTCACTCACTCACTCACTCACTCACTCACTCACTCACTCACTCACTCACTCACTCACTCACTCACTCACTCACTCACTCACTCACTCACTCACTCACTCACTCACTCACTCACTCACTCACTCACTCACTCACTCACTCACTCACTCACTCACTCACTCACTCACTCACTCACTCACTCACTCACTCACTCACTCACTCACTCACTCACTCACTCACTCACTCACTCACTCACTCACTCACTCACTCACTCACTCACTCACTCACTCACTCACTCACTCACTCACTCACTCACTCACTCACTCACTCACTCACTCACTCACTCACTCACTCACTCACTCACTCACTCACTCACTCACTCACTCACTCACTCACTCACTCACTCACTCACTCACTCACTCACTCACTCACTCACTCACTCACTCACTCACTCACTCACTCACTCACTCACTCACTCACTCACTCACTCACTCACTCACTCACTCACTCACTCACTCACTCACTCACTCACTCACTCACTCACTCACTCACTCACTCACTCACTCACTCACTCACTCACTCACTCACTCACTCACTCACTCACTCACTCACTCACTCACTCACTCACTCACTCACTCACTCACTCACTCACTCACTCACTCACTCACTCACTCACTCACTCACTCACTCACTCACTCACACTCACTCACTCACTCACTCACTCACTCACTCACTCACTCACTCACTCACTCTCACTCACTCACTCACTCACTCACTCACTCACTCACTCACTCACTCACTCACTCTCACTCACTCACTCACTCACTCACTCTCACTCACTCACTCACTCACTCACTCACTCACTCACTCACTCACTCACTCACTCACTCACTCACTCACTCACTCACTCACTCACTCACTCACTCACTCACCCACTCACTCAATCACTCACTCACTCACTCACTCACTCACTCACTCACTCACTCACTCACTCACTCACACTCTCTCTCTCTCTCTCTCTCTCTCTCTCTCTCTCTCTCTCTCTCTCTCTCTCCCCCGACCCTTTCGTCCCTTTGCTCTCTATTTTTCTCTCTGTCCTATCTATAGAGAGAGGGAGACGAAAATAGTAAAAGAGGTACAGCCAGAGAAAGAGAGAGAGAGAGAGAGAGAGAGAGAGAGAGAGAGAGAGAGAGAGAGAGAGAGAGAGAGAGAAAGAGAGAGAGTAATCGAGCTGCAACATCAGAGCCAGCGAGGATCTGGGCTGATTTCTAGATTACCACTTTATGCAAATAAATGCACGTATTTCACTCTGTCACGAGAATGCTCCAATGTGGATTCAGGCGAAATCACTCTCCGCGAGAGAAACTCGTCGTCATCACGAAAGCTAATTGAATTACCAATTTTCCAATATGAATTACAATAATGGAACACCCACGCGTCTGTCATATTCGAACGAAATACCAATTACGATCGTTTAAGCCAAACATTTGCTCGGCTAATGAAAGGAAGATTACAATTTCGATGACTACAATGTTTGGAGGATGGAAGACGAAATACTCGTTGCGAAGAATTCAGCAACATGAAAATTTGATTACGTTGGAATTTGCATCTTTGGAATGCGAGGAAAATTGTTTGCTTCAAACTGCCAAGGTCCTGCCATGGATTGAGAAATTCAGGAATACAGCGGAAAATGTTTTTGTATTATACCATAACCCATGAACATAAAGACGCGATGAAAAATCATAATTATAAGTAAAAAAAAAACAATATTGATTTTTTTTTTAATTACGTTATGTTCCGATGACGTAAACTCCGAAATTTTAAAATTTCGCGATGAGTATTTTATGTTTTTCATCGCATTCAAAGGGCGAAAAAAGTGACAATTTATGGAGATCCTCCGACAACTTATCATGTTCTGATGAAACCGTCCACACCGAGACGAAAAGAATGCTCGAACCGCTGGCTCACTTTTCCTGCCAATTAAATTATCGCTCGAACTATTCTCGCGCCTGCCTCGCGAGCGACAGGGCTGCTGTAATGAATATTATATTTCATCCTCCACAAACACCGCGCTCTTCGAATATTTTTAAAAAATTCATTTTTTCGCAATCATAGCTTGACACAAAGTCCGTGCAAATTCTTTGAAAAAGCGAAATGAATGAGCTTAATTAAAAAAAAGAACTCTGAAAAAGATGAGATGATTGAATTCATATTTAAAAGGGGCAAATTGATATTGGAACGAAAGGGTTCGTCCGAGGTCAACGAGGGTCGTTGAGATTCGATCATTCGATGAGAAATTAATTCCTGGGGATGTGAAAAGAGAAATATGGAATTTAAAAAAGTATCGAATAATCTCTTTGAGCATGTTGAAAATGAAAATAAATAGCATCACAATAATTACTTCGAGAATGTTGAAAATAAAAAAAAGGATTGGTTAAAAAGGCATTTAAAAAGTGCCTTCGGGAATATTGAAAATAAAAAATTAGTGGTTGAAAAAAGCATAAAAATAATGCCTTACAGGATGTTAAAAATAAACAATAAATTGTTGAAAAAAGCATTTTAGAAAATCCTGCTGGACTATCAATAATGAAAAATGAGTTGTTAAAAAATATCATTAAGGAAATTTCACAGAGAATATTGAAACTAAAAAATAAATGGTTTAAAATAGTAATTTTGGGTACTTATTATACACACGCATGCATACAACGATAATGCATGCACGAGCATCTAACGTAAGCACACTCAATTGCAAAACCAATGTGCCTGAACGAGGCTAAAGACTTGACAAATCGCTAGGTCGAGTCGGGGTCATGCCAATATCATGAAATACGACCTCACCGCAGGAGCTTCCGTACTCTACGTCTCTACACATATATACATATATATATACATACATATATATATATATATATATATATATATATATATATATATATATATATATATATATATGTGCTATGCATCCATGCGACCAGCAATTCCGTCGTACCAACTTCCAACTGGCAATTATCGACCTCGATTCAATATCGGTACGTACCTCGACGCGATATCGAATTTTCCCACATTTTCCACACATAAATCGACCGGAATGCCAATCTTATGATCATTGCCAAGAAATAAATCGACGCGGTTATGCGAACGTGAAGAATAAAAATTACATCGAGCATTTCATTTCTTGACGATTCACAGCACGAAAACCTACCCGGATGGGTGAACGATGACGCAAATAACGGACACGCGATTCTCGACCTGCTTCAATTATTATTTATTTTCCGAATAAAAATATTGGATTAAAATTTTTTTCCATCATGGACGGTAGAAACGAGCATGCGAAAAACACTCGATTTCGATGGTAGTTGTCGGAAAATTAGTTGTAAACGCATGAAAAAAAAAATTCGCCCAAATTTTGCGGAAGTAAAACGTAATTTTGACACTCACCGGAAGTGGTATTCTCGGCAATGATACGAGCCTCGATTTCCGAACTTTGCGTGCTCCGAATTGCTCACTCGCGCCCTCGTACTATCAATTAGTATTGTAATAACAGTCTCAAAAATGTATGGAAAATACTATTTGCACGATTCATTTACGGATAATACTATAAGGAATTTATTTAATTGTTTAAAATTATTCTATTATTTTATATTGTGTTAAAATTAAAAAAAAGGATTAAGATCTCCACGTAAAAAGGGGAAGAACCCTGTACGATGGACCAGATATAAAAAATAGAAATAAACTATTAGAAATTGACGAAAAAATGCTTTTCAACAACACTATCGATCATCCACGAAACATACTATGCAATAATACCAGACACTTATTTACATTAGCAGAAAAATAATGTTCCGCAATTACAAAATAGCTTTCACTTCCCCATTTGTTTTTTTTCCTCCGTGAATTAAGGCCGGACACCATCGCGACGGGTAAAAAATCATTTTTTTTTGCATTTTCTCAAATGTGAAAAAATGTCAAGTAAAAATATTGAATACTGTTCAAGTTACAAATGATTTAGTGAGAGCACGTAGCGCAACGATTTACGTATACTAAAACTTTCAATCGCGTTTTTCTCGAGCTTACCGGAATCATAAATCTAGCTAAAATAGTCTGATTTTCAATTTAAAAAAAACCAAAGATTCCGTAATTACAATAGCTATTCTTGTACCTAGTCTTTTTTTTATTTAGTAGTTTTCAAGCCTCTGACTATAAGTAAACATTTTGTCAGAATTATACTTTTTTTATTGAACACTCGCCATATTGTGGATTTTTAAAAAACGTTTATATAGATTATAAAACTTTTCATTTTTATTTTTAGATTAACCATTGTCAAGTTATCCATCCGGCTGTTGGACCACATTTTTTATACAGCGGCTCTGTCATACTTCAATAACATTGTTAATTTTTTTTTTTCATAATAATTCGCTCGCAATAATTTCAATGTATGCTTAACCTTTTCGCCAAATCCAAAATAGATAATCTAGTAGATAACAATAAATTGGAAAAACAACCTTTTTTAACCCGTCACTCTGGTATCCTCCCTTAACGGGGGAGGTAACTTTGAGGGAGGAAAAAAATTGCTCATTTTCATGATTTTTTTTCAGAGGAAAAATTCCTTTACTTTTTTTGAGACTCAGAGTATATTTTATTACTACTTTTGACTGTTATATGGTATTTTTTTTATTAATCTTTAAGGGGCTATACCAGTGTGACACTTTTAAAAAATTGATTTTTTTCGCCTTTTTCGACAGTTTATACTTTCAAGAACATCCTGTAAAAATGTCAAGGCCGTATCTCTAATACTCCCCGAGGCAATCCCTCGTAGGTACAAAATGCCCCAGTTAAATCTTTAAACGCGTTTTTCTCGAAATGAGATTTTTCAAATTTGCTGACATTGTAACTCAAAGAGCAATTATCCGATTGACTTGAAATTTGAACTGAGTACTCTTGAGTATAGTTACTCTACAATAAGGTAGCATATTTTCGATTGGATGAAAATTGACGATTTGGCATTGAAAAAAACGACCATTTTATAGGCAAGAAAACAGACTTTTTTAAAATAACTCTGCCATTTTGTTGGTTTTTCATATTTTTCGAAAATCCTACGTCATTGTACAGGAAATACATTTCAGTTTATCGAAATTTTTTCCTTTTTCGGTTTCGGCTACTCAATCGGCCGGAATCGTGTCAGCAGTGGAGGAACTTTTGTTTTGGCGCCTGCGAAGGCACTATGAAAAAATTATGTAATATAGGTAAAATGTAGCCAAATATATTCTTAATTTTCCGAATCATTTTATTGAGTACTTTTCTACCAAAAAATTCCCGAAAATCGCCCAAATGTTCAGCGTTCACACTGATATAGCCCCTTAAAAATGGTGAAGGTATGGCACGGTCTGCTAAACTGCATTTTCAAAACTGGCGTGACGTATAGCCAATAAACTAACCGAGCGATTCTGATGAAATTCGGTATAAATCTTTCTCATCTTATTGTCTAAAGCATGGTGCTAAATGTTCTTAAAAAATAAAAATAAAACTATTTATTATTGCAAAATGTAGCCATTTTTTAACGAAAAATGCAATCTTTTAGGTTCAAAGCGTACCTTTTCACCGATTTTTATAATTTCTCACTTTTTCTTGGTTCGTATTCTGCGTCTAAGTGTCAATAAAATAAAAATTTCCGTCGGGTTTCTCTCAGATTAATTCCGCCGACGCTACGTGTCACGCAGTCTAACAACATCCGCCACAACCCGTTTAAAAACCGTGCCATACCTGTTAAGGATGTTAAGTCCCAAATCGCAAATGATGATAAAATTCTGAAAATTTGGTATGTTTTTGTATGAAGTATTTCAGAGGTCGTGTAAAAATTTCACGACAATTAGGAAGCTCGTTATTGAACAATTAACATTCACAAATTAAATGTTGTTTTATGGAAACTGATGTAACTTTGCAATAAGTTTTTTTTTTACCTCTCAATTTTATAATATCTACAATATACTGAAAGCAACGGAAACAAAACGAAGTTTATTGATAAATTTTTTTTTATTTCTTTGAAAAATTGTTCTTAACAAAATGTTAATTTTTTAATAACGAGCTTCCTAATCGCCGTGAAATTTTAACACGACCTCTTAAATACTTCATACAAAAACTTACCAAATTTTCAGAATTTCCTTATCATTTTTTATTTCAACCCTTAAGGAGGTTGAAGTAATGGTGATAGAATTCTGAAAATTTGGTATGTTTTTACATGAAGTATTCAGGAGGTCGTGTAAAAATTTCATGACGATTAAGAAGCTATTTAGTGAACAATTAACATTAACATGTTTCATAGGGAATCAACATCCTTAATTACTAAAGATTTTCAAAAATACCACGTAACCGTCAAAAGCGGCGATAAAAAATCCCCTCAGTCTCAAAAATGGTGAAGAGATCGTGTAAAAATTTCACGACAATTAGGTAGCTCGTTATTGAACAATTAACATTCACAAATTAAATGTTGTTTTATGGAAACTGATGTAACTTTGCAATAAGTTTTTTTTTTGAGCTCTCAATTTTATAATATCTACAATATACTGAAAGCAACGGAAACAAAACGAAGTTTATTGATACATTTTTTTTCTTTCTTTTAAAAATTGTTCTTAACAAAATGTTAATTTTTTAATAACGAGCTTTCTAATCGTCGTGAAATTTTAACACGACCTCTTAAATACTTCATACAAAAACTTACCAAATTTTCAGAATTTTCTTATCATTTTTTATTTCAACCCTTAAGGAGGTTGAAGTAATGATGATAGAATTCTGAAAATTTCGTATGTTGTTACATGAAGTATTCAGGCGGTCGTGTAAAAATTTCACGACGATTAAGAAGCTATTTATTGAACAATTAACATTAACATGTTTCATAGGGATTCAACATCCTTAATTACTAAAGATTTTCAAAAATACCACGTAACCGTCAAAAGCGGCGATAAAAAATCCCCTCAGTCTCAAAAATGGTGAAGAAATCTTTGCTTTAAATAAAAAATCATGAAAATCGTCAATCTTTAAAATCGTCCCCCTTAAAATCGTCGACAAGAAAATTTCGAAGCTCCAGAAAACCCTATCGTCCCGCGATCCTATTTTCCCCAACGTATTTTGCGTATCGAAATCTAATTACACTCGCTTTCGCGGCCATTGAAGCTGCGACTTCACCACGTCCTCGTGACATCCTCTGAAAGGACGAACGGTCGGTAGAACGCGAGACGCCTCTGGCCCCGACACGCGAACTACAAGGCAGAGTTCGTAGCACCGGAAGTAGCGCGTTACACTCGACGGCTAAACGCAAGAAAAATTTTCAGTCGCGCGGTTACGGAAAAGGCCGCAGACTGCGGAAAAATTGCCGACCGACTGACGCGCCACGGACCAGACGGAATCCTCGAAAAGTTGGCGACGTGAGAAACTGCGCCATAACACTGAATGTGTTTACTCGGGAGTTAAAAAAAAACGAGCATGTCTTGAACAAACTGACGAGAAACGCGATAAGTGTTGATACTCGTTCGGTGTACGAACGCTGTTTTTTTTTTCGGTCGCTCCGGTGCGTAAGCAAATAAGGAACAATGTAAAGAACAGTAAACTCTACGGTAAGCCTGCAGTTCAGAGCGCAAGGGACGAGATGGCGCTTCGAAGCGGACGCGTCGCGACTGCGCACGCGCGTGAGTGGAAAATTTCAGCAGGCTTGGAGGTTATGGAGGAGATTGGCTGGATCTCGATCGGAAGTACGTCGCGATTTCTAACCAATGGAAACTGCCGATTTGTTTGGCTATATTGCAGTCTTTTTTTTTATCCCTCGGAGATCATAAAAGCTAGTTAGTTTTTTTTCCATTTCAATACGGAGTCAAAAATTTTTCTTTTTTAATCTTGGCCAATTTTTACTAAGTTTTATCACCTTCGTAAGTATATTTTTTTTTAATGGAAAATTAAAAGATGCACCAACATGTACAGAACATTTTAATAATGTAGAATGAATAGTTTCGACGCAAAAAATCATGAAAATTCGTTCTTTTCCGGCTGCCGAAGACATCTCCCCCTTTGTAAAAAAAAAGAGTATCCCAGTGGAACATTATTTTCTCCCGAATTGGTTAATTTATTTGCAAAGATACGATACGACAGCCACGGAACCGTTTTTTTACAATCTTACCAGACACCTCGTCCAAATGGGCGAGTAAACTTCTATAACAATAATAAAGCTCTATAAACAATAATAAAGATAAAAAAATTGAAAAAAGCAAAAATAGATTAAAAAAACGAAAACGCAGCACCCGAAAAATGCAATTGCATGCACACAGACGAAAATAGCGCAGCGAATACAAAAAATCCACCATGCCGATACACGTGTGAGAGCGAGATACGAGCATGCCGTGCAAACAAAAACCACAAAAGTGTCAAAAATCGAGGAAAGATAAATAAAAGCCCCGAACCTTCGTTTATTTTTTATTAATTTATTTCATTGTGTATGTATATTGGGGTCGTGTGAGACACGATCACGGCAATCGAGAACCGTAAACCCCATCAAGGTTGGTACCCTTCCGGCGTAGTGTTGTTCTCCCGGGTGCGTGATCGCTTCACTATAAGACAGAAAATCGTAACGCACAAGCTGAGGCCTCTGTCACCGTGGAAAAAAAAATAATTCTCACAAAAAAATTAAATGAAAAACAAATCAACGAACTGCCACCACAGTCGCAAATTATTGCAGGGAAGAACCATCACCACACCCTTTTCTTTACAACGCCACCTTTGGTCAACCGCTCAGTCGCTCGCAACGTTTTATTTTTCGTCGCGAAAAAAAAAAAACTTTTTTCTTCGAATTCCAAGCGGAGAGTTGTAACTCGCAGCCGTTTTGAATTCTCGAACAAATTCCATGCTACTTATCGACGTCGCGAAAGAAAAAAGTTTCATGAAACGTCTCGTAAAAATTGAGTAAAAATTGAACAGTCCGTTGGGTAGGTGAAAAAATATGAGGGAGGTACCGATTAAACGAAATTGGCCTCAAGAAGTTTTTTCGACCTCGCGATTTTTTTCTTTTTCTTGATCATTGAGGAAAAATCACAGAGGGGAAAAAATGACTCGCATCCCAGCACCTCGAAATCCAAGTGTGTTCGTGCAATGTACGTGTGCGTGGCGGAGAATGCAGCCTGAATTTTACGAACTACTCGAAGCCAGGAAAAAAATGACTGGAACTTCTTGAGGATGGGGACAAGGTGCTTGCATCGCTGGAACGCAACGAAAGTTTTTTTATATTTTATTTACCACTTTTTTTTATTATTGTAGAAGTACTTTTGCTATTGATTTGTATTGTAGCTAACTAGATAAATATCTTTAAAAATGGTTGAGGGATTTTTGTCGGCTGAATCTGCGGAAAGAAATTAAGGGGGGCTACATCTACGTAGGTGGGTGAAAAAATTGCATTTTCCAAAAATATTTTTATTCAACAGTATCGCCAATAAGCGCTATACCCTGAAAATTTCAGTGAAACATTCCTAAAATTGAACGAGCTACGGATTCTCACAGTCAGCAGCACCATACTTCCAACTTTAAACGCTTTTTTCTCGCAACGCTGTTTTCAAAGTCGGTGGACCTGATATCTCGAGAACCACTTGACGGATTGTTTCCAAATTTACAGGAGATACGACGAGTAACATTTAAAGGTCGTTGACGATCTCACTTCTCTCAAATGGATCTTCATTTTTTGCTAGTTACGTAAAAATGATAACTTTTTTCACAGATTTTCAATATTCGAGTTTCAACTCGTCGCCGCGTCGTCGAAAATAATGATTTTGAAAATCGACGATCGTCAACGACTCGTACTCGTTGTTAACTCGAATAACCCGTTTGGTTTTTAGATTTCGGATGGACCGTTCACGCTGGAGAACGTCCACCGCCAAATGTTGCGAAAAACATGTCATCATCAACCAGCGGTCACGTTTTCGTTGTTTTTCTGTGTTTTTCGGTGATTTTTCAAAAGGCTCTCGATACATGTCCCTTTGTGTTCAAAATAATGCGTCTCTTTTTCACCGACCATTTACCAGGCAAAAAACGGAATTTCCCTTTTTGGGCCCCCAGGTAGACGAAGCCCCTTAAAGGAATTCAGAAATGTCAATTTTCATTGCATTCCAATGTTGCGAACGTCACACGTGGACGTCAAGAAGGAATGCAATGAGGATGAACGAAAATTGTTCCAGCAATGGCATGAGAGGAAACTTTGGAAAACGATCAACAAGGATAACCAACGATTATATTAAAGACAACGAATAAAACAAACGAGAGCGGTGTCTGCCTTGGCGCAATTTTCGAGCGGAGGACAGCCGAAAGATTGGACGTGAAAGGGGAAGCTTACGTGGGAACTACTCGACTCGTCATACGCTCATTTGCTACGTTTGATCGGTTGCCGTGATTACGTGTGCGGCCAGGTTGCGTGCAGGGTGCGGGGATCGCACTTACAAGACTTACGGTCGGCGTGTCTCGTCCTCTTGCGCTCCCGGTGGGTCGTCCTCGTAGCCGGTGTCTTAGTGGCTGTCTTGACGAGTGACTCGAGCAGCTCGTCGTCTCCGTCCGTCACGTTGCCGTTGCCCCGCTCGTCACGAATTATCGGACCCAGGGCTGTACGACCTGAGACAAACACACGCACACGACGCGTTTCAACTGCCTACCTTACGGACACGCGTTTCATTACCAACGGGACAAATAATCGCTCGGAGCTGCATTTTCTTGGAACACAGCAATCGAAGGTTCACGATTTACGAAAAGTAGCTTAAGGGGTTAAGCCGCAGTAACGGGTATAAAATCATGTGCGAATTTAAGGGGTTACCCCCACTTGCGATTTTGAAAAAATCGTTTTTTTTTATTGCATTTTTTTGAAATATAAGTATCTGAGAATATTTCCTGAACATTTCAAGTCGATCCGAACAAAATTGACTGAGATGTGAGCGTTGAAAGAGAAGAATCCGTGAATTGAAGAACTGAAATTGAAACTTTAAACGCGTTTTTCTCAAAATGGCATTTCTGAAGTCGGTGACCAAGATTACTCGAACACTAATGAACCGATCTTCTTGAAATTTTGCAGGCTTATTTAATACATAAAAATGTAGTCTTTAATCGTTCGATTTTTTTTTTCGAAAAGAAATGGCCGTTTTATAGCCAAAAAACGGCCGTTTTTTTCGTTAAAATCGAACCATTAACTTTGACTGTCCGCCATTTTGTGAAAAATGAATATTTTTTAAAATCCTTCGATTAAAGACTAGTTTATACTTATATTTGACTAAATCCATCCGCATTTTTTTTTCAGATGATCCACTTCGCCGCAATGTCGGTCACCGCAAACCGTGTATATAAAAACATTATTTCATTGACGGCCATTTGCCACTGAACAATGTAATATTTTTCAATAAAAAAATTACTGAAAGTTCTTCAAGATGTGTTCTTTGAGATGGTATATTGATCGATTAAAAAAGTTTTGTAGTTTTCTTCTAAAAAATTCATGAAAAAGGCTTTTTTTTGCGCTACAAGTGGGGGTAACGCCTTAAGGATCTTCAGTCCCAAATCGCAAATGATAATAAAATTCTGAAAATTTCGTACGTTTTTGTATGAAGTATTTCAGAGGTCGTGTAAAAATTTCACGACGATTAGGAAGCTCGTTAATGAACAATTAACATTCACAAATTAAATGTTGTCTTATGGAAACTGATGTAACTTTGCGAAAAGTTTTTTTTTTGATGTACAAAATGGCCTACTACTAAGATTTTCTTTTGTTATCTTTTTTCCAATTAGCGTGACAAATAACAAATCAATTTTCACTCGATTTACTTCAAATTTAAAAGTTATGTTCCTTATTGCATTTCGCAGAGAAGTACGTACGGAATTTCTGATTAATCGAAAACTTTTCATTTTATAAGTAGTTTTATACGAAATTTTTCACTGAAAAATTTCTTTCATTTCTGAAGTTCAAATGCCTACAATTTTTTAAATAAAAGGATATTTTTTAAATTCCGTACGTACTTCTCTAGGTATTCTAATGTAGATTGACGAGAATTTTTCTTTTTTGTTCTAGGTAAAAAATTGTGGATGCTAAATGTCACGCCCCGGAGCGCTTAAAAAAAGATAACAAAAGAAAATATTAGTAGTCGGCCATTTTGTATAGCGAAAAAAAAAAATTTTCTAACAGCTTGATATTCATACTAAATAGATGTGTAATTAATTTTATATGTGAATCACTTTTTTATACGAAAAAAATTGTTAAGTCCGCGCATGATTTTATACCCGTTACTGTGGCCCAACCGCTTAAGATAATGCTGTCAAAAGTTTTATAAAAAACGCTACCCATCCGTTCGTCTCGAAGAGCATTCATTTTAAGATTTTGTTGGACTTGGAGAATTTTACATTTCATTCCAAGATTTTGGCTGACTTGGAGAATGTTTGTTTTATTTTGTTGCAAGATTTTGGTAGACTTGGAGATTTTTTAATTTTATTTTGTTGCAAGATTGTGGTAGACTTGAAGAATTTTTATTTTATTTTGATGCAAGATTCTCGTAGGCTTGAAGAATTTTTATTTAATTTCATTCGAACATTTTGGTAGACGTGGATAATTTTAATTTTTTATAATTTTATGATTTTGCTGGACTCAGAGAATTATTTAATTTAATGTTTTTTTGTAGATTTAGAGATTTTTTACTGTATTTTGCATTACGATTTCGGTAAGCTTAGAGCATTTTAGTTTTCATTTTATTTTGAGATTGTGGCAGACTCGGAGATCTTTCGTTTCATTTTATTTCAAGATTGTGGTAGACTTGGAGTGTTTTCGTATCATTTTATTTTAAGCTTTTGGTAGACTTGGAGAATTTTTATTTTGTATTATTCGAAGATTTTTGTAGACTAAGAAAATGGCTCAGCGCTTTACCTCCATCCGTTCAAACGGAAGGTCCTGCAAGAAAAGCTGGAGAGGATTTTCCGCCGATTAATTTTTGAAATATAACTCCATCGTCGCCACTACTAAGATTTTCAAGATCAGCGATGAATTTTCTATCGAATAACACTTGAGATACTCCAAAATCGAAAAATTGAATCTTAGTATCAAAATATAAAAAAAAAGTCCCTATGTCAAAAGGGTAATAAATAGTCCATAGTCCGAACGACAACATCCATTCGATGTTGTCCAAACGCGACAAGACAACGAACCAACATAACCACTCCACCCAAAACCTTGTATGAAAATTGTCGAAAGTTTCAACGCTTTCCCAAATGTTCTCCATCTTTCCAAATGTACTTCATTCCCCTGGATTTCCGGTTGGTGGAACATTATTCTCATTGCTTTTGTCCTCACTTGATCTCCAGATTTATCGTGTCTTCGTGGCACTGCAGTTATTGCTTGACAATTGTTTTCCCTCATGCCCTCCAACCCCTCCTTCGCACCTTCCACCCATCCAGTGGAAATCTCTCGCGAAAGGCAGGAAACTTTATAGACTTGCAGAGAAGACAAGCTGTCACCATATAACTACTCTCCGTATTATACTACGACAGACCCTTGCCTTGAATGACTTCCGTAGAGCCCGGGGGTCCCTTTTCGAGAGTTCGTCTCAAAGAAACGTACACAGCGCATCCCTTCGGCTTTATCCCTTTCCCTTATCCTCGATATTCCTTATTCTTTGGTAAAGGGTATAAAACCATGTGCGAATTTAACAATTTTTTTTCGTATGAAAAAGTGATTCACTCATAAAATTAATTACACATCTGTTTAGTATGAACATCGAGCTGTTAGAAAATATATTTTTTTTTTCGATGTACCAAAATGGCCGACTACTCGAAACTTCTCGAAACAGCTTTTTCCAATTGGCGTGACAAATAACTTCAATAATTTTCACTCGATTTACTTCAAATTTAAAAGTTATGTTCCTCATTGCATTTCGCAGAGAAGTACGTACGGAATTTCTGATTAAGGATGATGAGTCCCAAATGGCAAATGATAATAAAATTCTGAAAATTTGGTACGTTTTTGTACGAAGTATTTCAGAGGTCGTGTAAAAATTTCACGAAGATTAGGAAGTTCGTTATTGAACAATTAACATTCACAAATTAAATTTTGTCTTATGGAAACTGATGTAAAACTTTGCAATAAGTTTTTTTTTTGACCTCTCAACTTTGTAATGTCTATGATATACTGAAAGCAACGGAAACAAAACGAAGTTTATTGATAAATTTTTTTTTTATTTCTTTTAAAAAATTTTCTTAACAAAATGTTAATTTTTTTATAACGAGCTTCCTAATCGTCGTGAAATTTTAACACGACCTCTTAAATACTTCATACAAAAACATACCAAATTTTCCGAATTTTCTTATCATTTTTCATTTCAACCCTTAAGGAGGTTGAAGTAATGATGATAGAATTCTGAAATTTCGTATGTTTTTACATGAAGTATTCAGGAGGTCGCGTAAAAATGTAATGACGATTAAGAAGCTATTTATTGAACCATTAACATTAACATGTTTTATAGGGACTCAAAATCCTTAATCGAAAACTTTTCATCTTATGAGCAGTTATAACGAAATTTTTCACGGAAAATTCATTTCTTAAGTTCAAATACCTACAACTTTTGAAGAAAACAATATTTTTTAAATTCCGTACGTACTTCTCTAGGTATTCTAATCTAGATTGACAAGAATTTTTGTTTTTTGTTCTAGGTAAAAAACTGTGGATGTTGAATGTCACGCCGCGGAGCGCCAAAAAAAAGATAACGAGAGAAAATATTAGTAGCCGGCTATTTTGTACATCGAAAAAAAATATATATTTTCTAACAGCTTGATATTCATACTGAATAGATTTGTAATTAATTTTACGAGTGAATCACTTTTTCATACGAAAAAAAATGGTTAAATTCGCACATGATTGTATACCCGTCACTGTAGCCTAAGGCCTGAACACACGAGAATAATGATATTTCAAAAATAAGAGCAGGGCCTCGCAGACGATGATAGGATTTATCGCAAAGTAAAGAGGATCAAGCGTGGAAAAGCATGCTGACAAGGCACATCACTTTGGCGTCCTCCTCGGATTTTGTTGAAACTTTTTTATGTGCAAGAGTATCAAAAACTAAGAGACACGTATTTTTTGATTGGCGGAAAAACGGTTTTAAGGGGTGAAACGCACCCTTAAAAATGGGAATGTTTTTCGTTTTTCGTCGATAACGTTTTAACGGTACGAGATATAAGAAAATTTCAAAATTGGATCAGTGTTTTTTTTTTCGTCTACATTGGAGATGAGAACGATAACGTTATCGACGAAAAACGAGAAAAACATCCCTATTTTCGGGGGTGCGGTTCACCGGTTAAAACCGTTTTTCCGCCGATGAAAAAAAAAATACGTTTCTCTTAGTTTTTGATACCCTTCCACATAAAAAAGTTTCAACAAAATTGGAGGAGGACACCAAAGTGATGTTCCTCGTGAGTGTGAACAAACAGAGCATTTCTCCAGCAGCTAATTATTGCCTTCCTGGTCGCGATCAATGTGTGCGTCTCTGTATATAAAATTAAGGGGTTAGAAATAATCGCGAAAATGAGCTATTTTTCGACCCGATACACTGTGATGATCCCATAAAGGCAACCCTAAAACTTATCCTGGCAACGATAGAACTGCTGGTCAAACTTTAAATGCGTTTTTTTTCGAAACTCTGTTTTTCAAAACGTTGTACAGGATCTCGCGACACCTAATGAACTGATTTACTTGATGTTTGGTACACTTATTCAGTATAACAGTAGTTTAGGCGTCGCTGACGTTTTTTTTTTTCGTCATTTTTTTTATCAGTTATTAACAGTCATGATGCGATTTTTTCAAAAATGTGTGAAAAAAAATTGCTAACATTTTTTTTGATGTTTAATAACGAATGATAACGGAAAAATTCTCCGTCAAATCGTATCCAATATCATCTATTTTGAGAAAAAAAAATCATTTTTTTTCGTTTCAGATTAACCCCTTTGTTGGCAGAGAGAATTCGACAAAACGTGCCCAAAATGGCAGGACAATTTTTTATCCTGAAAACTTGTACTCTGGGCTTTTTGAGGGTGCTGATTACGAATCTGAACTCAAAATTCAGGAATTCACAATGACGAACAAATATGGCGAATGAAAATACAAATAATACACTTTGATTTAGATGTAACTCGGTACTCAAGCTTCATATATTTCCACCTATTTATTGTATTACGCTCCATGTTATTAAATTCACCATGAAAAATGCCCTCATTTTGAGTTCAGCATCACACTCAGCGTCCCCGAAAACCCCCGAGTACGAAGATTTATCCAAATCGAGCTGTTTTTTGCACTTTCGTCCGCCATATTAGATCCGCCATTAAATTTTTTTGAATTTTGAGTTCAGATTCGTAATAAGCGACATCGAAAATCCCGAAGTACCAATTTTTATGTAAATCGAGTAAAATTTTCAATTTCGGTCCGCCATTCTAGCGCCGCCATTTTGAATTTTCAAATTTAAAGTTCAGATTCGTAATAAGCGACCTGAAAAATCCCGGAGTACTAATTTTCATCTAAATCGAGTAATGTTTTATATTTTTGCCCGCCATATTGGCGCCGCCATTTTGAATTTTCAAATTTAAAGTTCAGATTCGTAATAAGCGACCTCAAAAATCCCGGAGTACTAATTTTCATCTAAATCGAGTAATGTTTCATATTTTTGTCCGCCATATTGGCGCCGCCATTTTGAATTTCCAAATTTTGACTTCAAATTCGGGTTCAGCGAGCCCAAAAACCCCCGCGTGAGGCTCCGATTTCAAATCGGAGCAAGTTAAATAGGGAAATAAAGGTTGACGCACTATTGCGTCAATGCCGCACAGGGCACGGAATTATTTGACGCACTATTGCGTCAATGCCAACGAAGGGGTTAAGCGAGTGGCGAAAAACAAGTACACGGTTGAGCTCCTCACGTGCCAACGTCCTTCACGAGATCGTTTGTAAGTTCTTCAACTATTGATTTTTTTAAATGAAATTTGGCACAAAATTAGGTTAATGCAAATACAAATAAATGTCCAAACGATTTCTCGATCATCTTACTTATTTCTCCAAAATACATTTTTTTTTACCACCCCAATTTTCGGGTTGTCATAGTCACCCTTAATTGATAAATAAAAATATGCTGTTCGAGCAAACAGAAAATAGCGAGGAAAAAATGGAATTCGACAAAAACAAAATTTTACGACGTATGTAAAATGAAATAAAAACGAGCAACGATTTTTTCAAGATACCAATTAATATCTATAATAATATTCGCCGAACTGTGTAAGAATGTACCGGATGTACAGACTCACCGGAAATATACGAAAATAATTTTTATCATAATAATATGGAAACGCTTATTCCTCCCATCCTCGAGGAAGTCGAGTTGATTATTTATTTGGCCGTCCAATCAGCTCCAACATCCCGGAAACGCATGAAAATAACTGCCAATTTGATCGGTATTGCCTAATTGACTTTAGGGAAACGACGAATTATTCCGTTCGCGTTTCGCGGAGAGGTAGAGCCTCCAGCAACGGAAGCCCTCTGGTGGTTCGGTATTTTCTCGGTTCGCGGATTAGTCCGCGAGAAATCAACGCGATTGCATATTATCGCGATTCACCGGATGTCGATGCTTGAAAATAAATGAATGTCTAGGATGCTTGATCGATTTTCGAAATTCGAGGATTTCTCTCCTTGCCCGAAATAATATATACCCGTACATTATCTATGATCACTGGAAGATTTTCTCGAGTCTTGAAACTTTAAACGCGTTTTCCCCAAGGCCACTTTTTTGTGAACCTCGTAATAGATAACTCAAAAACTATCCAATCGATATTTTTGATATTTTACACACTTTCGCATAATAGAATAACCGTCTATGTGAACCTAGAGTTTCTCGACAACTATATTTTAAAAACGACTTTTTAATTAACAAATATTGTCGTAATAATTTCATGAAAAATACAACATTTTTTCAACCTCGTGCCATGCTTCGAATTTTCACTTTTCTTTGAATTTTGTAGGTTCACATAGAGCGTGCGAATCTTATAATTCTAAAACTTCTTGGTTGCGATGTTTCAGATCAATGCACCAGCCGCTAGGGTGTACGCCGTGGCGAAACTCAGGCGGCATTCGTCTTTGCAGCAAGTGTCTTACAGACACCATATTTAAATATTTTTTAAAAATCCAATAATACAAGATGTTACGATATATGCATAAAATTTTAATTATGTACAATAAATAGTTTCGACGCGAAAAAAACTCGAAAATTCGCTCGTGTTCGGCTGCCTGGAGGGATCTCCCCTCAAGGAGCTTAGGGTGACATTTGGTACGTCGACGGACGTGAGATGCGACGACCAACGCAGGGATTGCAACGGAGAACCGTGCGGCTGGTGTATCTCGTTTTTTGTACCTATTTTTTGTATCGAAGGAAACAACGCGAGGACTCGTCGAGAGGGGAGTCCGAGACGGTACTTTGTGACGTTGAATATATCTATACATTTAGACGGAGGAATAAAAGAGAGCGGAGTTATTGCCAGGGCAGCGAACCATCGTAATGCTCGCGCAGGACTAAGTTTTACGGTCTACGATCGCTCTGTGTTTTTTTTTGCGGTTAGGATGGGGTAAGCCGGAGGAATAAAAAAGTATCCGGCTCCCGAGCGGAAGTGAGTGCCGCCTTTACTGCCCGTTGCGTCTTGCCATCATCGTTTCTCGTTTGTGCTCCTTATCCCACGTGCTCTTTGACCTCCTCGACTTATTAGTGCCCCCCTTCTTTTCCTGTTAGCTCCCCTACCTCTCCTTCTACGTTCCCTACGTTCTTCTGCCGCAACTGCTGTCTCCTCCACCCTCTTTTCATATCCTTTCTCTCGTTTCTTATTACTCGTCCTCTTTCTATTCGTCCTTTTCCTATTCTTCCTCTTCCTATCCGTCCTCTTCCTATTCGTCCTCTTCCTATTCGTCCTCTTCCCATTCGTCCTCTTCCCATTCGCCCTCTTCCTATTCGTCCTTTTCCTATTCGTCCTTTTCCTATTCGTCCTCTTCCCATTCGTCCTCTTCCTATTCGTCCTTTTCCTATTCGTCCTTTTCCTATTCATCCCCTTCCTATTTGTCCTCTTCCTATTCGTCCTCTTCCTATTCGTCCTCTTCCTATTCGTCCTCTTCCCATTCGTCCTCTTCCTATTCGTCCTCTTTCCATTCGTCCTCTTCCTATTCGTTCTCTTCCTATTCGTCCTCTTCCTATTCGTCCTCTTCCTATTCGTCCACTTCCTATTCGTCCTTGTCCCATTCGTCCTCTTCCTATTCGTCCTTTTCCAATTCGTCCTCTTCCTCTTCGTTCTGTTTCTATTCGTCCTCTTCCTATTCGTTGTCTTCCTATTCGTCCTCTTCCCATTCGTCCACTTCCCATTTGACCTTTTCCTATTCGTCCTTTTCCTATTCGTCCTCTTCCCATTCGTCCTCTGCCTATTCGTCCTCTTCCCATTCGTCCTTCTCCTATTCGTCCTCTTCCTGTTCGTCCTTTTCCTATTCGTCCTCTTCCTATTCGTCTGCTTCCTATTCGTCCTTTTCCTATTCGTCCTCTTCCTATTCGTCCTCTACCTATTCGTCCTCTTCCCATTCGTCCTTTTCCTATTCGTCCTCTTCCTATACGTCCTCTACCTATTCGTCCTCTCTCCTTTCGTCCGTTTCCTATTCATCCTTTTCCTATTCGTCCTTTTCCGATTCGTCCTCTTCCTATTCGTTCTATTCCTATTCGTCCTCTTCCTATTCGTTCTATTCCGATTCGTCCTATTCCTATTCGTCCTCTTCCTATTCGTCCCCTTCCTATTCGTCCTTTTCCTATTCGTCCTCTTCCTATCCGTCCTTTTCCTATTCGTCCTCTTCCTCTTCGTTCTTTTCCTATTCGTCCTCTTCCTATTCGTTCTATTCCGATTCGTCCTCTTCCTATTCGACCTATTCCTATTCATCCTCTTTCTATTCGTTATCTTCCTATTCGTCATCTTCCTATTCGTCATCTTCCTATTCGTCATCTTCCTATTCGTCATCTTCCTATTCGTCATCTTCCTATTCGTCATCTTCCTATTCGTCATCTTCCTATTCGTCTTCCTCCAATTCGTCATCTTCCTATTCGTCTTCTTTCTATTCGTCTTCTACCTATTCGTCATCTTCCTATTCGTCTTCCTCCAATTCGTCATCTTCCTATTCGTCTTCTTTCTATTCGCCTTCTTCCTATTCCTCGTCTTCCTATTCGTCCTCTTCCTATTCAGCCTCTCCCTATTCATCATCGTCCTACTCGTCCTCTTCTTATCCATCCTCTTCATATTCGCCCTCTTCCTACTCATCCACTTCCGCTTCTTCATCTCATCGAACCCTTCTTTCATTTCAGCCCCCCGCTTTCTCCTCTATTCGTTCCTTCGTGTACCTTTTCTTTCGCTTCGTCAGCCGCTTTGTCTGCCTATTCATTTTTCTATCTTTCGTCTTCAGCCTCTTCGTCTGCCATTTCGTCTTTCTGCGCTTTGTCGGCTTTGTACTTGTCCCATTGACTTCGGGTTGTTCTCCTACACGCTCTTCTTCTCCTGGCTTTCGTTGGGCATTTACTTCCTCTTTTACGCCAGACTCTACTACTTCTGCCTCTTATTCCGCACTCGGAAATCCTTTCATTATCCTTTCACAACTTTTTTCCGTTCCTTTCTCTTCTATCGCTTTTTTGGCCGTTTCTTCTAGATCAGTTTGTTTGACTCCTTCCACTGCTTATGCCTTTCTCCTGGCGCCACTCGTCTGTCATTTTGTTACCATTGGGGGAGACAGTGCCGACGTTTAATCGCCGCAAGATGTTATCGAAGCATCAATTAAATTCAACCCAATTTAAGCTGAACCAATACGATCTGATTCCTCTTCAGTCCTCTGTCTGTTTCTCTCTCTCCCTCGCTCTCATCGTGTTCCCACATTCGCGCGGAGCCCTCCACATTAACAACTCACGTAACGAAGTACAATCTCGCATGCTCGTAAAGCATGATGTTGAAGTTTGCATCGTTGAGACGCATTGAAAGCTGTTTTTACATTCCATTTTACTCCTTTTTATTACCACAGATCTCTTTATTACAAACTTGCGTTGTAGAACGATGACTAAATATCCAAAAAAATGATTGACAAATTTTCGTAGGCTGAATCTGCTATAAGAAATTTCAAAATATCATAAATGTTCATTACCGTTGCCTGCCAACGATGCAAACTTCAACTTTGTCGCAAGGACGAGCAAACTGCAACGATCACCAACCAAGGCTGCGCCAGCTATTCTTACGTAGATGTTTATCAGATCCCAGCCCACACGCTATCAAAATATTTCCAAATTTTGCTTTTCCTTTTTTTTCGGCAATCTTCGTAGCACGCGCGTCACGTTTTCCCCAAAATTTCCTCGTCTCTCGGTCAAGGTCCAACGAAAAGGTGACAAATTACGTCCACGTCTGTCACGACAGACACGCGGGAATTATTTTCGCCATGTGCGATCATTTGACGGAGACATTCTTGCGAAGTAAAAGCCGTCAGATGAAATGAAACTCACCGTCTTTGCGTTGCCTTCGCCAAGGCAGAGTTCCATGCAAACTCTCGACGTCGGAAATGTCGCTACCGAGTAGCTGACGAAGTTCAGCGTCAGCCCGATCCTCCTTCGTGCAGAATTTACCGACCTGGAACAATAAAACAGCGAGGAGAAACTTCTTACCGATTCTTTTTTTTTTCGAAACTGACAGTTTCAACAATATTGAGCAATAATCATTATCATATTTATGAAATGTTGCATATGAAATAATATATCTGTATAATTTTCATAATAAAATATATTTATCGTGTTATATTATAATACACGATTTTATTATCGATATTATATTATTATTATTGTGTTATAATTGATTATACGTCAGTATTAATGTTCTATTGTGCTATATCAGAATATTTCGTTGTATATAATATTATGATGCAATATATTATATGAAATAAAAATCGCAGGCTCGTCGCTCGAGGCAACTCAAATCGAAGAGAAAGGTCCAACATATAGTGCAAGAATCGCAAATTGAAGGTAAACTTATGATTACAACGATAGAATTGCTAGTGAAACTTTAAACGCGTTTCGAGACAATGAACGGATTTACTCGACATTTGATACACTTATTCGGTGTAATAGTAGTTTAGTCTACACTAACGTTTGTCTTCGGAAAAAAAAAAAATTTGTTAGCTATTAAGGGAGCTTTCCAGTGTGAAATTTTCAAAAAATCGATTTTTTTTTTTTTTGCTTTATTGAATAGTATACACTCTTCCGAATATTCCCTGAAATTTTCATGCCGAAATTCAGATTATTTCGGTTACTGTACAGCATTTCTTGGAAGAAGGCAACGGAGCGCTACAGCTACAGCGAAACTTTGAACGCGTTTTTCTCGAAACAGCATTTTTCAAAACGGTGTCCAACTTGGAGGGCAGAGTTTTAAAGCTATCGAGTTGAATTTTTTACACAATATTCTTAACGTCATTGTTTATCGTGCTATGGAAGCTTTTTTTTTTTGACATCTTCCTATTTTTTTGTAAAAAAAACTGCCAAAAAAAATGCTAAAATCGATACTTTTTGTTCAAACCGGCGCCATTTTTGCAAAAAAAAAAAGCCTCCATAGCACGAAAGCCAATTATATACCGATCAATAATCTTTTTGTGTTTTTTGTTTCAGATCAAAATTGTGACCCCCAACGTGGACACCACATCCAAGTGCATTTTCTGCAACAATTGTTTCATCATTTTTATAGATATTAATTAATAAATAAATCGATCTTTAAAAAATTGTTTTGTATTCTTCAATACCCAATTAATATACAAAAAAAAAACCAGACCGATTAGATTATTTTTTCTTTAAAAAAAAAAAATCGCGAAAAACAGCGATTTTTCGGGCTGTCACACTGGAAAGCTTCCTTAACAATAAGGATGGCATATTTCTTGTAAAAATGAAAAAAATTGCAAGCTTTTTTTTACCATTAAAACACGATAACAAAAAAAAGGTCAGTCAAGTCATAGTCAATATTATCTACTTAAAGAAAAAAATTCGTTCGTTTCTTTCAAATCAACCGGGTGCCCAAAATCAAGTACACCGTTGACAATATACACCTATATTTGTAACATGCATTCTTATGACACAACTTCTAATAATTTCCAATAAAAATAAAATCTTAATCGAAGCAACACATTCTCCGACGTATTTTCGAAAAAACATTTTTTTCAACTTTTCATAGCGTGAAATATAAAAAAAAAAAAAGCACGAGAAGGAAATATTCCCGTGTCCACGGAAGTAATAGAACAACAAAAAAGACCCATTTTATATGTAGTTAGAGACAGAAAGGAGAGCGAGAAACGAACCTCGGTAATCATCTTTCCTCTCGTCTTGTTCCTCTCCCGATGATTGGCTTTTTTCTCGAGCTGCTGAATAACACGTTCCCTCGTTGTTCTGTACTCGAGGGCAAATTCCGAGACTATCCTCGAGAATTCGTTCGGCTTTGTATCCTGCACACGATGGAGTGGTATACCGAGCCAGAGGATGAATTTGTGAAAACGATTTATGATACGTCGATGCACTATCCCAAGGACGATTATCCTTTCCGCGCAATCGGAGAGAAAATCGGACATTCTGAAATATCGGAAGAAAGAAGAAAAAAAAAAAGGATTGAAGAACGTCCTCTCGTCTCTCTGGATCATTTTTCTTTCAACGTCTTTCGCCTCGGTCCATCCGGTTCTCAAACTTTTCCCTCGATCCCGCTCCGTGCCCTCTCGAGCAGATTAAAGAGGAGGGAGAGAGAGAGAGAGAGAGAGAGAGAGAGAGAGAGAGAGAGAGAGAGAGAGAGAGAGAGAGAGAGAGAGAGAGAGAGAGAGAGAGAGAGAGAGAGAGAGAGAGAGAGAGAGAGAGAGAGAGAGAGAGAGAGAGAGAGAGAGAGAGAGAGAGAGAGAGAGAGAGAGAGAGAGAGAGAGAGAGAGAGAGAGAGAGAGAGAGAGAGAGAGAGAGAGAGAGAGGCAGAGGGACGGGAAGAAAAACGAGCGGTAAAAGACGAAGGTCAATATACATGCGGATGGAAACAAAATAAGAGCGAGAGGGAAAAAAACATCGCGGGAAAAACGAAAACTATGAGGAAGATGAGACGGGAGGGGGAAGGGGGAGAGAGAGAGAGAGAGAGAGAGAGAGAGAGAGAGAGAGAGAGAGAGAGAGAGAGAGAGAGAGAGAGAGAGAGAGAGAGAGAGAGAGAGAGAGAGAGAGAGAGAGAGTTAGAAAAAGCTCGGAGTAATTAATGGAGGAACGCTTGGCTCCGAGTCAACTTCTTCGAAAGAAAAGCTCCTCCAATTTATTGGACCTCCTTCTTGGACGGCAAAGCTTTCCTCAGGCGTCTTCTCCAATTTCGTACATGAGCTTTTTGTCAAAAGAAAGCTTCCCGGAAACGGAAGGCTTTGCACCGGAAGCTTCATTTGGTAAGATGATTTTTGGGTCAATGCACGATCGACGCTTACCACCCACGTCGATTCGGATCTCGTTCACTCGGACATTTTTTTTCTCACTTTTTCACGCAATGGAATGAGTACGCAAATGAAAAAGTGAGAAATTTTACTTTCGAAACGCAAAATTCGGTTGATCGGGAAGGGACGGTTATTGGTAATTGATTAAGGGGTCTTCTCACTTTGGTCGCTAAAAAAGGCTACGTTCGTTAATTTTTTTGATAGGTTTATATTACAGGTATTAATATACAAGTTGTTACACTTGATAAATACACTTTCGAACGACATTTTGAGAAATTGTTGGTTATTTAAGCCACTATTTTTAGACGAAAATGGTAGGGAAAAAAATGTCCTTAAAAATTGTAGGTCTGCGCGGTTGATGGAATTTCGGAGATGGATCATCCGAAACGAAAAGAATCGAACGGTTTTAGGTGCAGTGTGTTAAGGGAGCTTCCCAGTGTGAAATTTTCAAAAAATCGATTTTTTTTTTTTGCTTTATCGAATAGTATACACTCTTCCGAATATTCCCTGAAATTTTCATGCCGAAATTCAGATTATTTCGGTTACTGTACAGCATTTCTTGGAAGAAGGCAACGGAGCGCTACAGCTACAGCGAAACTTTGAACGCGTTTTTCTCGAAACAGCATTTTTCAAAACGGTGTCCAACTTGGAGGGCAGAGTTTTAAAGCTATCGAGTTGAATTTTTTACACAATATTCTTAACGTCATTGTTTATCGTGCTATGGAAGCTTTTTTTTGACATCTTCCTATTTTTTTGTAAAAAAAACTGCCAAAAAAAATGCTAAAATCGATACTTTTTGTTCAAACCGGCGCCATTTTTGCAAAAAAAAAAAAAAAAAGCCTCCATAGCACGAAAGCCAATTATATACCGATCAATAATCTTTTTGTGTTTTTTGTTTCAGATCAAAATTGTGACCCCCAACGTGGACACCACATCCAAGTGCATTTTCTGCAACAATTGTTTCATCATTTTTATAGATATTAATTAATAAATAAATCGATCTTTAAAAAATTGTTTTGTATTCTTCAATACCCAATTAATATACAAAAAAAAAACCAGACCGATAAGATTATTTTTTCTTTAAAAAAAAAAATCGCGAAAAACAGCGATTTTTCGGGCTGTCACACTGGAAAGCTTCCTTAATGGCTATGACGCATATCGTACGATTTTTTGTATCCGGAGAAATAACAAAATGGCGGACATTTTTCGAAAAACAGGAAAAAAGGTGGTTTTTCAGCGTTTTTGGCAAAAAAAACGGTAAATATCAGAATTTAAAAAATCCTTGATATGCGCTATAGCTATAGTTGTAAAGGATATGTGGTTAAAATTTCATAAGAATCGGTTCAGTAGTTTCGAAGATTTTATCAACGAGCCGTCGAAAAACGTTGTTCCGAGAAAAACGCGTTTAAAGTTTGTTTGGGTTCCATAAATACATAAAGAAACTTTTTTTTATGTATTTCGAATGTGTATTTATTAAGTGTAACAGCTTTGATATCAATATCTGTAATATAAGCCTATGAAAAAAAAAAAAAATTATGTAAATAGCCTTTTTTAGCGTCTAAGTAAGAAGACCCCTTAAGTACTGAGAGGGACTCGGGCAATAGACAATTATTTAAAATGTAGACAAGTTGAATCGATGAAACTTGTATTTTTTTTTGCGAGCCCTCCCCTTAAGGCGCTCGATCAGCAAAGACTTTGATCTTGATCTGAAAAATCTTACTTGACTTTCATCATCGTCGAGCCGTCGTGTTTAGCTATGAGCTTCAGGTGGTCCCAGGACGCTTTGCATTCGCTTTCGAGCTTCCCGATGTTCGATGCCAACTCGTCGAAATCGATCTTCGATGCCCTCGTCACGGCTCCGATCTGTCATATTTATTCGTCAGTTTAAGAGGGGGAAAAAATATTTTATTTCCGTTACGATCGCGATTTTGAATGCAATGAAAAATCAACATTTCTTTGAAATTACCATTTTTTCAGTAAACTTAACATAATTCTAAAATTATTCTTTTAAGTAAGGTTGAATTGAAATGAAAAAAAAAATTTGACGAAATAAATTTGGAGTTTGAACAAAATGTTTATTTTCAATTGAATTCGAAATCGCAAATAAAATCAAATGAATTAGCATTCTTTACAAATAATCACGGAAGAAAATATAATTTTAATGATCAAACATCTTTATAATGCTTTTGTGATTTTCGATTTTCAAAAATATGCCAATGATTTGACAATCACTATTTCATATCATGTGAATAAAACCTTTTAGTCGAACCAAACTTTATCCAAGTCGTATGCATTCGTCCATATCCGTATTGATAAATGAATGCGAATTAAAATAGAAAAATGTTTCGATTCGTATTTAACCCTTTCTTGACACACTGGGTCATTTCGACCCGGACGAATTTTAAATAAAATGCTCACTTTCCTAAAATCGAAAGTTTCCAATAATTTTTTACAACAATTCAAGTTTATATTTCCGAATTTTAATTATACAGATATATTACGAATGAAATGTTGAAAGTGTGTACGGGTTTTTTTTCAATAAGAATACACACTGGGTCAATTTGACCCAGTGTGTCAAAGCCATGGCCGAATATAAGTGTGCCAAGGAAGGGATAAAAAAAATATAGAAATGTTTTAATTTTTCTTATTGACGATGAACGTTTCAACGACATTTGTTTTTTATCATTATAAGAAAGTGGAATTTTCGTTGTTCAAACCACCAAAATTCCATTCCGTTATAACTATAAAAAAAACCTTTTAAAAAAATGTCAATAAAAATACTTTTTTTAAATCTTGTCATTGACGACGAACCTTCCAATGACATTTCTTTTTTATCATTATAAGAGAATGGAATGTTTACGGTATAAAAACCATTAAAAAATTCCATTCTCATATGATGATAGAAACGTTCATCGTGAACAAAAAAAATTTTTGTACGTTTTCATTTTGAATAGATAAAAAAGATTTTGGCCGAGAGAACATTTTTCCGTAAAATGAAAATGTTATTTTGCACGAATAAATACTGTCGAGAGCTTCGTTTTTTTAAATTCAATGAAAAAGAAACTCTTCTTGATTCTTCCATTTTTCAAAACAACAAAAGAAGCTTCCCTCAAAATCATCATTTCATTATCCATGAAAGAAGAAATGTATTTTTACAAAATCACGTTTACACTTGGTCAAAATCATAATGTCTTTCTCAATTTTTTATTTTCACTTCCCCCATTTATTACTCTCAACGTTCTGCTACATCTTGTACTATTATTTCTATTTCTTTTGATTTCTATTATTCGTCATTCCCATTTAGCTCCTTTCAATAACACGAGTAAAAAAGGGACGCAAAAAACAAAAACCAGATCGAGAGTGAGGCAGGCTCTTTTTCCTCTTTCCTCTATCGCTTCTCGCTCGGTTGTCCCTTTTTTTTTTTATCCCTCGAAGCACTCACCTCGGAGTAAAGGTCCGTGGAGTCCGGAAACTTCTCCATCACCATGTGACACAGGTGATGGAGCAAGGAGTGCTTGTGCACGGTGTCCTTGACTTCGGGCACTTTCGCGAGATACTCCAGCTGAAAGCCCTTCACCTACGAACCGAAACACGTCCCCAAGAGAAGAAGAAAATAAAAAAAGAAACCGAAAGGATAACGAATTTTACGAGGCGCGCATATTTATGCGGACATGTGAGCTCGACGGATTTACCGTCTTTTTTTTCATCCCCCCTTCCATTTGCAGAAATTCCTTCCATTTGCAGGAATTCCTTCCATTACTTGATCGATATTTTACTCCGAAAAAATTACTCCATTACTCCAAAATTACAAAATTACTCCATTGCTCCAAAAAATAAAACGAACTCGTGTGAAAAATAATTCCCCCCGTAAAAAAAAAAAGAAATTCCATCTCGTAAAAAGTGCCCCGTGGTACAGGCTGATTTTCGCTTCGTGACCTGATCGATCGATTTGACAATGCAGCAAAAAAAAGCTCACGCCATGCGTCCTAACGTGGGGGAACAAAATTTCTGACGCTGCGATTTCGTAAGGCGGGGGAGGGTGAACATTCCAGGGGTACTCGAGTTTCGAATGGTCGAAAGGCTTTACGAATTAAGGGGATATCATTTGGCTCGCTTTCAATACCAACCTCATTTCCGTTGAGGAATATCCCAATCGATAGGAGCGTGCTCAGAATTCCGCGGAAGGTTTTGTTCACTCTCAGCGTCTCCATTCCTTGCTTCAAATCCATCAAAGGTTCCGCAATTTCCTGCACTCGCAAAGACCTCGGGAGTTTTATTATTTTTATTCTTATTACCATTGTAATCATAGGAATTATCGGTACGAATATTATCATGATTGTGATGACAATTATCATCATCATCATTCGAATCATCGTCATCATCATCGTTATTATCATTATTATTGTTACATATATTAGGGAATTATAAAAAAGTCGTAATGCAGCTCCTATCGTTGCAATGCAACGAAAATTCTTCTCGATTTTTTCCATTCTTAATTTGTGTTATAATCTGAAATCTTTTTTGCACGTTTTGGTTATTAATTTTAAATATAGATGACCAGAAATGTTTCAGTGATTTTCGTGTTCGATATGTACCGAAAAAAAAAAGTACGGCAATAGGTGAATAAAAATTTTTCGTTGCGCTCCAAGGAGGCAAATTTCGATACGGTAAAACAAAAACTAAATCTGTCGTGTAAATTACACATATTATCGTGAGCCATATAACAACAATAATTATTATCCTTACTTTAATAATAGTTATTTTTGCTTCAATAATAGTTATTCTTATTTTATTAATGGTTGTTCTTATTTTAATAATAGTTATTTCTTTATTAATAGTTGTTCTTATTTTAATAATAGTTATTTTTATTTTATTAATAGTTGTTCTTATTTTAATTATGGTTATTTCTTTATTAATAGTTGTTCTTATTTTAATAATAGTTATTTCTTTATTAATAGTCGTTCTTATTTTAATAATAGTTATTTCTTTATTAATAGTTGTTCTTATTTTAATAATAGTTATTTCTTTATTAATAGTTGTTCTTATTTTAATAATAGTTATTTCTTTATTAATAGTGTTCTTATTTTAATAATAGTTATTTCTTTATTAATAGTTGTTCTTGTTTTGATAATAGTTATTTCTTTATTAATAGTTGTTATTTTATTAATAGTTGTTCTTATTTTAATAATAGTTATATCTTTATTAATAGTTGTTCTTATTTTAATAATAGTTATTTCTTTATTAATAGTTGTTTTTATTTTAATAATAGTTATTTCTTTATTAATAGTTGTTTTTATTTTATTAATCGTTGTTCTTATTTTAAGAATAGATATTTCTTTACTAATAGTTGGTCTTATTTTAATAATAGTTATTTCTTTATTAATAGTTGTTCTTATTTTAATAATAGTTATTTCTTTATCAATAGTTGTTTTTATTTTATTAATAGTTGTTCTTATTTTAATAATAGTTATTTCTCTATTAATAGTTGTTTTTATTTAAATAATAGTTATTTCTTTATTAATAGTTGTTCTTTATTTGATAATAGTTATTCTTATTCTAATCACCATAATAACTATTATTCATATATAATAACCACTATTATTATTAATCTTCTTAGTTTTTCCTTTCTTTTCGTTCAGGTTCAATGCCCCGATGTTTTTCTCATTCGGGCATTTGTTTCATTATACTTTACAATAATAGCGCACGGGCAAATTTTTCTGACGCCTCAAGATCTTGGAACTAAAGAAAAAGACGGAGCAAGCGAGCGAACGGGGGAAAAAAAACTTTGAATTCGAACAGATATACATGTATACATAAAGGTATATAAATTACATCGGACGAACCTTCTCGGAGTTCTCGAAGTCAAGTTTGAAGGCCCAAAGTTTCAACCTCGCCGGTAATTCGGAGATGGACGCAAGGGTGAGAAGAAACTGCTCGGCCGATCCCAGTGGGAGATCTGGATTGGCGGCCTGCGCCTCTTGAATTCGGGATCTCTCTTCCTCGGTCGGCAACATCGTTAAGAGTTTCTACGGGGGAAACGGACGAGGGAAACAAAAAAAAATCACGAACTGTAGACACCTGTGAGGACGAAAGGATCGAAACGCAAAAACGTGCAGGAACTTTTTTTTTTGCCAAATGATTATTAAAATATTACACTGGATATATGAATTAATTTTTTTATAAGTAGGGAACTCGTATCTTTTTTAAATTTGATATTTTAATAAAAAATAATAACGTTATTATGAAAATGAAAAAAATTATAGTTAAAAAGTGTGCTTGTGTATGTATTTTTTTAACAAACTCTTTCCCCTTCGTACTATTTATTATCAATCGATTGTTATTGGACATTTTTATTCCCGGCAAACAATAAAAATTCTGAGAATTCTCAGTTCTTGTGAGCACCATGGCAAATTAAATCTGATCTTAAAAATTGTTTATTAAAATCAAGTAGTTTATTCCTACAGGACGTCGCGATTTATTTTCTAAATTAATTTAATATCAGCAAATATTTTATATATAAGCAAATTATTATATTTTAGCGAACTGTGGACTCACTTCAATTCCTTCGCGATTCATAATCGTCGCGTCCATCTTCAGTATCGCCGTCTTTATCGACCTGGGCGGCGGGAGTTTCGTCATTCCTATGTTGATCGCGTTCGATCTTTTGTGATCCAGGACAATGATCTCTTTGTTCTTATTCATCTCCTGCTGCTTCTACTCGCCAAAAATGAATTCGCGCGTGGACAAAAAAAACCATGAAACAACGAAAGTTTTTTTTTCTGTTCGTAACGAACGGTCTTAGGATTGTTAATCGCGTCACAGAACTTTTTTTATCAGCAACTCAACGATCGATCATGCCGCCGTAAAAACTGCTTCGGAGCCCATGACATTAGGATTTTTTTATGCAACGATGAAAAACTACTCTACTATACTTCTTCTACTGATGAAAGGGAAACTTTTCTTTGGACAATTTACTACGAATTCGTTTTTTTAACAAAAATTAATTTCAATAAATAACGATCTTTTTTTTCGAGAATTTAAAATTCTTACGTTTTTATGATTACATTATTAATTACTTTAGTATCAACGAAAATGAATAATAACGAAATCGTCTAACGAATGAATCAAAATCAACGTTTAATGAATTAATCAAATTTTACGAATATAATAAACTAGTTAACTAAAAATGGCGTAAATTATGATTGCCCTCGTCTGCCACCGGAGTAAACATTGTTTTTTTTTTTTTTTTGAACAAATCAATGTTGATTTCACACCGAAAAATCTGATGGCCCGCGGAAAATATTTGACCAGTTTGTTTCGCGGGCTGCGAATTGAGGATCGAACTTTCGAGCCTGTTCGACCTTGGCCCACAAAAGCGGAGCAAGAGAAAAGGGAGAGAGGAAGAGAAGACTTTCGCCCCAGGAGCTTTTGACGTATCTTCCAATGTGTGCCCAGGACACTCGGATCAACTTTTTACCCTCCTCTGGATTTATCAAACATCCCTCCCCCCCGCCGTTTTCGCATACAAACGGGATCCGTTACAGGGCCAAGTCCTCTGTACGTGGCCACTGGCACGTGACTGGGCAATTAGACGATTAAACAGAGTGCAACGCAACGGAAAAAAAAGGACACAGCAGCACGATGATAAGCGAGGGTCGTTAATTTGCGAAACACAATTATCGACAGAAATGGAAGGAGGCAGTTTTTTTACAATTGCGAGAAATTCGGAAATTGCGTGAATTATATTTGACGAGGAATAGTGGGAATCGATTCTTGAGTTTTTTTTTTGCTCATCAGTGAAAAGCTCGAATTTTCAGCCAAAATTTCCACCAAAAAAAGGCACTTACCAATAATACATAACAATGGAATAAAAAAAAACAACGTTTTACAAAATAATTTTTTTCTCTCAGTATATAGATAGCCTACTCGATAAATCCCAAAAAAGGTTTATTGTCGCTAAAAGTTTTTACGGCAACAAATGGTGGAAGAAATTTATTTCCAACATAACGTCATTTTTTTAACATTGAATTGTTCGATATATTTTAATGTCTTTATTAAAATTATTGATAAATATTCGGAAGTGGGGCTCCCGCCAGAATCAGGCTAATTTTTGTTTGGGGTTGTTTGAGGTTGTTTGGGTTTGTTTAGAGTTATTTGGGGTTCTTTGGGTTTGTTCGAACCGTTGAAGAAAATTAGCCTGATTCTATCAGGAGCCCCACTTCCGAATATTTACCAAATTATTTTTATTTCTTTCTTTTCTTATTTATTCCTTTAATTTGATTTGATTTATTCATTAAATTTATTGTTATTTATTTATTACAGTTTTTGTTTCCTCATTTATCACATTAGCTTTTACTTGTTTGTTGCATTTATTTTCATTTGCTTATTCAATTCATTTTTATTTATTTATAGAATTTATTTTAATTTCTTCGATTGGATTTTAATCATTCCGTCACTTCAATTTTAAATTGTCCGATTTTTTGCGCACGAATTTCCGTCCCGAAAAAAGTAGAGTCAAGTGAAAAAAGTGATTGGCTGATTGAGCTATAGATTTCCAAAGATATTCCTACTTCGTCCTCATCAACGTTTTTTTTAAGGGGTTACCCCCACTTGCGATTTTGAAAAAATCGATTTTTTTTTTATTGCATTTTTTTGAAGTATAAGTATCTGAGAATATGTCCTGAAAATGTCAAGTCGATCCGAACAAAATTGACTGAGATATGAGCGTTGAAAGAGAAGAATCCGTGAATTGAAGAACTGAAATTGAAACTTTAAACGCGTTTTTCTCAAAATGGCATTTCTGAAGTCGGTGACCAAGATTACTCGAACACTAATGAACCGATCTTCTTGAAATTTTGCAGGCTTATTTAATACATAAAAATGTAGTCTTTAATCGTTCGATTTTTTTTTTCGAAAAAAATGGCCGTTTTATAGCCAAAAAACGGCCGTTTTTTTCGTTAAAATCGAACCATTAACTTTGACTGTCCGCCATTTTGTGAAAAATGAATATTTTTTAAAATCCTTCGATTAAAGACTAGTTTATACTTATATTTGACTAAATCCATCCGCATTTTTTTTTTTCAGATGATCCACTTCGCCGCAATGTTGGTCACCGCAAACCGTGTATATAAAAACATTATTTCATTGACGGCCATTTGCCACTAAACAATGTAATATTTTTCAATAAAAAAATTGCTAAAAGTTCTTCAAGATGTGTTCTTTAAGATGGTATATTGATCGATTGAAAAAGTTTTGTAGTTTTCTTTAAAAAAAATCCTGAAAAAGGCCTTTTTTTGCGCTACAAGTGGGGCTAACGCCTTAAAGAAGCTCCCCCAAGGAAAGTACAGGTGAAAAAGTCCGCATACATCTTTTAGAAGGAGGAAAAAAAAGAACACTCGACACACAGATAAGTTGTGAAAAATTGAGACTCACCTCCTGTAAAATTCCACCATGCCATTTTTGTATCGTGCGAGCACCAAGAATATTGCAAAGAATACAAGAAACAGATTAGTCGTTTCGCGAGTATAAACCGCCACCGTTCAACCTACTACAAGAAACTTCTGTACGCATGTGGATATTGTAGATTGAAAGGAGGGAATTTAGTCCGACGCCATCATTCGTTGATAAATCTTTTCTTTTCACATTATCATATTCATCTACGTAGCTGCTTGGAAGCTTTATCGTAATATTTACCACGATGTGTGTGTGTATGATAAATATCAATTTCTGAAAGATTTTTATTAAAGGGCTAAATTTTATCTGTAAAATCGCAAAAATTTTTTAATTGAAACAAAAACTTAGTCATTCCTTCGGCCATGGAAAAATAAACGTTTTTTTTTTAGAAATCGTGATTTCATTCGTATAAGATCACAATTTCTTGCTCAATTTTCTTACTCCTCCTATTTACTGCTCTCAACCTTCTAGCTATTATATCACTTTCGTTAGATTTTCATTAGTTTCGCATCTCCTGCGTTCGGGTAAACTCACGTAGAGAGGATCACCGGAGCAACCCTGGCGCAACCACTCAAGTCTCAATATAACTATGTACACAAGCGAGAGTATCGGTGATAGTTTGCATTGGCATGAAGTTCAACATTGAACTAGAAACTTGGGTTGATTCGATATACTCACAAGGAACATCCCTCAGGTGACACTCTTCGATTTTGTTGAAATTTGGATATGTTATAAAGCACCGAAAAGTAAGCGATACGTATTTTTTTTATCGGCGGAAAAACGATTTTAAGGGGTGAAACGCGCCCTAGAAAATAGGGGTGTTTTTCGTTTTTCGTCGATAATGGTATCGTTCTCATCTCCAATGTATAGTACATGAAAAAATAAACATTGTTGCAATTTGAATTTTTTTTATATCTCATACCGTTAAGACGTTATCGACGAAAAACGAAAAAACATCCCCATTTTCGAGGGTGCGTTTCACCCCTCAAAACCGTTTTTCCGCCGATAAAAAAAAATACGTGTCTCAAAATTTTTGATGCTCTATCACATATATGAGTTTCAACAAAATCGGAGGCGGACACCTGAGGGATGTTCCTTGTCAGTGCTGTGGAGTGCTCTCCCCCTCTCCCTCTGCCCGTGTCAAAATAATATCCTCCATTTTTTACAATAAAGTAAAATATATTTCGAAACAATTGTGGTAATTCTGTAGATAAGTGACTTTTCCGAAAAATGAGTTCGTTCGGATCACGGAATTGGATGTCAAAATTATTGGGCCGCAATATCGCAAATTGTACGAAATCGTGTACATATATAAAAAATGGCACATTTATATTTTTAAAAAGTTGTGGTGATTCTTTAGATAAGTGACTTTTCCGAAAAATGAGTTTGTTTGGGTTGAACCCAAACAACCCGAAACAGTCTCATTATAAAAAATGGTGATAATTCTTTAGATAAGTGACTTTACCGAAAAATGAGTTTGTTCGAGTGTGCTTGATTAGAACCCAAACAAACCTAAACAAACTCATTTTTCGGAATAGTCACTTGTCTGAAGAGTTATCGCAATTTTTTAAATAATTAGTTTGTTTTGAGTTGTTTTTGTTCAACCCAAACAAACCCAAACAAACTCATTTTTCGGAAAAGTCACTGTTTCAAAGAATTACCAATTTTTTATAATGAGTTTGCTTGAGGTTGCTCGGGTTCAACCGAAACAAACCCAAACAAACTCATTTTTTTCGGAAAAGTCACTTATCTAACGAATTACCACAATTTTTCGTTTCAGTCGAATCCAAACAAACTCTTTTTTCGGAAAAGACTTATCGAAAGAATTACGACAATATTTTATTTGGGTTGAATCCGAACAAACTCATTTTTCGGAAGTCACTTATCTACAGAACTACCACAACTTTTTGTTTGCGTTAAACCCAGACAAACTCATTTTGCGGAAAGGTCACTTATCTAAAAAATTACCAAATTTTTTTTGCTATATAATGAGTCTGTTGAGTAGAACCCAAACAAACCTAAACAAACTCATCTTTCGCAAGTCACTTATCTTAAGAGTTAACACCATTTTTCTTTTTGAGTTTGTTTTGAGTTATTTTGGTTCAACCTAAACAAATCCAAACCAACTCATTTTTTCGGAAAAGTCACTTACCTGAAGAATTACTACAATTTTTTGTTTCAGTTGAGCCCAAACAAACTCAAACAAACTCATGTTTCGAAAAACTCACTTATCCAAAGAATTACCACATTTTTATTTCAGCTGAACCCAAACGAACTCATTGTTCGGAAAAGTCACTTATCTGAAGAATTACGACAATTTTTTGTTTGAGTTAAACCCAAACAAACTCATCGTTCGGAGAAGTCACTTATCTAAAGAATTGCCACAATTTTTTGTTTGCGTTAAACCCAAACAAACTCATTGTTCGGAAAAGTGATGTGTCTAAAGAATTGCCACAATTTTTTGTTTGCGTTAAACCCAAACAAACTCATTTTTCGAAAAAGTCACTTATCTAAAGAATTACCACAATTTTTTAATGATGAGTCTGTTTGGCTTGAACCCAAACAAACTCATTTTTCGGAAAAGTCACTTATCTAAAGAATTACCACAATTTTTTTTGTAAATGTGCAATTTTGTCATACTCGTACACGATTTCGTACAATTTGCGATAATCGGGGCCCAATCATTATGACAACCCATTCCCAATTTTTCCTCCCCTCCCCTTGGCCTCTCCAACTGTCGACTCAGGCCCTCGGGGACGTACGTGCACGCCGGGGAAACTCGTTAAGGGGTTTCCCTCACTTGCGATTTTGAAAAAATCGATTTTTTTTATTGCATTTTTTTGGAGTATAAGTATCTGAAAATATGTCCTGAAAATTTCAAGTCGATCCGAACGAAATTGACTGAGATATGAGCGTTGAAAGAGAAGAATCCGTGAATTGAAGAACTGAAATTGAAACTTTAAACGCGTTTTTCTCAAAATGGCATTTCTGAAGTCGGTGACCAAGATTACTCGAACACTAATGAACCGACCTTCTTGAAATTTTGCAAGCTTATTTAATACATAAAAATGTAGTCTTCAATCGTTCGATTTTTTTTTTCGAAAAAAAATGGCCGTTTTATAGCCAAAAAACGGCCGGTTTTTTCGTTAAAATCGAACCATTAACTTTGACTGTCCGCCATTTTGTGAAAAATGAATATTTTTTAAAATCCTTCGATTAAAGACTAGTTTATACTTATATTTGACTAAAACCATCCGCATTTTTTTGTCACATGATCCACTTCGCCGCAATGTTGGTCACCGCAAACCGTGTATATAAAAACATTATTTCATTGACGGCCATTTGCCACTAAACAATGTAATATTTTTCAATAAAAAAATTACTGAAATTTCTTCAAGATGTGTTCTTTAAGGTGGTATATTGATCGATTAAAAAAGTTTTGTAGTTTTCTTTAAAAAAAATTCATGAAAAAGGCCTTTTTTTGCGCTCGAAGTGGGGGTAACGCGTTAGTGTTTTCCGAATGTGAAATTTAATCATCGCTTATCCGCATGGCAGGCACGAAGGCTGAGAAGTTTGACGAGAAAATAAAGGGGGAAAAAAGGGATAACGAAAGGGCAAAAAATGGAAGTGTCAGAAAGGTACTAGCAGAAGCGAACCCACGTTACGGGAGGAAAAAAGATTGGCATGTGTACAGAGAAAGAGAGGAAGAAAGAGAGAGAGAGAGAGAGAGAGAGAGAGAGAGAAGGAGAAGGCTTACCTCGAGCGTGAGTAAAAAGGCTGTGTGGACCGAACGAGAGAAAATACGCAGTATTATAAATACAAAGGAGGTTTTCCGGTTCTCGGGGCATAAAGCAGCGCCACCTGACTGCGAGGTGCAAAATTACCGGTCTGGAAGTAATTAGCCATTTTGCGGTACCTCGAGTGCACCACAAAACCACACACACACACACACACACCTACATATGTATCTTTATAAATGTCCGGAAGAAAGAGCAGTTCTTTTTGTTTAACTTAAAAGTATCCGTCATACTTTTGCCCGATGTTCGAATGTCGACGAATTCATAATTGACGTTCGTTAAAATTTCGTCTGTCATTCGTCCACGAGTATAACCAGAGGAAAATAGAGGGGGAAAAAGAAGAAAAAAAAATCGTCCGTTCTAACGCTTGAAGCCGACTGAAGTACGAAATTTGATTGGGAGCACGTGGAACGAGGTTGGTGAACCTCGAATTTGTGCGAGACCACACACTAACTCTTAGCCCCATCGATCGCGAGCCCAGACCAATTAATTAATATCGTACGTAATTCGAGAGGCCCGGCAAATGTGACCCGAAAGAATATTCGCACACACGAGAGCGTTAAATTTCGTCCGCTAATTATAAAACGTCACAACAGAGGCTGTTCGCGATTTCGTTTTCACTTTTCCTCATTTCCTCGAATTTTCCTTCGTACGGCCTTGCGAGCTCTTGCGATGGAATTTCTTACACTTTTCAGCCCGCAGCCACTCGATTTTTCAATCGACTTCCACAAAATCCTTAAACGAGTAACGTTGTTGATAAATCATTTTTGAAGGGTGGACGGAGGCGCGAAGTTTCTGTGCTGATGCATTGTGTGACGTCACCAGTGCCAACTTATCGTAGCAAAATATGAATGTGTACAAATGAAAATCGCGGATATTTTCAAATGCATATTTTTCCTCCATTCTCGTTAATTAGATCGGTAAACTTTCTTTTTTTTTTCGGTAATGTCGTTCTGTACACGATTGGGACGTTGTCCCATTCAAGCAATGCTGTCACGCGGAGATTGACGTAAACTTTAAAATTCAATATTTAATAAACGAGTGAGGCAGCCTCCGTTTTCCTTTTGCCCGTATATTCCGAAAATGTGGTGCTGAAATTTGCATCGTTGAAACGCAACGAAAATTAATTTTTCCTCACCGCCAAAGCCCTTTGTAGTACAAAAATCAGCCAAACGTTTTTCAGAATACTTATAATAAAATCATATAATAGTCGGTCATTTTGTACATCGAAAAAGAAAAAACATTTCTAACAGCTTGATATTCGTACTAAATAGATGTGTAATTAATTTTACGAGTGAATCACTTTTTCATACGAAAAGAAAATTGTTAAGGCAGGATTCTACTTTGAAACTTTGAAAGGCTAAATTGGATGAAAACACCCACCTGGAACACGTCGAAGGCATATTATATGGCCCAGGCATCGCTGATTGAGGGTAAGATCATTTTTTCTACGATTTATCACTCACCAAAACTTTAAACGCGTTTTTCTCGAAACGACATTTTCAAGTACCGAGGTCGTGATAACTCAAAAAGTACTGAACCGATCCTTATGAAATTTGGAACACATATTCTATATGTGTGTACCAACCGACCTAACTACAATCAACTTAAAATTTTGATTAGAACTATTTTTTTATTGCAAAAAAAGACCCAAAAAAACGCATTTTTTTTCGTATTTTAGCCGCCATTTTGTTAATTTTGCACGTATATAAAATATTCTAGTTAGGTCGGTTCCTGAAGACATACTGAACATGAAACTATTTGATTTTTTTGTTTCAGACCATCCGTCGGGAAGATTTCACGACCACGGCAACGGTACCTGCTTTTCGAGGCGTTGGCTTTAAACATATTTTACGTGTACAAAAAATGAATAAAATACATTTAAAATTTTTCTTTATGTACTTAAAGAGTGTATTTATTGAACAGTTTAAACCCCATATCGATATCTTTAATAGTATTCTCAGAAAAAATTCACGAAAATAGCGTTTTTTTTTCATGGTTTCAAAGTAGAATCCTGCCTTAAATTCGCACATGATTTTATACCCGTTACTGTGGCCTAAGCAACAATCTTAATATTGGAACAAAATTTAGTCGTTGAATCTTCACAACGAACTTTCCGCCATTATTATAGACTTCTGTAACAATTCTTTGGTTCTCGTCAAATTGAATAAAAATGTACGAGCATTTTCCACGTGGCGCGTTTTTTATTTTTGCTTCGAAAATTTCCATTGCATCGCTCGAGAAAATTTGCAGCCCTCGACGCGACTTCGAGTCCGTGGAAGGGGGGGGGGGGGCTCCTAACGATTTCCGCAGCCGTAGATTTCCTAACGAGACATTTCGCTGCGTATCGTCGGGACCGGAAAACGACGAGACGTCTGCCGGAGAGAGACTCCGCTTGTCGAAAATGTCGAAAGGAAAACTTCTGCGGAAACGTTGGCGAAAAAATAAACGAAGCAAGGGGCAAAAGGAAAATCCTCGTCGGGCCGTCACGATTTTCCTGCCGCTGCGCTGCGTCGATCGGACACAAAAGAGAATTCGACACCCGATCCAATTACCCCGCCCAACCCGCTCCGGCCCCTGTACGAAATCCAGAAACTTATAATACGGATTCGGCCCTCCCCCCTCTCTCTCCTCTCTCTGTGGGGAGTGTAGCGAATGGTGTGCGAAATTTTCCCACGGCGGCAGAAAAAACATCGAGCAGACCGAAAAATGCAGAGAGGGAAAGATGAAGTGAATAAAAAGTTAATTGAAATTCATCGATCGACTCGTATTGTAGAGCAATATGTCTTCATAGTATAAGGTGAATGGTTTAAAACGGAAATGTGCATTACAATATTTATCTCATTTTACTCTTCTAAGATATTCTGGGCTGGGCGTTCAGAACTGAATAAGATAAAGTTCAATAAGACAATTACTATATTTATCTCACAGAGAGAAATGTATAGTAACCTCAACTATATTTCAACCATACTTTATATTACCCTGAGGGGACAATAATATTTCGTAGTCATGGTTACTGCCGAAAATATAGTACTGCTTATGATATTTTATCATTTGTGTTAACTATGATCATATGCTGACCGCAACCAACAAGCTTTCGAGCGTACGTTGTTTGTCAATGCTATATAATATAGTAGATTTTCATAAAATAGATGATTTCTTACACCATCAAACAACAGTGGCTTTTACCATATTGAATGGTATGTCTACTAAATGTATATGATATTTCATAAATTCAAAAATTCAAAAGTTTTCAATTGAGAGTACTACCTGTATGATTGTTTATCGTGATTTGTTATTCCCTGACCTCCTGAAATGATTCCTATCGAACTATTGACTCCTATCGACCTCCTGTCGACCTCCTATCGACCTCCTGTCGACCTCCTGTCGACCTCCTATCGACCTCCTGTCGACCTCCTATCGACCTCCTGTCGACCTCCTATCAACCTCCTGTCGACCTCCTATCGACCTCCTGTCGACCTCCTATCGACCTCCTGTCGACCTCCTATCGGCCTCCTGTCGACCTCCTATCGACCTCCTGTCGACCTCCTATCGACCTCCTATCGTTATCCCTGACCTCCTATCGAAATGATTCCTATCGAAATGATTCCTATCGAACTATCGATTCCTATCGACCTCCTATCGAAAAAAATATTTCACCTGCATGGAGATTCGAACCTACGACCTACCAATCAATATTCAGGCACGCTGCCACTATGCTACCGGGCACTTATGCTATTTCGATCGTAGATTTGGCACAACGGACAAAATTAATTCCAGCTGCATTTCCGAATAGCTGCTACCTCCGATGTAGGTGAAATTTTGCACGGATCGATTTTTTGATAATATATGTCACTGCTTAAATGGATTTTTGGCGCGGCCCGATGGTTTTCGAAATGTCAGATTCTAAATACTGATAAACGAATGCGCTAATATATCTATATCGATCATAGCGTGCCACGGCTGTCTACTTTATTGACAGATGATTTACGTCTTCACTATACGATTACCATAATGTTGCTCGTATAGTCACTTTTCGTAAGATCTTGTAACAGTTTACGCTCAACAAGTGTTAATGTCAACCATGTAAATAGTACAAACTTGCACTGAGAAAAATGTCCATAGTATTTATAATATAAAAAAAAACGTCCATGGCAAAAGTGGGCATAGTAAAATTCTTATAGCTTATTGCTACCGCAATCATAATATGGTTAACACAACTATAAGCGTCTATCTAATCATGCCGTTTTGGTAGAGTGTTTTTTTTTTATCTAGTATCCCTGAAATAACTATTAACTACTGTGAAAGACTTTACAATATCGATATAGTTAATTCAGTTGATATTTTTTACAATAGTTAGTCGTTTTTTCCGGGATAATAGTCGAGCACGCCACCAAAGCTGCATGTTTAGCTATACTTTCCGCTTATAGTTGCGTTAACCATACTATGATTGCGTTGACGATAAACTATGAGGAATTCACCTATACTCTCTTTTACCATGCGCGTTTCTTGTACATACCATGCACTTTACTCTCGCAAGGAACATCCCTCAGGCGACACCCTTCGATTTTGTTGAAATTTGGATATGTTATGGAGCACCGAAAAGTAAGCAATACCTATTTTATTTCATCGGCGGAAAAACGGTTCTAAGGGGTGAAACCGCCCCTCGAAAAAAGGCAACTCTAGAGGCAATACAGCAGTTTCACACACAAGGAGTCCACCGATTTTAATGAAACAAAAACGAAAATTCTTCTGATCCGAAGCAATGAAAAATCCACTATCGTGACATTGCAAAATTAAGGGGTGGACCAACCTAGAGATGCCTTTTTCGAGGGGTAGTTTCACCCCTCAAAACCATTTTTTCCGCCGATAACAAAAAAAAACGTATCGATTGCTTTTCGGTGCTTTACAGCATGTCCAAATTTCAACAAAATCGAACGCCGTCACCCGAGGGTTGTTCCTCGTCAGTGTAGCCTTTCTCCACAGCAGAGTAATTCTTTTAGGCCGAAACAAGGAAGCAACGCGCAGGTTTCCAATCGGATCCTACAATTCTACACGATCGACAATTTTGCGAAAAAAAAAGAACTAGCGAACGAGCTGCGTGAAACCGGAAACGAGACCGCGGTGAGGAGGGAGGGGGGGGGGTGAGGAATGGGCAAACGGAGGATCCGATAGAAGCGAACGTGGGAAAGAGTCCGAGCCTCTCACCTTGGTGATGAGATCCTTGGCTCGGCTCTCGAAGAGGTGTTCGAGTTTTTGCGTGTCAACCGGGACCGGAAGTAGCTCGTCCCAGATCATTTTGTTCTTGTCCAAGCGCGTAAGTATGATCGGATCGTCGCGCACCTCTTTCCAAAAGAGCTTGACCGTTTTTTTGCTCTTCTTGGGTAGGCCGTTGGGTCCGTTGGACGAATTCGTGGTGGCGTTCGAGCACTGGGTGATGGAATTTTTCGGCAAGGTCGACGAGTTCTCGGCGCCCGTTCTCGGCGACTTGAGATTAACGCCGAACAACGGTGGCGAGCCGTTCGGGAAAGGTGGCGGAAAACGTCCGCCAGGGGGCGGGGGCGGTGGGGCACGGCACGTTCCGCCGCCAGGTGACGTTGCGACCATTGGCGGTGGCGGGGGTGGGACTCCGTTCGTCACGTTGACCGGCCCCAAAACGTCCACCTCGTCGTCCGTATTCAAATCCGTGAAGTCAAGGTCGCACAGCGCCAACGGTCGCTTCAATTTCTTCACCAGCTCCTCCCAGTGCAGCTCGTTCTCCGATTTCTTCGCTTCCGCGAGTTTTGGCAAATTTTCGCCGGTCGGTGACTTCAGCACGTCCGCCTTCGATTTCGACTTTGCCAGGCCCTCCTTCGCCTTCGATATCAGACCGCTCATGTCTCCTATCCTGTGTACGCGGGTGCGGGGAAAAGGCAGACATTTTAGATTGTAACTCGTGAACGTTTCCTCGCTGGGGAAGGCGAGGCCGTGACGAAAATTCGGGGCCCGTGAGGGCTCGAATGTGGATTCCCTATTAGGGCTTTTCACAACCAGAATTGGGCAGCAGACATTACTTTTGTAATTTCATTAACCGCAAATTACAATTACTGTGAATAACTGCAATATTTAGTGACTAATTACAATTACGGGAAACAATTGTACATTTTTATTTATCAATTACAGCTACTATGAACAATTGTAATTTTGTGATTGTCAACTACAATTACTCGAAATAATTGTAATTTTTTGCTGCTAATCACAATTACTTGGAAGAATTGTAACTTTTCCGTTATCAATTACAATTACTGGAAAAAATAGTATTTTTTGTATTGTTCGTTACAATTACTTGGGAAAATTGTTACTTTTTTATATCAATTACAATTTTCTTACGATTAACCCTTTAACATCACAAAGACACTTTTCACAAGTCTTCTTTCGGACGTGATTATGTACCATGAAAATGTCGGGGAAAAAATTCCTTATAAATTTTTATTTATCAATTACAGTTACTATGAACAATTGTAATTTTGTGATTGTCAACTACAATTACTCGAAATAATTGTAATTTTTTGCTGCTAATCACAATTACTTGGAAGAATTGTAACTTTTCCGTTATCAATTACAATTACTGGAAAAAATAGTATTTTTTGTATTGTTCGTTACAATTACTTGGGAAAATTGTTACTTTTTTATACCAATTACAATTTTCTTACGATTAACCCTTTAACATCACAAAGACACTTTTCACAAGTCTTCTTTCCGACGTGATTATGTACCATGAAACGGTCGGGGAAAAAATTCCTTATAAATTTTTATTTATCAATTACAGTTACTATGAACAATTGTAATTTTGTGATTGTCAACTACAATTACTCGAAATAATTGTAATTTTTTGCTGCTAATCACAATTACTTGGAAGAATTGTAACTTTTCCGTTATCAATTACAATTACTGGAAAAAATAGTATTTTTTGTATTGTTCGTTACAATTACTTGGGAAAATTGTTACTTTTTTATACCAATTACAATTTTCTTACGATTAACCCTTTAACATCACAAAGACACTTTTCACAAGTCTTCTTTCCGACGTGATTATGTACCATGAAACGGTCGGGGAAAAAATTCCTTATAAATTTTTATTTATCAATTACAGTTACTATGAACAATTGTAATTTTGTGATTATCAACTACAATTACTCGAAATAATTGTAATTTTTTGCTGCTAATCACAATTACTTGGAAGAATTGTAACTTTTCCGTTATCAATTACAATTACTGGAAAAAATAGTATTTTTTGTATTGTTCGTTACAATTACTTGGGAAAATTGTTACTTTTTTATACCAATTACAATTTTCTTACGATTAACCCTTTAACATCACAAAGACACTTTTCACAAGTCTTCTTTCCGACGTGATTATGTACCATGAAACGGTCGGGGAAAAAATTCCTTATAAATTTTTATTTATCAATTACAGTTACTATGAACAATTGTAATTTTGTGATTATCAACTACAATTACTCGAAATAATTGTAATTTTTTGCTGCTAATCACAATTACTTGGAAGAATTGTAACTTTTCCGTTATCAATTACAATTACTGGAAAAAATAGTATTTTTTGTATTGTTCGTTACAATTACTTGGGAAAATTGTTACTTTTTTATACCAATTACAATTTTCTTACGATTAACCCTTTAACATCACAAAGACACTTTTCACAAGTCTTCTTTCCGACGTGATTATGTACCATGAAACGGTCGGGGAAAAAATTCCTTATAAATTTTTATTTATCAATTACAGTTACTATGAACAATTGTAATTTTGTGATTATCAACTACAATTACTCGAAATAATTGTAATTTTTTGCTGCTAATCACAATTACTTGGAAGAATTGTAATTTTTCCGTTATCAATTACAATTACTGGAAAAAATAGTATTTTTTGTATTGTTCGTTACAATTACTTGGGAAAATTGTTACTTTTTTATATCAATTACAATTTTCTTACGATTAACCCTTTAACATCACAAAGACACTTTTCACAAGTCTTCTTTCCGACGTGATTATGTACCATGAAAATGTCGGGGAAAAAATTCCTAAAGTACGTTGTCGACTATTTTCAAGGCCGCTCTTTCGAATGGCGCAACTTAAATTTCGCTAAAATTATTTTTTATACAATATTTTTGCAAAATATTGTACAAAAAAGCTTCGTTTTTACGAGAAAAAAAAACGAAATATTCATTTCGATGCATAGAATTCTCTCAAGCAAAAAAAATTTAATGAAACCACATTGCGTGGTTTTTTATTACCGAAAGTAATTTTGATAATTTCAGATTTAATTGCAATCACTGAAAATAATTGTAATGATTTCTGATTCAATTACAATGACTGAGAGTAATTTTACTGAACTTCGATTTAATTAAAATGACTCAATGTAATTTTAATTAACTCCAATTCTTTTTTTTTTAACTGGGAGGACGGATTACTCGAGCACCTTTGCATGGATCGATTTTACATTTTGACAGTAGCTTCACAATTGCATTCTCTATGGGAGTACGTAGCCGTTTTTTTTATTAAATGTAAACTTTCTTTTTTATAAACAATTTACTGCTTATTTTTGTTGGGCAATAAATCGATTTATTACTTTCCAAGTGCGCAATTTTTTCAAAATTGCATTTAAAAAAATCGTAGTCCCACAGCTAATATATAGATTATTATTTTTTTTTTGTTTCTTGTTCCAGGAGAACTTTACGAGAAAACCGTCCTCCCGTGAAGCTATTTGGAAAAAACGCGTTTTTCAAGACGGGCTCTGCCGCCCCCATTTCGTACAAAAATTATAAATTTTTTTTTTTCAATACTTTAACTTTAACTTTGAATAAACTTAAAACTTTAACTTTGAACAAACGCTCTCAAAAGAAATCCTATTCCTTCTTTCATGCACGCAAAATAAATTGTCATAGTTATAAAGTTGCGTTATCCCTTAAGTTATAGGAAAACAAATTCATTCGAAGTAAAATAAATTAAAAATGTAATGTGCACTTTAATGGAATTAATGAAGAAATAAAAATGAAATTAATTTTTCAATCAAAATATCATGAACGAAAGGTGTAATTAATTACATTCATAAATTCCAAAGTCCAATTTCCAATGAAAAGATTCTGCACCGTATAGCTACTGTTATATTCCCGTCTGCTTGCGCAGCTCACTGAATCTACGAATCGCGAATAAATAAATTAAAAAAAAAAAACACGTCTAACGAAGTAAAAAAGTGCAGTAATTTTTTAAAATTAGCTGCCCACCCAAAAAATTTTACCCCGAAGATAAAAATGAAACCAGCCCACCTTCAACTTTCACTTCCCAAAACCGGAAGGCAGCAGATACGTCGTCGTAAAACAGAACCAAACTAGACGGCTAAAAACCCGATAACATCGTCATCGTTTTTTTTTCACAGCCAAATTTTACCTCGACACTTTGTCCTCGACGGGGCTGCTCGGTACGAGATTTTGGGCGGTCAATTTTTGCGTCAAATCCTTGACGGTGCCCTCTCGCTGGATCGGTATTACGACACGGCGATCCTCGTCCTCGTCCGTGTGATTGCCCTCGTCGCATTCGACACCCTCGTCGGGACTCTTGCCGTACCAGGGCTTTTTCTCCTCCGAGTCCAGCTTGTTCGCCGCGTTCATTATCGGCGTCAAGTCCTTACGACTGTTGGCCCGCGACAGCTTATTGCTAGGCGAATCTGTGTTCCTGTCGTAAGGCGACGAACCGTTCGTGAACCTCATGCCGTTCGGTGAGAAGGGAGCTTTGACAACAAAAAAAAATAATTCGTAACATGCAATTGAAAAAAAATATATATATATATATAATTTTATATTTATAAAATTATTATTTTTAATTATAATTTATAATATATATATATATATATATATTATAAATAATAATAAATAAATAAATAATTAAAATTATGAATTATAATTAAAAATAATAATTATATAAATATAAAATAAATTAAAAATATTATTTTTAACTATAATTTATAATATATGTATATATATATATATATTATAAATAATAATAAATAAATAAATAAAATTAAGATTATAAATTATAATTAAAAATAGTAATTATATAAATATAAAATCATATATATATAAAAGCCTTTGAGGTATATATATATATATATATATATATATATATATATATATATATACCTCGAAGGCTTTTTCTTACGCCGATGAATAAATAATGGATCCATCCACTGTGACATACCTAAGTGTCTATACGTAATAATTATAACAATTGAAATAATAATAGACAAGTTTCTCTAGTTTTTCAAATTGTCAGATTCCATCGCATAGTTGGTCTTCCCAACTATGCTTAATATATTAAACTAATTTTTTTTTTTTTCGTGCGGAAATGTCGAGTTTTGAACCGAATAAGCGTCATTTGCAGGAACTTTTGAATAACTTTTTCAATTTGAAGAAATCTGAAAACTCTAATGAAAAAAAAAATCGATGAAAATGTCTTGAAATATTCTATCGAAATTGATGAAAATTGGCAGAAAAATAGAGAAAAATATCGCATAAAAATCAGTGAAAATTGCAATAAAAATATGCAAAAAATATTTGATGAAAATTCATGTAATCTGAAATAGAAATACCTAAAGAATCCTGAATCAAAATTGATAAAACGCGACACTATCGAAATTCATGAGAATCGTAATAAAAATATTGAAAAATATCCGATAAAAATTACTTACATTGAGAATATAAATGTTACATCGAAACTCATGAAAATTGCAAACAAAATATCTAAAAATATTCTATCCAAATTAACAAAATTTGCAATAGAAATATGTAAAAAAAAATACTCGATGTAAATTAATAAAATTTATCAAGATTTTTTTTTTTTCATTTTCGCCAAAAATCTGTAAAACCTGCAATAAAAAAATCGAAAAATATTCCCTCTTACATTAGGAGTGACCCAGCAAGGAATTTCGATTTGAATAAAACATAAAGTACGGTACTTTCACACTAAAAACCCAATTTTGTATTTTAAGGATGTTGAGTCCCAAATCGCAAATGATAATAAAATTCTGAAAATTTCGTACGTTTTTGTATGAAGTATTTCAGAGGTCGTGTAAAAATTTCACGACAATTAGGAAGCTCGGTATTGAAGAATTAACATTCACAAATTAAATGTTGTTTTATGGAAACTGATGTAACTTTGCAATAAGTTTTTTTTTGACCTCTCAATTTTGTAATATCTACAATATACTGAAAGCAACGGAAACAAAACGAAGTTTATTGATAAATTTTTTTTAATTTCTTTTAAAAATTGTTCTTAACAAAATGTTAATTTTTTAATAACGAGCTTCCTAATCGTCGTGAAATTTTAACACGACCCCTTAAATACTTCATACAAAAACATACGAAATTTTCTTATCATTTTTTATTTCAACCCCTAAGGAGGTAATGATGATAGAATTCGGAAAATTTGGTATGTTTTCCATGAAGTATTCAGGAGGTCGTGTAAAAATTTCATGACGATTAAGAAGCTATTTATTGAACAATTAACATTAACATGTTTTTTTAGTAATTAACTAATTAGTAATTAACTAATTTAGTATTGATAATTAGTATTTACTATTTAGCAATTAACTAATTAGTAATTAACTAATTTAGTATTGCTAATTAGTATTTACTATTTAGCAATGAACTAATTAGTAATTAACTAATTTAGTATTACTAATTAGTATTTACTATGTAATATTAACTAATTAGTTAACATTAACGTGTTTTTTTAAGTAATTAACTAATTTAGTATTACTAATTAGTATTTACTATTTAGTATTAACTAATTAGTTAACATTAACATGTTTTTTTAGTAATTAACTAATTTAGTATTACTAATTAGTATTTACTATTTAGTATTAACTAATTAGTTAACATTAACATGTTTTTTTAGTAATTAACTAATTAGTAATTAACTAATTTAGTATTACTAATTAGTATTTACTATTTATGAAATTAACTAATTAGTAATTAACTAATTTAGTATTACTAATTAGTAATTAACTAATTTGGTATTACTAATTAGTATTAACTAATTAGTAATTTACTAATTTAGTAAGTAACCGTAATTAACATTACTAATCACTTCATTAATTCGGAGCTACACTTCTGAGAACAAAATCGTGATCAAGTGACCCCGCTCTGCCCTACTTTCATTTTGTCATTTCCAACAATTTTCCTACGACACATTTATGTTTAGCAACAACAATAGACGATTTCTCCCTTCGAAAAACATCATGCTCGCGTGTTTCTTATTTTCTCGGATTTTCAAATGTTTCTATCGAAGCTCCATTTGTCGATACGCAATGTGAATAAAAGTTAAGGGGAACAGGTTGCCCGTATATTTCCGCACTGTATCAGTTGAGGGGTGCATTCGTTCCCGCGTTGCCGTGCATTGTGCAGAAATTCCGTGGAAAACACATACGGGCGGCATTGATTATTGGGAAATTGATGAAAAGTAGCGGGTGGGGTGCTGCTTCCGGTCCTCGAGTGGTACTCGAGGACGAGTGGGTCGGCGTTAGATGCGGCGCTAGGAAGCGCTTCGCGATGTAAAATGTACGCGTCAGACTACGAGCGGTGAAAAAGGGAAAGGGACGAAGAGAGAGAGAAATAGAGATAGAGCGAGAGTGTCGCGTGTAAAGTGCACGATGAATGGAACGTGCTGATATACGAAGTGCATGTACTCACGAGGAACGATAGAAACAGATTCTTTCGAGATACACACCCGATATTTCGAATGGATAAGTGAAAATTGCCTCATTTCCATCAAGGAGAATGCTTCTGAATGCGAGAAAGGGGACAATGTTCTCCCCGATGCATCTACACGTCACTCTACGATACTACCCACAATGCGAATTTAATTCTCTCGCGAAAACTCGCAAACGCGCACCATGACGAAAAAAAAGAATTAATTGAATTTTTTTCGAACAAAATAAATGATATCGCAAATTGCAAGAGGAATATCGAAAAAGGGAGCATAAAAGAACACTGACAGAAAAGTGGATATATAAAAAAAAACAATTTTTTGGTTGCATATTTTTATTCCATTTATTATTTGGCGAAAAATTAATATTTAACGAAAAAATAAACAACCGATTTAAATATCTTCAAGGAGAAAAAATTAAACTGTAAAAGGAATATTGAAATGAAATAATTTATGGAAGATATGCTGAAAAGTGATATATATATGGGTCATTCCATGTCAAATCGACAAATTTTTTACCTGACCCCCTTTGATTTCGCTGAAAATTTTCTATCTTTTTCTACCCCCCGAAAGTTATTTTTCAGAATTTTTTCAAATTTCTTTCCCGACTCAAAAAAAGTTATGAATTTTTGAAAAAAACCGCTCTTTTATTTTTAAATTGCCAGAACTTTTTCAAAAATTGACCGTTTGGGAACTTTTTTTTTTCAAAATTTTTGTTTTTAAATGTAGTTTTCGAAAAAAAATATGAAAAAATTTTCAGAATCCCAGATATATGAAATATTTTAGTTTTTTTGAAAAAACCGTAATTTTCTCAAAGTCCGACCGTTTTTTTTTTTTTTTTGCTCTAAAAATACTTCAACTAATTCTGCAATGATCCCCGTTAATCAAAAGATGTGACGACAATCGCTTCTAATTTTTTTTCTTGATTATAAAAAAAATTTTGTTGAATTTTTGCTGTTCTTATATAACTTTGTTATGAAATTTTTTTTATTTCCTCGTGAAACCTCAAAAGTTGAAAAATAAAATTTTATTGGAGAATTTCAAGTGATTATCGTCCAAGAAATTGTTATTTTTTTCAAAAAAGTAAAAAAAAAGGACTTTTCATACTCTTAAATAAATTCACCGTCTCTTAACATCTTTAAATAAATTAAAAACATTTTTTTGTATGTGTTCAAATTATATTATCTTTTATTTAACATCATTTGTCGATTTGACATGGAATGACCCATATATTTCATCAATTTCTTCGAGTTTCGCAAGTTTCGCGAGAATCGCAAATTGCAAGAGGAATATCGAAAAAGGGAGCATAAAAGAACACTGACAGAAAAGTGGATATATATTTAAAAAAAACAATTTTTTGGTTGCATATTTTTATTCCATTTATTATTTGGCGAAAAATTAATATTCAACGAAAAAATAAACAACCGATTTAAATATCTTCAAGGAGAAATAATTAAACTGTAAAAGGAATATTGAAATGAAATAATTTATGGAAGATATGCTGAAAAGTGATATATATATATATCGTCAATTTCTTCGAGTTTTCGATAATATATATATATCGATCGGCAATTTCTTCGATTTTTCGATAATAGATCGAATAAAAATATCGAATTATAACGTATATATTTACAAATTCTACGCTGCTTTGGTTTTGTGTATTGTTTTTTTAATTTCAATGTTTTCGCCTAATATTTTTATTCAATTTGTCTATTAGGCATGGGAAGGAATACATATTGAAGGCAATCATGAAAATATACATAATTATAATGAGAAGAATTGGAAAGCAAATAATATCGATGAAAAAGGGATCTTATAGAAACATGGCAAAAATAAATGACATGGAAAAAAAACGCGTTGAAAATAATCGTGAGTCAAATTGAAAGAAAAGTAAAAACTACGAGAAAAGAATGGTGCAAAAATCACGAAGAAGGAGCACTCTTACCTTCCTGATCGTCAGGAGTCCCTATGGATGCTCTCATGTTGGCCGTGGCCTCCTGCTGTTCCCGTATGAAACTACGCTGTCTCTCGGCACGTTCTCTTCGCCTTCTCAGTGCCGGAGTCACCCCAACGTCGGCTGTGACAAATTGCCCCACGAAAATATTGCTCAATCAACCATCGTACAATTCTCGAAATTGTTCCTTACCATTCCACGTACGTAATAAACGAAAAAAAAAAATTGGCGTAGAATACAATATTTTTTGCAATGTACGTTTCTGTTCTATTCATCGCGTTTTGCGATCTCGTCAATTTTTACGCCACACTTTTTACTTGCCCCTTCGCTATTGCGAGTTTTTTTTTAAACCTTGAAAAAATACAAAAAAGAAACGACACACGAAAAATCTCACCAGGGAATCCGGCTTTGTTTTCTTTGTAACTTCCGTTGAGTTGCACCTCGCCGAGGCCCTGCGAGCTCTGGGAGCTACTGGACTCGTCGTCGTCATCGGGGAGGCTCGAATTAAGGGTGCCGTTGAGGGAACTCAGGCCGTGCGAATGATTCAAGCCCGGACTCAGACGAGCGCTCATTGACATCGAGAGGGGCGAAGTACCGGTCGAGTGTCTACGCGATTTTCTCCTCCCGTGCGAATCGACCAGGGACTTTCGATTGCGCAGAGTTTTTCTGCAATTTTAGGGCAATTCTTCGAGGGAACTTTTCACAGCAGTCAAATCTCGGAAATCGATCTCGCGTTGAGCACGGGGAAAGAAAACAAATCGAAAATCGAATCGTTCGAAAGGATAAGACAAAATATTCTTTTAATGTACACCAAGCTCAATACTACGTGAAAAAAGTGGGTGACTTTTTAAATTAGAGGGGCGTAGAAATGCGAACGTTTTTTTTTCGTCTAAATAAAAAAAGAACATCGGTAAAATTTGCGCGGGAACGGAAAACTTACATCATTTTACTTCGATTTTGTTTTTTTTTATTTATTATTTTTCGAAACAAGATTATTTTTTTCGAATCCCGATTTTTTTAAATATTTCCATATTTTAAATTCTAAATATTTTAAAATATTTTAAAATATTTTAAAAATATATATATATTATGGATTGTTAAAGCTGGGCCAATCAGGTGCGCCCGCCTTAAAAAATGCATAATAATTCAGGGGTTGATCTGAGACCCACACATGCTTATATCAATCGACTCAGAATTTCACCCCCAACTCGCTAATTCAAGGAACGCATTCAGTTCTGGGACACCCTGTATATGTACATTAGACTGATTAAAAAAAATAAAAAAAAATTTCTTTCTGGATTCTTGTGCTACTGTTGGGCACTAATAAAAGAAAATTTCTCTAAAAAAATACGCTCGGTCACTCAATTTTTAGAGGTGGCTGTCTCGACTTTTTGTTATTTTTTTCATGATTTTACTCAATAAATATGATCATGGTATTAGATTATACCGGGAATAGAATAAATAAAGGAAACAGTATGTTTCACAGCTGTTTTGCGACGAAGAAAAGTATATCGCACATACATTGAATCCCTAGAAAGCAAAATCGAAAATATTATTATGAATCGGTAAATAAATTGAGCCCAAACAATATTTCAAACGCTGTTTAAGGGGTTACCCCCACTTGCAATTTCGAAAAAAATCGATTTTTTATTGCATTTTTTTGAAGTATAGGTATCTGAGAATATGTCCTGAAAATTTCAAGTCGATCCGAACAAAATTGACTGAGATATGAGCGTTGAAAGAGAAGAATCCGTGAATTGAAGAACTGAAATTGAAACTTTAAACGCGTTTTTCTCAAAATGGCATTTCTGAAGTCGGTGACCAAGATTACTCGAACACTAATGAACCGATCTTCTTGAAATTTTGCAGGCTTATTTAATACATAAAAATGTAGTCTTGAATCGTTCGATTTTTTTTTTCGAAAAAAAGTCGCCGTTTTATAGCCAAAAAACGGCCGTTTTTTTCGTTAAAATCGAACCATTAACTTTGACTGTCCGCCATTTTGTGAAAAATGAATATCTTTTAAAATCCTTCGATTAAAGACTAGTTTATACTTATATTTGACTAAATCCATCCGCATTTTTTTTTTTCAGATGATCCACTTCGCCGCAATGTTGGTCACCGCAAACCGTGTATATAAAAACATTATTTCATTGACGGCCATTTGCCACTAAACAATGTAATATTTTTCAATAAAAAAATTACTGAAAGTTCTTCAAGATGTGTTCTTTAAGATGGTATATTGATTGATTAAAAAAGTTTTGTAGTTTTCTTTAAAAAGTCTTAACAAGTGGGGGTAACGCCTTAATAAAACATAATAACTTATTATTATGACGACTTGTTTTATCATCGATAATTTAACAAAAACTGATAATAATAATGAACTAAATAATGAAGGTATATGTAGTAGTACAGAATCTTTTATTTCATGTACACCCTTGCGGGCTTTTTACATTTGCTCCTTTCTTGCTTTCCGTCTTTCTTTACAAGGCTTATTATTATTAATCATCAAACCTCAATCCTATTATCGTAGCGCTTTTTGCGTTCGTACAAATTCCTTCCCCGCTTTCGTGCCTTCTTTCGGTTTCCTTATCTCGGCTCCCCTGATCCCTTTTTCCTCGCTATATTCTCAAAATGCCCCGCAACCTCACACATCTCTTCTACTAAATCCTTTCCCTCCAGTGCCTTTCTCCACCCTCTAATGAACTAAATAATAAAAATATTATATAAGTGTAGCGTTTTGAAAATGTACATACATGATTTATGAATAAAAGCTTATAATTTAATTTTTCGTAAAAAGTGCCAAATGTTAATGCGTATAAATAAATCTACATGAATATCGAGAGTAGTACAGACCCCATTATTGATCTACCTGGATTTGAATTGTGAATGTTGCAATCTTTTCAAATTGTTAGAGTTTATTTTTGTTACGAAATAGCCTGCTGGATGTGATTTTTATCCGTAATCCGAAGCCATGACTATGCTTAAATGCAATACGTTCATTAAAAAAAATTCGAATACAAAAACGTCGAGATAGCCACGTCTAAAAATTGAGTGACCGCGCCCATTTTTTTAGAGAAATTTTCTTTCAGTAGTGGCCAAAAGAGCACGAGAATCCAGAAGGAAAAAAAAATTGGAATCAGTCTCATGTACATAAACGTATATGCCATTGTATACCTGATGTTATCGTCGAGTTGTTTGATGGGTGAGCCACGGTCGTTACCGTCCTCGTGATGGAGGACAGTTTCGTAGATTTGAAACTGACGCAGGAGATCGAGATCGGTGCCCTGTTTGGACATGTAACGTTGTATAATCGCCTCGATGCCCTGATCCTCGAGGCAATCGACCTGATCGTAATACGTGTCCTGATCGGGTATCCCGTTGAGACACTTGTTCACAAGGGTGGTCGCGTATATCAAAAGTTCCGTATCGGCTGCGTCGTAATCCTTCAGCAGTCTCATCACGTTGGTCCAGGGTATCATCCCCCGCGATGTGTCGACCGATCTTACGGCCCTCACCAGCAGAAGACTATTAGTCTCTACGTACTCGACGAAAACGAGCAGTAGCTTGAGGGCCGTCTTAACGACGAGACGAAATCGACTCGCTATCAGTGTGTACAGCCACTGTACCGTTCGACCGTGCTCCATAACGCCGTTCATGCCGTCCACGTAGAGCATCACCTGACCGAGGGCTACCATCCACGCGTCAAACAAAAATAAGCAAACAAAAAATACAACGTCCGTTCGAAATGATACGAAAGACGAATAAAACAGAATTCAATGCACGACAGTCGATAACGACATATGTTATCGGAGTGTGAACATTGAATAAAATATGTAAAAATATTCGGGGAAAATTAAGGGAGCTTTCCAGTGTGAAATTTTCAAAAAATCGATTTTTTTTTTTGCTTTATCGAATAGTATACACTCTTCCGAATATTCCCTGAAATTTTCATGCCGAAATTCAGATTATTTCGGTTACTGTACAGCATTTCTTGGAAGAAGGCAACGGAGCGCTACAGCTACAGCGAAACTTTGAACGCGTTTTTCTCGAAACAGCATTTTTCAAAACGGTGTCCAACTTGGAGGGCAGAGTTTTAAAGCTATCGAGTTGAATTTTTTACACAATATTCTTAACGTCATTGTTTATCGTGCTATGGAAGCTTTTTTTTTTTTTGACATCTTCCTATTTTTTTGTAAAAAAAACTGCCAAAAAAAATGCTAAAATCGATACTTTTTGTTCAAACCGGCGCCATTTTTGCAAAAAAAAGCCTCCATAGCACGAAAGCCAATTATATACCGATCAATAATCTTTTTGTTTCAGATCAAAATTATGACCCCCAACGTGGACACCACATCCAAGTGCATTTTCTGCAACAATTGTTTCATCATTTTTATAGATATTAATTAATAAATAAATCGATCTTTAAAAAATTGTTTTGTATTCTTCAATACCCAATTAATATACAAAAAAAAACCAGACCGATTAGATTATTTTTTCTTTAAAAAAAAAAATCGCGAAAAACAGCGATTTTTCGGGCTGTCACACTGGAAAGCTCCCTTAATGAAAAAAATCGATGAAAATTAATGAAAAAAATCGATGAAAATGTCTTAAAATATTCTATCGGAATTTATGTAAATTGTCATAAACATATCGCACAAAAATCAGTGAAATTCGCAATGAAAATATTCTATTGAAATTCTTGAAAATTACAATAAAAATATGCAAAAAATATTTGATAAAAATTCGTGAAATTTGGAATAAAATATCTAAGAATCGTGGATCAAAATTGATGAAACGCGAAACTATCGAAATTCATGAAAATTGTAATACGAATGTTTAAAAATATCCGATCGCAATTATTAAAATTTGCAATATAAATAAACCTGACCGAGGGCTACCATCCACGCGTCAAACAAAAATAAGCAAACAAAAAATACAACGTCCATTCGAAATGATACGAAAGACGAATAAAACAGGATTCAATGCACGACAGTCAATAACGACATATGTTATCGGAGTGTGAACATTGAATAAAATATGTAAAAATATTCGATGAAAAAAATCGATGAAAATGTCTTAAAATATTCTATCGGAATTTATGAAAATTGTGATAAACATATCGCATAAGAATCAGTGACATTCGCACTGAAAATATTCTATTGAAATTCTTGAAAATTGCAATAAAAATATGCAAAAAATATTTGATAAAAATTCATGAAATTTGAAATAAAAATAGCTAATAATCCTGGATCAAAATTGATGAAACGCGAAACTATCGAAATTCATGAAAATTGTAATAAGAACGTTTAAAAATATCCGACCAAAATTATTAAAATTTGCAATATAAATATTTTATGAAAGTTGCAATCAAAATATCTAAAAATATTCGATCCATAACAAAATTTGTAATAAAAATATGCAAAAAAAAACTCGATGAAAATTAATCAAACATTCATTTGTTTTTTTTTTTATTTGCGATAGAAATTCATGAAATTCGCAATAAAAGTATCTAAAAATATTCTCTCAAAATTAACTAAATTTGCAATAAAAATATCTAAAAACATTCAATAAAAATATACAAATTCGTGAAAAAAAACGTACATTATTTTTCGTTCAATTACACCCTCGTTATCGTAGCTATAATTTGATACCAGCCCTCAAGAACGAACTTTCGCGAGTTACATGTGCCTTTGCAGATTCGAGTGATATTTCATCAGCCGAAACGAACTTCCATTTCATCGCACTACTGCATTAATCGCAAAAAGCGTATAAAAATGCCGAGCAAACCCCAACAATAACAAAATTAATAATAATTATTATTATCATAACGTTAGTTATGATAATAATGGGAATAATAACAAAATATTATCATTTCACACATTATTTTTACAGTTAACCTGACAATAATAATAACAAAAATGACTATAACTATTGTGTATACAATAATAAAAATATTTAAAAACCACATTTTTTTTATCGTCAGCATCACAATAATAATAATAATTATTATTATCATTCCCATTATTATTATGGCAACAATAAAAGTGACATATATCCAGAAGTGCGCCGTGCAAATTATCAAACGAGGCGAAAACGTTTTCCGCTCTGTTTCCAGAACATTTTCGCGGGAGGAAGCCTCCCGTAAGTTCATACGAGGGCGTAAAAGCCCGGGGCACAATTTGCGGTAATCAAACGAAACGGGCGTTTACGAGCGCGAGAGAGGTTTATAACGTGAGATCGCCGAGCATGAAGAATCAACACACCTCGGGCCATTTGGTAAATCAAACTCCTCCAAATTAGCTTTCACTTGTACAGCACACGTTTGAAAATGGCAAGTACGTTTTCGCGAGCCGAGGCGGGGGGCACACAACGGGGGGCACGGTTGAAATTATTTAAATTTCAAGTAAAAGAAAAATGAATAAATAATTATTTTTCAACGTGCGCTGCGCTCCGAAGGCTCGTAGAAAAAATGCGAGCCTTCAAAATACAAGGCGAACCTCATTTTTTCAGCAGCTGCACATCCTCGTATGGAATCGAGTACGCGTACGGGCACTCATACACAGATATTCCAGTAACGATAAAAAAAAATCCTACTCACCTCGTAAAATGTAATTTTGATAATTTTGATCGGCATCATTGCCGACCCTGATGAGACACGCCAATCCGTCATTTTGCACAAACTCGTGCACCAAATCCTTGTCTTCCTGCAAAAATACGAAAAAAAGCCCACAAGCACCAATTCCCCATCAATAATTCTTTATCCCAAGGAGACTTATCGCGGAAGCCATGAAACTTTTTCAAAGTCGAGATCGGCAATTCGTGAAGTCAAATGGAGCGGATGAACCCGTGCATCTCTCGTTTCGATTTATCGGTGAAGAAAATCAAAAAGTGCATATAGAACGCGATAGAAAGCTTTGCGGCAAAGTTACATTTTTTCGTCAAAATTACTTTTTGTTACTTTCGTGATAGATTATAACTATTTCTTGGTAAACGTAAAAAAAGCAAGTTTCAATATAGAACTGGATCATCCGAGTCACCGCTCCACAAATCGACCCTCGATTTCCACCAGTATGCATATGTATGTGTGTGTCTTTATGTAGTCACCAGCATATCATGGAAAATGGGCGAAGTTGGCTTGAAATATTTCCGCGGTTTGTCATACGTTCCTGCTTGAATTTTTATATAACTATATAGAGTATATCAGGGGAAAAATGGATCAAGGCGTGCACCTAAAAGGGGAAGGACCCGTACAATGAAAGTATATAGGATAAAATACAAGATTTATATATATATATATATCTATAGCTTTAGGGAAAAAGCGCCTAAGTAAAACAGAGCGTAGGTAACTATTAGTCAGTATTTCGATAAGGGCTCATATATATATATACATAAATAGGGTAAGTCACGAGAAATAGAACACCTGAATATCTCTGTTAGATTTGAAAATACGAAGAAAGTACATATCAAAATTTCGATAGTTCGGAAGGACGCACGTGCCTGTCATATTGTTTTTTATTCCACTTTTTTCGGTTTTTTGAGGGTCATCAACGTTTTTTTAAAAATGAAATTGCATGTTTTTTCCCCTTGCACATTGTAGCCGGCATCCAAACGAATTCAACCATGTAACATAGCATGACCTTTAAATGACCTTCAACCCTGAACTATTAAATAAACAATAATCCAAAGTTTCCAAGTTTATTCTGCTGTACTCAAAGTGGAATTTTGATTTATTGTCCAGAATGCTGCTCAATTTCTTCTGGCATGTACATCATCACCAAATTACACTATACTTTTTCCAAGAGGGCTTGAAAGACCATTGAATATTATATTTTTCTCGGTCGCAGAATCACCGCGCCAGACCCTTCGAAACGCATGGCGCCCTCATAATTGTCACCCCATATAGATATATATATATCCATGTGCACTTCCCAGAGCTTGATCAACTTCTCTCATCGTTCTCATCCCTCCAAACTCTCTTTCCATTAATCACGCTCGCGGGTGCAGCATCAAATTGTAATAAACTCCGGCACGGAAGTCTCCGCGCGGATGACATCTGTTTCCAAAGTTGCTCCGCGGTATATTTCTACGCCGGAGTGCCCGGAGTCTACTCCACGACGTGCCAAACCCCACCAACTTCCCTTGCACTGCACGGGAATGGCCAAGCCCAGCAAATGTACGCCAAAGGCATAATTTTGGAAAAAATGTGTATCGCAAAAAAAAAGAAAAATAAGAAAAAAAATATTTGAATAAGTGGTTATCGAATATCGGCGGTATTTTTGGTACTGGAGTATTTTCGTGCGGGACTGGCGGATTAATCATGGACCAACGATGAGTTTGGTTCTCGAATGTGGTAAAAATGTGGTGACAGAGAGGGCTCTTAAAAACGTCGAAAAAAAAAAATGATGATAACGAGAGAATGCCCGACTGATGTGAGAGTCGTATGGGCGAATGGAAAATTGGAGCGTCGAGGGTGGTTTTCTCTCGCCGCGTGTCGTCGCCCATATCCGCAGAAAAGTGCCGAACCGCGTAAGAAGACGTACGCGAGGGAGGAACAAAAAAGGAGCAAAAACAATGGAGGGAAAGAGAGCGTCGAGGCTGAAAAGTAAGGGTTGCGTTACCGAGGGGGTGAGGGGTGGAAAAAAGAAATCTAGGACGGTCGTATTCTCTCGCAAATGTTTACTCGGTCGGTAGTTTGAAAGAAAAACGCGATGGTAAGTCCCGGAGATAGAAAAAGAGGGACAGAGAGAGGGAGAGAGGGGGCGGGGAGAGGGAGAGAAAAAGAGAGAGAGAAACTCGTTGCAGGCGTTTAAAAATAGCATGTTTGCCGCAAAAAAAAAGATGAGAAGAAAAAAAGAAAAATAAAACGTCGAGGTAAAACCCACCTGAAAGGTTTGCTTCAGGGAGAAGAGAGCCCGCCGCAGCTCGCGTCCGTCGCTGTTCAGCAATTTTTCTGCAACAGACAAGCAACACGCAACCATTTATTATAATAATACCGCACGCGGGCACACTCCCAGCGACTATACGCCGGAGTATTGTTATACCCTCGGAGACGAGAGTTAAAGGGCTAGACAAAGAGAGAGAGAGAGAGAGAGAGAGAGAGAGAGAGAGAGAGATTCAGGCGCGAGGCTCTCTCCTCTCTCGCGAAACGGACGCATGAACATGTGCATCTGTAATATATGCACTACGTACACACATATATTTATACGGACACATCTATAAAATATATACATATATTTATATTGAGTAGGCAGACTCGAGTCAACCAGCCGAACCGGCTACCCATTATTATTTATGCATACACTTGTATGGGAATTTACGTACAGGGTGGCCGGGAAAGTGAAACCAAAAAGGGAAACCTCGAGGCCTCGTATCAATACCTATCCGAATCACCCCCATGTCTTGTAAGATGTTTTTAGTCTCGAGAAAAAAGGAGTTGGCATTGTTGGGGTTTTCCTGTAGCAGACGGTTTTATTTATTTTTTTCTCTTTTGTGTGGGGAGTTTTCAAAAGCTTTCGGGAGTCATTTAGACTAGTATAAGACATTTTTTGATGATGTTGAAGTTTGCATCGTTGCAATGCAAGGAAATGAATCCTTTTTGTCTGTTCAATTTTTTTTGGATGCGAAAATCGCTCGAACGTTTTTGCGTATTGTTATTAGAGATTTGCAGACTCGGTCCGCGAAGAAAAGATCTGGATAAACATGAAAGTAAAGAAGTTAAAAGGTAACAGAAAAATTATTCATTTCACTTCTAGTGCCATTCTCAAAAAACAGTCCGCTACTTTGGTAGTCAATACCTATCCGAATCAGCCCCATGTGTTCTGTCTTTTTTAGTTTTCGAGAAAAAAAAACCTTCAACATTTTTTTCGAGTTTTTCTGTAGCATAGCACTGATCACATACTAGTCTTTTAATCTAGTATAAGAATTTTTTTTTAATCAATTGAAATTTTGTGACTGATGCTCTCAAATCTGTTTTTTCCAACCTTTAATCAAATTCTAAGGTTTCTACGTTGGTATTCAGTTGGTAATTTATTTATTGCTTAGCAGTGCACTTCATAACGATAACACAAGAAAAAAGGGAGGAAAGTACATACACAAAGGAAAAAAAAATAATTGCGTTTTCTCCAAATGTAAAAAAGATCGTGGAACCTACATGGGGATGATTCGCAGAGGTATTGATGCGAGGCATCCAGATTTTCCTTCTGGGCCACATCTATATTTATACATATACAGGGTGGTATCAAAAACTTTGACAACATTGTTGCCAAAGTTTTTGCGTTCACAAGGTCATCAATGGTTTTTCAAATGGTAACATGTTTTTTCAAATTAAGACGTTGAAGCTGGCGTATAGACGAACCCAACGACCTATGATATCATGACCTTGAAATGATTTTTAACCGAAATATTTTGGGTTTGTTTGGGTTTGTTTGGATTTACTGGGTTTGTTTGAGTTCATTTTCGTCACTCTAAAGGCAACGGAGATATTTAGGGTGGTCACGTTAAATGGTCCACCCTGTATATAATGATTTCCAAAGATTCGTCTCCGAGAACCATTCTCAAAAAACAATCCGCTGCCCAGATTTAGAAGTAATTTTTTTTTTAATTCCATAAAATTCTCTTGGCAGGTTTGGAGCACAAGAAAACCCTCAACTATTTTTCGAGATGCTTGTTTAGCGACCTACAATCTAAATTCGCAAAAGAACATTTTGTATGATAATCAGTAAATAAACATAAGAAATAACGAGTAAGTAAAAACGAAGAAATAAAAAGTAAATAAAGTAATAAAAATAAAAAAATGAAGAGTAAATAAAAATAAGAAGACAAGCTTTCGTTGCATTCCAGCGATGTAAACTTCAACACCATAGATAGCCAACGCGTAGAGATCCAACGTGTTCAAAATATCCTTTCTCCATTTACTGAATATATGAACATTTACTGAATGCCATATACTGAATATATGGTAGGTTTTGTGCCCATTTGAATAAACGCTGCAGGGCTGAAAGCGGGGTGGCACGGCCGCATATGCGCTACGCTTAACCAATAATCAATAAAATTCCTAACATCCATAAATTCTGTTACTACCTCCATTCCCATAAATACGCGCAACCGCGTACAATGGACCCGAACACCCTCGATGGGTCGGAAATATGAACTGGTTCGATTCGGGGGGAAGGGGGGGGGGCGTAAAAAAGGAAGGATCTCGAGACTGAAAATTCATAGGGTAGTGTCTCGGTTGCTGCGAATTATTGCGTGGGCTTCGGAAAAAGAACGAGACTATAGGAACCTGTAGAACTGTATGTACTGAAAATTAGTACACTGAGTTACGTGGGCATAGGCACAAAACTGTCGGTATGTATGTAGCTACTGGAGAGCAGTTAAGGGGCTATACCAGTGTGAACGCTGAAAATTTGGGTGATTTTCGGGAATTTTTTGGAAGAAAAGTACTCAATTTGATGTTTCGGAAAATTAAGAATATATTTGGCTATACTCGACCTATATTACATAATTTTTTCATAGAAATATATTGAGATCCATGCGACTTATGCGCTGCCTTCGGAGGCGACAAAAAAAATGTTCCTCCACTGCTGACATGATTCCGGCCGATTGAGTAGCCGAAACCGAAAAAGGAAAATATGTCGTTAAACTAGAAGGTATTTCCTGTATGACGTAGGATTTTCGAAAAATATCAAAATCTAACAAAATGGCGTAGTTGTGAAAAAAGTCTGTTTTCTTGCCTATAAAAAGTGTTTGTTCAATTCAAGACCTTGTGTTCAGTTCAAGACCTTGTGTTCAATGCCAAATCATCAATTTTCATCAAATCAAAAATATCCTACGTCATTGTAGAGTAAATATATTCAAGAGTACTCAGTTCAAATTTCAAGTCAATCGGATAATTGCTCTTGAAGTTATAATGTCAGTAAATTTGAAAAAGCTCGTTTCGAGAAAAACGCGTTTAAAGATTTAACTGGGGCATTTTATACCTACGAGCGGTTGCTCTTTAGAAGGCTGCCATTCGGGGAGTATCAGAGATACGGCCTTGACATTTTTACAGGATATTTTTGAAAGTATAAACTGTAGAAATAGGCAAAAAAATCGACTGTTTTAAAGTGTCGAACTGGTAAAGCCCCTTAAGGACAGGCTCGAGAGGGTCCTCGAACCCTCATTTCACCGGATCTCAAAGCGCGAGTGAGACCTCCATTCATTGAGGGAGACTACCAGTCTACAGCCCGAAAAAGATGAATTTTGACAATTTTCTATGGATACCCAAGTAACAGAATGGAAATTCCACTCAGTATGCTTTATTCTACATATCTTCGAGTATCTTTACAAATTTTTTCACAAGATTTTGCAACAAAATGGCGTCACTAAAGCTGGATGAAGCTAGTCACTTTCGTCCGATAGTTTCCTGCGGTCAACAGCATCACATCGCCAATTCTTCATCGAAAGAAATGGATTTTTTTTTGGAACCTCTCAACATTTTACATCGAAGTACCTAGAACTTTTTCGATGCATTAAAAAGTTTTTTTTTACCGGAAACTATTTTTTTTTTTTCAATTATGCATAATTTCATCAAAAATCGATAGCTTTCGATTTCCCTGCGTACTTCGAAGGGCAGTCTTATGGAGAGCAGATATTTTTTGGAATTTTCGCTTGAGGCAACTAAGTGGAGGAGAACTCTTGCCGTCCATGGCACACTATTAGACAAAGGTGACTCGCTTCGGGCAGCTTCAGCGCAGCCACATTGTTGCAAAATTTTGTGATAAAATTTAGAACGACACTTGAAGATACGTAGAACAAATGCCACTGAACGGAATTTGCCTTCTAGCAACTGGGTATCCGTGAAAAATTGTCGAATTTCACCTTTTATCGGACTATAGACTGGAAGTGTCTGATACAAGAAACAGGCTTTTGAATATTATGTGGGAGAAGCAGCATATATCGGAAAGACGCTTAATTTCGGATAGTGAACTATCTCGAGATTTCCTATAGTGGCATCTGTTTGCTATTTTATGCACTAATAACTAGTTTTAAGATGTCACCTTTGCAAAACTTTTGATTGCCTAACAACAAAAATGGCACAACGGTGAACTAATGTTTTTCGCCGACGCGAAAAAAAAATTCTTGTGCTAAAAAGTGTTGTTTTCATCGAAGTAAGTCCAAATGAATTGTTTTCGTAATTTTTTATTATCTATAGCATTTATTTGACTCAATAAGTATATGATGTTCGCAAAAAAATAGCAATTTGTAGAAAAGTATTATTGTTCATATTCGGCCATAACAAATGTTAATATAAAAAAAGCCGAAAAGTTCCTACCTAATCGAGCATTAACTCATAAAGACTGGTTATTTTATAATAACTACAAAGTTAAAACAATAAACGTTTCGTTTTATTTTATATAAAAATATTCCCCTAATATCAGATATACAAAATATGGAGTTTGGGCCTTTTTTCGAATACCCGATTATAGGCAACGTTTTAGGAAATCATGATTTGTGTGATTTTTCGAAAAAAACACAACTCATAATATTCAAATCTAATATAATTATTGGCATCTTGTTGTATATGACATGTAGATCGTAAAATCGTAAAATTCGTAGGCCTTACCAGTTGTTCACGTTTTTTCCATTTCAAACAAAAGTATTCGATACATGGCTGTAGGTATATTTATATATATGCGTCTGTTTTCTCATCAGCCCTCCGTCTTCGCTCTTCTCCAATCTCCATCCCTGGTCCACAATTAATTTGATATAAATTGCCACAAGAAAGGATCGTCTACATCGTAAACATCGATGCCTCGCTACAGTTTGCTAATTAATTGGGCCTGGTATCACGATCCAATTTTTTTTTAACCTTTTTTCTCTTCCACTGTAACATCTGTTAATTGTGGCTTCGCGGTTGGAAGAACGTAAAGTTGGATTGGGGAAAACACACGCAGAGACGTGCTGCGTCAATCAACGAAGGGCAGTGCTGGATAAAACTGAAGCACCTTCAACATCACTGTACACGCTGAAGGGAAAATCTCTGATAGCGTTTTCATCAAATTTCCGCAAATCCTCGCCCTTTCTCCTCCTCCTTCTTCTTCTCCTTCCTCCCCTCTCCGGAGTTTCTTTCACCCGAAGGTAAGTTACCCTCCGGCAGTTCTTCACTGCCTTCCAGATTACGAGGTAAGAGATATTCATGAAAAAAGTTCTCTTCGGGCATGCTCCTCTTTAAGCCTACGGGGGTGAAAACTTTCGGTGCGAATAAGGCGAAAAGTCGAAAAAGAAATCTACGGCTTTGATCAAACTTCAACGCCTTTTCCGCACGAAGTACGCGCGCGGCTGGAACTTTGTAGGGCCAATTGAACCCTTTACGTGTGCCTCAGGCGAGGGCGCAGGGGCTTCGTCGGATTGACATCGACTTACCATTGGAGACATTGAGAAGTTTGGAATGTACTGGGCTTCATCACCGTTAAACGTTTAAGGCCTTAGGCCACAGTAACGGGTATCGAATCATGTGCGAATTTAACAATTTTTATGAAAAAGTGATTCACTCATAAAATTAATAACACATCTATATAGTATGAATATCAAGCTGTTAGAAAGTAAATTTTTTTTTTCGATGTACAAAATGGCCGATTACTGATATTTTCTTTTGTTATCTTTTTTCAGGTACTCCGCGGCGTGACATTTAGCATCGACAATTTTTTATCTAGAACAAAAAACAAAAATTCTCGTCAACCTACATTAGAATATCTGGAGAAGTACGTACGGGATTTCAAAAATATTGTTTTATTCAAAAGTTGTAGGTATTTTAACTTAAGAAATGAATTTTCAGTGAAAAATTTCGTTATAACCGCTCATAAACTGCTCATAAAATGAAAAGTTTTCGATTAATCACAAATTCCGTACGTACTTCTCTGCGAAATGCAATTAGGAACATAACTTTGAAATTTGAAGTAAATCGAGTGAAAATTGTTGAAGTTATTTGTCACGCCAATTGGAAAAAAGCTGTTTCGAGAAGTTTTGAGTAGTCGACCATTTTGTCCATCGAAAAAAAATATATATATTTTCTAACAGCTTGATATTCATACTAAATAGATGTGTAATTAATTTTATGAGTGGATCACTTTTTCATACGAAAAAAAATTGTCAAATTCGCACATGATTTTATACCCGTTACTGTGGCCTAAGGCCTTAATGAAGGGATTTTTAACAGAGCGGATAATCGCGGCGTCGCGTTAATAAATCCTTCGACACGGGAATTATAATTCTCCCACGTCCACCAGAAGTATGATGTGAAAGTCAATTTTGTTTTTTATTTCGGGACTTTTTTCGGGACTTTTATTCACTTTTTCAAAATCACCAAATCCTGAAATTTCACACAGTCGTAGCGGCGATCTTATTTGACTCACGAAGACTTATTGGATTAGGTTGGAGTTTGCAGTGTTGCAGTGCAATGAAAAAAAATCTTTTTTGTTTTACTTCAGTTTGTTTGGGCAAATTGTGCCTGCAAAAATCGTTGAACCATTGTTTGAAGGTGTTAATGAAAAACTTTGCAGCTCAAATATGCCGAACATAACTTGTTATTATTAAAGTGAGGAAATAAAATATAACTGTCACTGCATTCCCACGGTGCACACTTTAACACCATCTTATAGGGGGTTTCGGGAAATTCCGGATTTCAATAGATTTCGAGAATGCCCCTAGGTTTATTTAAATACCTCGATTAGTTTTCCCGGATAGTGCACTTGAAAGAGAGCCGCAAAAGAGGCAAAGGAGTATGGAAAAATTGGTGAAAATCGATGCTCCGTCTTTGAAATAGTGCCAAAAATCGAAAAATTATCGAGGCTCGATAAATCAAACAACGTTTTTAAAAGCAAACGATAGCGAAGAGAATGAGCACAAAACGGACTCCCACATGGAAGCAGACAATAAGTTATCGACAATTTAGTGAAGCCATTAATTTTTGGCCGACATGGGGAAAAATCTAAAGTTCAAACTTTTTTTTTTAATAGTCTATATCGATGTATTTTTAACGCCTAAATACGAATTCGCCAATCATTTCTTCCCAAATCCGCAATTTTCATTAAAAATTGTCGTAAATTCCATACGAATGAGCCTTACTCCTTAAGCTTGCTATCCGGAAGAAATGCAAGAATATGTAAACTTCATTATTGTCCCCCGTCCGTATGTTACCTACTACGTTCAACTGGAGGCACTTCTTTTAAATGTAGGTTTAGAGCAAGAGAAGTGTACCCATAGTGGATTTCTGATCGTTTTGCGTTAGAAGAATTTTGAAGTATCTGTCTCACTGTTTGACTTTGCATTAGAAGAATTTTATATCTCTTTCAATGCATTTGGTGGATTTCTTGCAGACGCAACTGCAAAATCGGCCCTTGAAATGCTTCACCCTACAAGGAACATCATTTAAGTGTCCGCCTTCGATTTTGTTGAAACTCATATATGTGACAAAGCATTGAAAACTATTAGACACGTATTCCTTTTTATCGGCGGACAAATAGTTTCAAGGGGGGAAACCGCCCCTCAAAGAAAGGCGTGTCGATGGTCGATTTTGCATTTTCACCCACAAGCAGTTCACTGATCTGAATGAAACGAAAAACAAAATTCTTCCACTGTAAAGTGATGAAAAATCCACTACAGGAGTATTGAAAAGGAAAAAATTAAGTGACGCCACGTTTGAGGGGTGGTTTCCGCCCTTAAAACCGTTTTTCCGCCAATAAAAAAATTACGTGTTTAATAGTTTTCAATGCTTTATCACGTGTATAAGTTTCAACAAAATCGAAGGCGGACACATAAGTGATGTTTCTCAGAACAAGGTTGCAGGAGTGGTGGCACCCCTTAAAACCGTTTTTCGCCGATATAAAAAAATACGTATCTCATAGTTTTTGACGCTCTACCATATACACGAGTTTCAACAAAATCCAAGGCGGCCACCAAAGGGATGTTTCTCGTAAGTCGAAAATTCGTAAAACAACATGCGCCACCTTTTTTAATTGACCTACAGGACTCACTTTTGGCCAGAGATTTTTTTCTCCTCCAGATACCGGCACTTTTCGCTGTGGGCTCGAAGGAAAGAGAGGGTTCGATGTTTTTGCATCATCCCCGTGTATATTTAGCCTTCACACGTTTGAGGGATGGTTTCCGCCCTAAAAACCGTTTTTCCGCCAATAAAAAATTACGTGTTTAATAGTTTTAAATGCTTTATCACGTGTATAAGTTTCAACAAAATCGAAGGCGGACACATAAGTGATGTTTCTCAGAACAAGGTTTCAGGAGCGGTGTCACCCCTTAAAACCGTTTTTCGCCGATATAAAAAAATACGTATCTCATAGTTTTTGACGCTCTACCATATACACGAGTTTCAACAAAATCCAAGGCGGCCACCAAAGTGATGTTTCTCGTAAGTCGAAAATTCGTAAAACAACATGCGCCACCTTTTTTAATTGACCTACAGGACTCACTTTTGGCCAGAGATTTTTTTCTCCTCCAGATACCGGCACTTTTCGCTGTGGGCCCGAAGGAAAAAGAGGAGATTCGATGTTTTTGCATCACCCTCGTGTATATTTAGCCTTGCCCGTATGCGCCTCGCGCATAATCGGCCACTATCACGCAATCTCCGAATGCATAATGCATTCCAGTGGTGCACGGGTCCGAGAGGAGCGATGAGAATAAAAAAAGTCCAAGAGAGAAACAGACAGAGATAGGGGGGAGGGGGGGTAGGAATGGAGAGCAAAGGTGTACAAGAACGCGGGTATATCCAAGCCCAAGGTAATTAGGAACTCGCTTCGGGGGCTAGGCCGAGAAGAAGGATGAGCAGGATGCCAAGAGAAATAAGCGGCGAACGAGGGCGAACAAGGCCAGCAAAGGAGATGAAGAAGGAGCGCCGAAAAATAATAAGAAGAGGAGGCGGAAAGTTTCGTCGGTCCGCACGTGAGGCCCTCTGCTTCTAAGAATAGCGGTCCCAAGGACCTCGAGGCTGAGCCCTTGGCCCCGCATATCCCTCGCCCACGTACGCGCGCAAAAATATCCGTAATTATCGTCATCCCGGCTCGCACCAAAAACCATTAAGGCTTAACGGGAACGGGGCAACCGAGCGCGCACTCTCGTCGTATGATTATAGACATACGTGGCGAAAAGAATCAAAATGAGAGGGAAAAAAAGCAGGAAAAACAAACCATTATATTACCGGGGTATACCGTCATCGAGATGCGGATAACTGATGCGATCTCGTACCAAAAACGTGATGACACCAAAGACCACCAAGAATCTCCCTTGAAACACTTTTTTGACTATTTTTTTTTGGCGATTTTTCCCTCGTGAGCGATTTTTCGACGCCTAAAGCAGAAAGACGGGCTGTTGCCACTATAGGCAAGCTTTTGTTCTTCGCAACATCTTCTACAGCAATAAACGGGCCCAATGGTACGCCGGTTTCGATGATAAATTATTCGTTTTTTTATGATAAAAAGAGTGACATGTGAAATGGACTGGGTGACCCGTAATTATCACGTTGTACTTAAGGGGTGCTAGATTGGGTCATCTCACCTATTGAACATCACATTTTGATGATGTTGAAGTTTACAGGGTTGGAACGTAACGAAAATCAACTATTCTTAATTGTTCGAACTTCTTTGGCTGTGAAAATCACTCATACGTTTTTACGTATTCTTATTGGAGATTCACGTACTCAATTTGTAAAAAGGAAGGCTTTGGGTAAGCGTTAAAATAAAGAAATGAAAAATGAACAAAAAAATCGTCGCATTCCAACGATGCAAACTTCAACGTCATAAATTTCGCCACAAGGAAAATACTTACGCGTGATTTACTTTGCGTGATCTTTTTGCTGAGTTTTCGAAAAAATCATCTTTTCTGTACCACATTTTTGGCATCGAAATATCCTTGTACAGTTGCTTTCTCTATTGCACACAAAATGGTTCGAACGAGTGATAAAGGTATCCCATTTTAAAAAAAAGTTTGCAGTATTTTACTTAGAAAAAATAATGTCTCTAAGACGTCCCTAAAGTAAAGTAACTATTCAAGACTATTTTGGTATAACAAAGAATTACAAAAAAGTTAACTTTGCGGAAACGCAGCAAAAAGATCATGCAAAGTAAAGGATTTTAGGACGTTTTTTAATTGTCCTAAAATCTCACAAACGACGGGTCTCTTATTTGGGGTAGTAAATTTTGATATTCTAGTGGGTCATCAGCTCTAGCAACCCCCAGTACGACGTAGTATTTCCAAGACATCCTGTATGTATATGTATGTATATATATATATATATATTTCTGTGTGCCTGTTTCTGGTTGCTGTTGCCTGTGTGTGTGTACATACACGAAACGTAGAACTTTGCCGCGCATCCCACGTGCTCGTCGATATATATACCCATATATATATGGGGCATTCCAGCTCAACTAAATTCCTATTTCCCTCACCATCCTCAATTAGAGATTTCCATAATGTATTTCCATAGTCCCTCACTTCTGGTGGGGAAGAACACCAATTTTTTTCTCCTAACCCTTCCCCTTCTGTGGCTGCGAAAAATCGAAACGTCAACACGGGCCGTGTTTCAAATTCTGAAAAAAATTGTGTCCGTTTTAGACCTGTTGTGCGCATTTTTCACTAAAGCTCAGTTTGTGCTTCCGATATTTGCTTTTTTTTGCAAAAATCGATTTTCCGGATGATCATTCGACAGTTTGGAAGTCAGACAAGTACTTTTTCGGTCCGTCAAGTGAAAAAAACCTAGAAAATATGGTATCAGATTTGGAGATCGAAAAATTACTCTCCGCACTTCCAAACTGTCGAATAATCCCCAAAATCGAAATTTGACGAAAAAAGAAAGTGAATATCGGAAGCACAAGTTGAACTTTGATGAAAAATGCACGAAAAAGGTCTGAAAAGTATGACATTTTTTTCAAAATTTCAGAAGCCGCTCCAGTGGTCTGTCGATTTTTTGCAGTCGCAGTAAAGAGAGGGGTAGGGGAAAATTTTGATGAAAAAATCGGTGTTTTTTTCAGCAAGAGTGAGGTTTTCGCTATGGAAATTTGTAATCAACGATGGTGAGTGAAATGGTTGTATCTGACAAGGAACATCCCTCAGGTGACACCCTTTGATTTAGTTGAAATTTGGATATGTTATAAAGCACCGAAAAGTAAGGAATACGTATTTTTTTTATCGGTGGAAAAACGGTGTGAAGGGGTAAAACCACCCCTCGAAAAAAGGCATCTCTAGGGTGGTTCACCCTTTGATTTTTTTTCAATGTCACTATAATGGTTTTTTCATTGCTTCGGACTAGAAGAATTTTCGTTTTTGTTTCATTAAAATCGGTGGACTCCTTGTGTGTGAAACTACTATGTTAGCCCTAGAGATGCCTTTTTCGAGGGGGGGTTTCACCCCTTCAAACCGTTTATCCGTAGATAAAAAAAAATACGTATCGCTTACTTTTCGGTGCTTTACAACATATCCAAATTTCAAGAAAATCGAAGGGTGTCGCCTGAGGGATGTTCCTTATGAGTTGAGCTGGAATAACCCATGTATGTGAACACCCTCAGCTCATAATGTCTCTCGCTCGCGTTTATTCAGGCAAAGAGCGGAGTATACATGGCGTGTGAATTGCACGTAGAAACATATTTACACGATTAATCGTTCCGAGTAATACCATACATGCTCGTGCGACATTGCATGAATCGTGGAAAAATCACTACGCGCGCTTGTTCTCATAATTCCTTTTCCCGCAATCCAAATACCCGTCTATACCATAAACTTCGTGTCATGAAACAGAACAGACACCGTTTTTTTTTAAATCTGAAAGCTGTAGAATTTTTTTTACGGATTTTAATTTCTTTTGTTTTCAACTTCACCGTGCAGTCGTTTGTTTTGTCAATATTTTTGAATGAAAAAAGGACTTACACTTGACAAGAGTATGTACCAATTGTGGGTAAAATCCTAACCTCGTCATCCCAAAACGTCGGGGAGAAACAAATATGGAAAGTCGACCATTTTTTTGGCCTCAAGCTTTTGCAAATTGAGAGGACGGTGCCGCGCGATGTTCAGCATTTATGAGAATGCTCTTCGGTAAATATTCAATCTGGAATAGTTTATTTTTTGACTGAATTGTTCGTGTTGTTTTTCTTAATTATTTTAACTATATAGAAAAACGTCTTTTTTTGAAATACACAGATAATGTGTATGTGTCTTTTTTTGATACATAGAAAACGTGTATGTTTTTTCCAACTACAGAGAACATTAGTATTTTGTACTTGTGTATTTTTTTTAAACTATACAGAAAACGGGTAAACATTTGCAAGTGGGGCTCCAGCTAGAAAAGGAGTTTAGAAATGTTTTACCGAGTCGATGTATTTCAGGGCACTTCGTTTATAATATTTAAGTCGAGGGAAGACAATTTCAACCCTCAGACGCTTTTTTTTAACTTTTTTAAAGGTATGGAGGAATCGGGTTTGGTGACATCAGGTATTCCCAAACAAACCCAAACAAATTAGAGCAAACATACAGAAAGCGTATTTCAAAAATCGAATATTTTTCGGAAATATATTTTTTTTCTTAATAAAATACCCCTCCCTTATCATAAAAAAACATATTTTCATACTGAAGAATAGCCCCCAACACGTGAAATTTTTTTTTAACTGATTAGCGCTGTAACCCCACTTGTAAATATTTACTAGAAAACGTTTTTGCGCGTTTTTTAATACATCGAAAACGTGTTTTTTTTCAACTATACAAAAAACATGTGTCTGTTTTTTTACTACAGAGAAAATGTGTTTTTTTCACTATACAAGAAATGCGTGTATTTTCATGCATAAAAAACTGTTTTTTTTTCAACTATACAGGAAATTTGTGTTTTTTGAACTGTACAGAAAATGTTTGTGTATGTTCTGTTAGTACATGGAAAACTTCTTTTTTCCAACTATACAGAAAATTTGTAAAAAAAAATTCAGAATGTATGGGCCTGTTTTATTAATACATAGAAAAGGTGTGATCTTTTAATTATACAAAAAATTTGTGGGTTTTTTAAATGGATAAAAAACATGTTTTTCCATGTGTCGACTCTGCAAAAAAAAATGTATGTGTGTTTTTCAATAAATAGAATATGTTTTTCATAATGACCTAGGTATCCAATTACGTTGAGGGTTGCATCGTTAGAGTGCAACAAAAGTTAAGATTCTTTAATTGGCCAATTTCTTTTCGGCAGCTTTAGGCTGCAAAAATCACTCAAACGTTTTCACGTTTATTCATATCAGAGATTCACTATCTCAAATTGCAAAAAAAAGCCTCTGGAGAGCGATAAAAATTAAAAAAATGAAAAAAAAAATAAAAATCGTTGGATTCCAACGAAGCAATTTTCGCCGTCAGTGAAAAAGTTGGTGCACACGTAAATGTATAGGGCTTCTGTGCGGCTTTAAGACCAAAGCAAAAACCATTCGATCCTCGAACTTTCGTGTGTGAAAAAAAAAACTCTAAAGCCCCTTAATGTTTCGTGGTCGAAGGTTTCTTCTCTCTCGTATCGCATCGATCTTTCCCTCGATCCTTGAATCCTTGTACGGTCGAACCGTTACGTGTTGCCGCCCTCGTGTAGGATTTCGGTTTGGCGTTCTCGCGCGGACGCATCGCGGTGAGAACGGGAAGTGCGGTGGACGGCCAGGAATACACACGCGCGAGTATAAATACGCAGGTACACGAGGAAGCTGCGCCGAGTGCAGCAAGGGGTACGAGGATTCCATGGAGGGGGGGGGGGGCAAAGCGAGGCGAGAACCGTTAAAATATGTAAAACGCCTTGCGATCTCCCTCGCGGCCCTCGACCCTTTATCGCCCCCCTTTTTTTCCACTTCGTCCTTTCTTTTTTTTTCTTAATTTTTTTCCTTTATTTTTATTCGCTACAGCGGACGTTCGCTCGCGCACATCGGGCTTTTTTTTCGGTCCCCCTTTGGCCACGGGGCCACGGTCGTGCAACGGTTCAACGAACGGGAACGGTCGGACAGGTGAATCGGAGCACCGACGGCCCCCACGGCCGAATCGATCGTGACTTTTTATTTATCCGATATCATCTCTCCCCCGGTCCATATATATTTATATATATATATATATAGTGAAGATATTTTCTTCATTTTTTCTTTAAGAATGTCTCACCCAGAATTTTAATTCTAATTGTTATTACCTATAATTTGAATTTTATAATTTACATAATAATTTTAATTCTTTAAATTACTATTAAAATTGAAACTACCTTCATACTTTTCTCGATTTTTTTATTTCCAGTAATTTACTCTGTGAAAATGAGACACCCAAAACGGAGACTGCAACGCAACATTGAAAAATCGTATCCAAAAATATTTCGCGATTTACCGGAAGTATATACCGAATACGTTACAGGACAAACAAAATTCCCGTTTCCGTGCCCTGTTTATTACTCGCCTCGAGATTATTTCCTCGTTACTCGTTTTTTTTTGACGCTATCGGAATGCCGAAATCGAAGCACCTCATTGGCTAGTTAAAAGAACAAGAAAAAAATTGAGTCGAGGGCAGATAAGGAGTTTTCGTTTTTAAAAGAGACCTTAAAGTCCATTTTACAGTCGTACATAATTAAAAAGAAGAGCTGATCAAAATGTAGATTTTGACAAGGGCTGCAAATTTTGTCTGTAACTTGTTTCCTCGTCTAAAATCAACAGTTTTCGGCGCTTCCGAGTATCTAAATTCTCCTTGCAAGAAACATCGATTAAGTGTCCACTTTCAATTTTGTTGAAACTCACACATGTAATGTAGGATTGAAAACTATAAGACACGTATTTTTTTATCGGCGCCAAAACGGTGTTAAGGGGGGAAACCATCCCTTAAAGAAAGGCGTGTCACCCCTTAATTTTTTTCAATACTCCTATAATAGATTTTTCATCGCTTCACATGAGAAAAAAATTGGTTTTCGTTCCCTCCAGAATAAATTTCAGCAAATTTTTTCGTCTTTTCCACTAACAAGAAACGGTTGCAAGGTCGGTCACTTCGATTTCGATTAAACTTTCCATGCTTGTGGAATGGGTAAAAATAGGCGACACGTATTTTTTCATATCTGCGGAAGCCGATTTTTAAGGGGTGAAGCGCACCCTCAAAAATAGGGGTGTTTTTCGTTTTCCGTCGACAACGTTATCGTTCTCATCTCCAATGTGTAGTACATGAAAAAACAAACATAGTTGCAATTTGAAATTTTTTCATATCTCGTAGCGTTAAAACGCTATCGACGAAAAACGAAAAACACCCCAATTTTCGAGGGTGCGTTTCAACCCTTAGAAATCAGGTTCTTCAGGTATAAAAAAAATACGTGTCACTTTTTTTTATCCATTCTACAAGCACGCCAAATGTTAGCTAAATCGGACGAGATCGACCTCGCAACCGTTTCTTGTTAGTGAAAAAAAACGGAGAAATTTGCGGACAAAAAGAATAGGTAGGAGATCTCGCGGCAAGACGAATACGCGGGGTAAGATGAATCTTAAACCTAGCCACTAAACAGTGTGTGCGAGCACAGTGCTCCCGGTGGAGTTTGGGGGGGGGGCGGTGAGGTGAATGAGTGTGAAAGTATCAACTGTGGCGAAAGCACGCGTCTTGAGTAAGAAAACAATATCGATTTTTTGACAAAACGATGTGATTTTTGATAAATTTTAACATTGTTTCAGTTTATTTGAGTTGCTGATATTGATTAGAGACATGTACGTAAACACAATAAAAGTACTGATTATTGATATAATAAGAACGGTTTGTCAGAAATTTTCAAGGTTATTGCGTGATTTTTTGTTAATTCGTCAACCGACCAATGGGGCAAGATGAACACAAGCTATCGCAAATCCGGAATATTTTACAACCCACCACTATTTACGTTAGAAAGGGTGAAATGAAACTAGTAAAGCATTTGGTTCCTCTTTAATCGGTGTTTTTACCAGGGGAAGAAATAGAACGCGCAAATTATCAAATTGATATGGAAGCAAGATTATTCGGACTTATCCTACAGAACGTAAAAGGAACATTCCTCAGGTGACACCCTTCAATTTTGTTGAAATTTGGATATGTTATAAAGCACCGAAAAGTAAGCGATACGTATTTTTTTTTATCGGCGGAAAAACGGTTTTAAGGGGTGAAACCACCCCTTGAAAAAAGGCATCTCTAGGGGTAATATAGCAATTCCACACACAAGGAGTCCACCGATTTTAATGAAACAAAAACGAAAAATCTTCTAATCCGAAGCAATGAAAAATCGACTATAGTGACATTGCAAAAAAAATTAAGCGGTCAACCACCCTAGGGATGCCTTTTTTCGAGGGATGGTTTCACCCCTGATAACCGTTTTTCCGCCGATAAAAAAAATACTTATCGCTTACTTTTCGGTGCTTTATAACATATCCGAATTTCAACAAAATCGAAGGGTGTCACCTGAGGGATGTTCCTCGTTAGACGATTGGCTTATCAAATTGATGGTATTGAGAATGAAACCACTTGTATATCCGAAAGATGCCAATAATTCGTGTCCCATCATTATCCCAGCGCTGTTTCATCTTGCCCCGCATACGGGCTAAAATGAGGAAAAAAACGTTTAATTAAAAATGTATATTGTATGGTAAAAATCGTAAAGACTGATTTTTTTGCTTCTAAAATTAGAAGATTAATAAATGTTGATTAGTTAAAAAAAATAATTAAAGTTGACTGACTCACAGATATACATTGTTTTATTTAAACATGACCTTAGCGTTATCATCTTGGCCCAACTTTCCCTACATATTTCTTTTCCGTCTGCCTATCTCTCTTTCTCTCTCTTTCTCCCTCCCTCTCTCCCCCTCTCTCTCTCTCTCTCTCTCGTTGCCTCGTCCCTTTTTACGATCTCGAAATCTTCTACCCCGCCTGGCAACCCACAATTCCCGAACGGGTGTTCCAAATGAGATTCGAAAAGCCATCATGTTTCCTGTTCGACAATAGACTCGTTTTCTCCCTCCTCATTGAGGCATCAAACGAAACGGACCTCCACACATGCACATACAATGCCCCCTTGTATTTCGGTTATCTGCATAAAAGGACGGCGGCTCGACTGCCGAAAATCGCACTCTCGCGAACGACAGCTCGCCGCTACTGGACGACCTCTGTTCACCACTGATAACCTGTGGCAATTACGAAAATTCCCACGGGCAAGAGTACCCGGTGCAATTGGCGCGGCGCATTTACGCGAGTGGCTTTTCGACCGACACTCGAGTTTGTCGGTACTGCCGCCTCCCCGTCATTCCTCGCCGTTCCACCTGTGCGGACGAGGCTGATTGCCCTTGTCATTGTACACGTGTCCGCACATGTGAATGCGCAATCTCGCTCGCGTTTCAATTCGCTTCGGTTTTTCGCTATTCTCAATACCGGCAGTCTTTAATTTATTCGATTTTTTTAAGGCTATTTTTTTAAAATAGCGAGACCTTTTAATAAAAAGATTTTTTTTTATTAATCCCATTTTGCAATAAATAAGTGCAATAAATATTGCACTTATTGTGCAATAAATATTGCAAATATTGCATATTAAGTGCAATAAATAAGTTTGCAATAATAAGTAAAAATGCAAATTTTAATCCCAATATCATTTTATTAATCCCATTTTCAATGGGAAGATTATATTAATTTTTGTGAATGGAAAAGGGCAGGGTCGAGATAAATAATGCGTGACGAATATCCTTACCGATTATCGTATGAACCCGCACGGATAATTGGGTCCTGAGGACGATCGAGTTTTTCCGGCTGCAACAGAAAGAAGTGCGAAAACGTAAGGACATGACACATATATGGGAGGGGGAGGGACAATTCGAGGACATTCAGTTTCGAAGATCGTCCGCACTTATTTCAGGGTCGTACACCAAGGGGTGAAGAATAATAAAGAACATTGATGATTATTATTTTAGGCAATTATAATTTTTTCAGCATCGTATACCAATGATGAAAAACAATGATTATCATCATTATCATGATTATTCTTTTATTGATTTTCTAAATTTAAGGCCCCTATACTTCGGTAATGTGAACGTGCTTAGTTTTTTTCTGACGTCTAATTGTGCAATCATAATGTGTAACATAATAATAAATTATTTCGGCGTAAAAGGAGAAATAACAGTATGCGGCTGTAGAAGGTGAATGCAGTGATGCACGCTGTTCTATTTGCAATTGCTGTGATTTGGTGTTTCATTTTTGGTTTTTTGTCACTTCTATTTAAACTTCATTCGGCACGGAATTGTTCCAGCGAGTCCAGTAGCGTGATTTTTTTTCCGATCTACTTGATACTGTTCTGCTGTCCGGTGGATTAGATCCTAGCACGGAAGATCTTCACCATTTCGATTGTTATCATGAGTATTCTTCTATTAAAAAGTTATGATTTTAGGATCGTATACCAAGGTTATTAAGAAGAACCTTGATGATGGAATTATTCTTTTATGATTGTGAAAAACCTTAATGATTATGATTGTTATTGTGATAATGAATAGAAAAATATATTTTTAAGGTATAAGAACCTTGATGATGGAATTATTCTTTTATGATTGTGAAAAACCTTAATGATTATGATTGTTATTGTGATAATGAATAGAAAAATATATTAGAGGTAGGAAATTGTTAAGAAATTATAGTAAATGCAAAACATAGAGTAAAGATAAGATAAATAATAATGAACGGGATTTATTTACTGAACAATATGAACTTGACAAGAGGGAGAGAGAGAGAGAGAGAGAGAGAGAGAGAGAGAGAGAGAGAGAGAGAGAAAATGCAAATTTTATTTATGCCCTAGCACCCTATGGGGTAATACAAAATATGATGAAGAAACGACTGACATCCATTTACATAATATAATTAACAAATAAAAATAAAATAAAATAAAAATAAAGATAAAGTAGCACATATATAAGCCTCAATATAGTATATCAATCTTAAAACCAATTAACAATGAATAAAATAATAACCATAATAATAAAATAATACCTAGGAGTAAAAATTGAAATAGAGTAGTTAAAAATTAAAAATCGAAATAAAAGTAGTGAAATACGAGAAAGAGAGAGAGAGAGAGAGAGAGAGAGCGCAACAGGGAATCCAAATACGAGCATAAAAGCTGTTCCATAAGCAAAAACGCAAATACATCGGAGAACCGCAAGACCCTGGTGCCCCAATGCAGGAGTTACTCCGATACAAGCCATATACTCGTATCCGCAACGTCTATATACGGATATTATTAATAAGTACCAGGTCGCCCGAACGGTAAGCAACTTGTAACCATTACGGTCTACCCGCCTACTCTACCCTCCGCCCATCCCTCTCCTCCAAGAATCTGATTAATTACAATAGGGAATTAATCCCGTTCGGTCGTCAGAGTCCTCTCCGCCCCCGGTATGCGTAATTGCTTAATTAATTAAATCGCGGCTATATACGTGCGCCCCGCGCGAGAAGAACCATATACGACGAGAGGCATCCGGTCCCTCTCGCGGCGCACGCTCACCTACTAACGTTCAATCTATCCAAGGCAAATTGGGTTAAAGGATATTCCAGTATAACCGCCTGTCCGGGCGCGATTAGTAGTTTTACCATCGCACACGCGTGACTCCATGCACCACGGGGTAAAATGGAACACCATCGCGTCCTAAAGTCAAACCGGATATCATTTTTTTTTGCCATACCGGAAGTGGGGCCTGGGCGTTTAGGTCACGTGGTCCCGAGTGGTTTGCTTTTGGAAGGAACATGGGGAAACGATATCTACTTCTACACAGGCAAACGCGAATATTTGAAAGAAAAAATTTCCCGCCGGGTCTGGTCTCATATGATGCCAACTCGCACGGAACATCACTTTGGTGTCCTCCTCCGATTTTGTGGAAACTTTTTTATGTGGAAGAGTATCAAAATCTAAGAGACACGTATTTTTTTTTTATCGGGGGAAAGACGGTTTTAAGGGGTGAAAAGCACTTTCGAAAATGGGGATGTTTATCGTTTTTCGTCGATAACGTTTTAACGGTAAGAGATATAAAAAAAATTCAAATTGCAACAATGTTTATTTTTTTCGGGTATTATACAATGGAATGGAGAACGTTAACGTTATCGTTCTCTTTCGAAGGTGCGTTTCACCCCTTAAAACCGTTTTTCTGCCGAAAAAAAATGTGTCTCTTAGTTTATGATACTCTTTCGCATAAAAAAGTTTCAACAAAATCGGAGGAGGACACCAAAGTGATGTTCCTTGTTAGTAGACTATTTTTCCGGACCAACAGCTTAATGTAACCTCAAAATATACATCGTAGGAAAAGTGAGAAAAATGAGTTGCAATAATGCGCATATCAGGCACTGCAGGTGTGCTTTTCGAATTCGAATCGGAAAAAAAATACTTCCCAGGCTTAGAAGATTATTTGTCAGGCATCAGGGAAGGATGCCGCGTGATCATAGTAATCTACGTCTTATGATGCTAAAAAACATGTGAATTTTTTTCTCATAGATGTATTCTACACGTTCGTTAAGTTTCGTAGCTGACGTATTCGTATTGACAGGCCCCAAATTCTAACTCTGGATAAAAGTTACCAGCAGGAATAGCTTGTTCCGGTTTTATCAAACGTCGGAAATGTTTGATCGAATCTATCAGTCACAAAATTTGGAAAAAAAATCGGATACCCGTACGCACGCCTGTTTATGATACAAAGTAAAAGGTTAAGCCCATTCTTTATTTACTATTTCCTTTATCTTCAAGCTCTTTGTTGAGACCAAAACAATAATATTATATACAACGGTTTTTATTTATTTTATTAGTTTACGGCCATAACCGTTTTGAGTTACGGTTAAGCACAATCATCATACTATAGAACCGCAAACATCATGCTATAAAATATATGCAATTTCCAGTTTTCATTAAAAACCTTTCATAACAAATTAAGTTTTCATTAAATTCCAGCATTCATTAACATTGTACAGTAATTATGGTACATTCTACGCAAAATTGTAATGAATTAGCGTAGGGTATCGTTCGAAACCTCTTTGTAACCCGTATTCTTCTATACTTTTTTTTATGTAGGAATACCGTATACATCGCTACCGATGTAAATCGCGGTGGGTAGGCAAAATCGATACGGGTTAGAAAATCGGCATGGTCCGCGGTACAAGTATGTACCTCTACAACCAAAAATGTTTATTGGAACTGATGTACGTTTATAACGTATTGGTGAAAACGAGGACCGAACAGACTTTTGTTTGATTCGTGGACCCAGAATATACCTTTACAAAACGACCCCTTTTTTTCGTAACAGTATATTCCGGTACCGACGTTGACATACTCTCTCTTCAAGCGTCAAAACGATATTTTCCTTCCGTGCAAATCCTCCCAGTATTCTAATCATATGGGGGCCGGATTACAATGCAGAACTTTGAATGATCAGAACGCTCAAAACTCCGAACGAGTACTGCCCTGAAAGAATTTTACGGGAAAGACCAAAATTCCGAAAATCTGAACACCGCCAAAATAACTCGGCTATGGAAGTTTTAAAAGTTTCAAAGTTTCAATTAGTCAACGAATTATTTCAAGCCTTTTTTTTAATTAAGAAGTGATTTTACGTCAATTTTGAAATTTGTCCAGACAATGTTATACGTTAAGCATCATTTACAGTCAACTGTGTAGACTTTCGCTGGCATGATCTCGACGAACCTTGTAATTTCGGAACATTAGAGGTAGGAATTTTAAACCGTCGGCGGATTCAAAGTTCGGAATTTCAATCCGGCCCCCAACGGATCGCTGCGATCTTCCCCGTAAATCTAGACTATCCATTACAAAGGTAAAAACTAGGAACGCGAATGACACCGTCCTCGTATGAAACATGCTATGTTCACTTTGACCCCGTTGGTGAAAAGCGTAAGGACGCTATAGCAGACCAGCTACTTCACAGTTCCATCAATCTATGCTAGATGCAGCAATGATGGGATAGCTTGAAATCGAAACGTAAACATACGAATTATGTTGATATGGCAACAATGTTGTCGTGAAAATTTACGACGCTTGCCCCAGCATTCGATCCCTGACCGTTTTTTGTCCAAAAAAGAAAGTAAATGGATATTCTTGAAATATTTTTTGATAGAATTGTGTAAAGGAAGCTTGACTGGACGAACTAGGCTTTGAAGATTTTTTATTGAATTAAAGAATAGTTGGAACCGAGCGGGTGAAAATGTTAGTAGCAAATTTGCTACAGTCGAAAATACTACCTCCTATTCATTCACCAGGAGGTATATTCAATACTACCTCCTATTCATTCACCACCTATCCTATTCACCAGGAAATGAGTTTGAGCCATCCAGAAATAGGCGTGGCCGTTAAAGCGTTAAGGTTCATAGCTATCGTACTCGTCTTAACAAATTCGTACCGTTTTATACGAGGATCGGTACTCATACGTCCCATTACATAAATATGCGCGCATGTATATGCAATGGTACGTACGGGTACCGGTCCTCGTATGAACCGTTACGAATTAGTGCCGGTACCCATACATACCATTACATATAGATGCACATAACTATACGTAATGGTACTTATGGGTACCGGCGCCAATTCGTAATGTTTCAAATGGCCCGTGTCATTCATGGTCCTAGTTTTTGCCTCTGCAATAGATAGTCAAGGTTTATTTATTTGTACGCAATGTTATGTGCGAGTACCAGTCAACGTGTTATATTGATTCAAATAGGTACTGCGATGCCTGGCCTCATTTGTGGCCTCGGCATTAACCGTTGCAACTCACAATCAGTAACGATTTTATGTCGATTATCTTCCTAAAAATACGCCCCGACATAGTCTTCCTTTCTCATATAGATTGGCTGAGTCCAGAAGGACTTACCAGTACTAATTGGCCTGCATTATTGATACAATCGGAAGAAGCATCTCCGACCGATTTCATAACCAAATTGCGTATGAATGCAGTCCGACCTCTCAACAAGAACGCCCGCAATAAGCACGCTTCCCCAGTTTCTCGCTCGAGCACTTCCGTCTACTCCGATTCGAACTCCGAGCTCGAGTCACGCTCGAGTGAATTTGCGCGCGGACCTCTCAATAAGCACGCCCAACCGAGGAGAGCTCAGATGAGTAAAATGGGATGAATACATAGTTACTTAACGTGAAAAAGTTCACATTCGTTCGAGCGTGCTTATTGGGAGGTTCGCATGCTATAAAGAGCGAGAGATACAAAGAGAGCCAGTGAGCGTAGAGCGCGCGCCTGGTGGGGGTACCCGAATTCTCGGAAATACTCTTCTCCTTCGGGGCTCTTCCGTGCTTATTGAGAGGTCGGACTGTACTAAAGATTTTTGAAAGCCCAGAACTCTTTTCGATTTTGTGTGAGGCAGTTCTAGTGATCGTTTAACATCTTATCACGACCCAAACCTCTCAGTTATACCCCAGCATATCACTTCTGTATCGATATTTTGTTTATACCAACAATTTATAATTATCGAAGATGTTTGAAAGACCAGAACTCTTTTGGATTTTGTGTGAGGGAGTTCTAATGATCGTTTAACGTCTTATCACGACCCAAACCTCTCAGTTATACCCCAGCATATCACTTCTGTATCGATATTTTGTTTATACCAACAATTTATAATTATCGAAGATGTTTGAAAGACCAGAACTCTTTTGGATTTTGTGTGAGGGAGTTCTAATGATCGTTTAACGTCTTATCACGACCCAAACCTCTCAGTTATACCCCAGCATATCACTTCTGTATCGATATTTTGTTTATACCAACAATTTATAATTATTGAAGATGTTTGAAAGACCAGAACTCTTTTGGATTTTGTGTGAGGGAGTTCTAATGATCGTTTAACGTCTTATCACGACCCAAACCACTCAGTTATACCCCAGCATATCATTTCTGTATCGATATTTCGTTTATACAAATAACTTATAATTACAGTCCGACCTCTTAATAAGCAAGCCCGCAATAAGCACGCTTCCCCAGTTTCTCGCTCGAGCACTTTCCTCTACTCCGACTCGAACTCCGAGCTCGAGTCACGCTCGAGTGAATTTGCGCGCGGACCTCTCAATAAGCACGCCCAGCCGAGGAGAGCTCAGATGAGTAAAATGGGATGAATACATAGTTACTTAACGTGAAAAAGTTCACATTCGTTCGTAGAGCGCGCGCCTTGTGGGGGTACCCGAATTCTCGGAAATACTCTTCTCCTTGGGGGCTCTTCCGTACTTATTGAGAGGGCGGACTGTATAAAATATGAAATCAAAATTAGCATTTGGAGAACAATGTCGTTGGTATAAAAAAACGGATGTCAGCGATACCTATTGACGTGATGCTCTGGATTTATAATGTGTCTACAATTTAGAAATCTGTAAACGGTAATTACTTTTTTTCTCGTTTTAAATCTGAATGGTTATGGTTCATTCCGAGATAATTAATTATCTCCCACTATGATCGACTCATAATTGATTCTAGTGCGCAATGTTTGCGAAGTATGCGAAGACTTGCGGATCATAATGCAAATCCCACGTGGGCATCATTTCGAGTCGAGTGCACATTTTCATACACGTCTGTCATATTTTCTGGTCCCCGTAAATACCTTTCAACAAGTAATTTGGATGGTCCTCATTTTAACCGGTCTAACAAATTGGGACCGGTACCACTATTAACCGTTGCATAAAAAAAAATACCGGGACCGTCCCCGTATGTGCCAAATGTCCCCCTATGAACCGCTTCAGCTCCGAAATGGTCCCGGCATAAATCTCTCCACACACACACACACATATATATATATATATATTTATTTATACAGGGTGGTAGTAAGGTCGACGCAAAGCCTTAAGGGAGTGATAGGTCACCTCGCTAGTCACATATCTTACCTTATAGTGAGTATGATTTTCTTTAAATTTCCCAAGATTAGGTATTAACACGTTTACCCCGTACGTTAATGCTATTTTTTTAATAGCATTCACATAAGTATTTTTATTTTTTGACAAGTTTTGAATTATTCGACACGTCCCATTTAGTTAGTTGTGTGGATACAGATGATTCTATTGGAGTTTGTCGATTGAATACACATTGGGCTAAAACGCAAATAAGTTTTTAGTTACCAATTATTGTCTGTTTGAACGTTATGAACGAGTGCGTACTTAATTTTGGGAAATTTTCCAAAAATCGTACCTACCATGATAACTCGAAATGCTTAGACTTTGGACTAAGGTAACCTAGGTTCGATATGGTGCTAACAAGGTGACCTATTACCCCCTTAAGGTGTAGTAAAAAGAAACCAATTATTTTTGCCTTCAATTTTATGCAAAGAAAATGCATTTCTTTTTACTGCACCTAATATATAGATATATATATATATATATATATATATCGGAATATATGTTATTGCATATGACACGATATATATATATATGTGTGTGTGTGTGTGTGTGTGCCAAGCCTTGCAGTTAAATCGAGCACACGGTATTTCCTTCTCTTTCTTCATCTCTACTGCTCGCTCCCTTTAGGCCTCTCTCTCACTCTCTCTCTTTCTCTCTCTCTCTCTATCTATATCTCCCTCTTTCCAGCTCTACACTCCCGATATCGCAATATCCTGATGGCCTCGACCGCCAGACTGAACTTCAAACACGGAGAGGTTCAAACCTCTCTTGTGCGCGCGCGAACCTTCCCACGCGATCTCACCCGACACGGCGGCGCATGAGAAACCCGTTGACGGTGCAAGACAATGGAAACGAGCGCGATGTGAGGAGGGCAGATAGGAAAGGAGGTACGCGCGCGCGCCTGATGGCGAGGGGATAAATGAAGCAAAAGGTAGAGAGGAGGAAAAAAGCAGACGCCACGAGTGACGACGCCGTATCACGGAATGGCACTCTGCTTCGCAAAGCAAGGGTCTCCTCTCTCTCTTTCCCTCTCTTTCTCTATGGAGGAGGTCGGAGAGGGGATCTATACAGTTTCGAATGGCAAAGGCATCAGGGGTGTCGAAGGGGATGAATATATATATATATATATATATATATATATATATATATATATATATATATATATATATATATATATATATATATATATATATATATATATATATATATATATATATATATATATATATATGTATATATATGTGTACGTATGTATGTATATATGTATATGCATATATATATAGAATTCCCGTGTCCGTCTCATTCACCGCGTTAATAATATTTCCGTTCGTAAATGAGGAGCCAGCGCAGAAGAATTCACGCACTCACCTACATATATATGTATATGGACATACAGGGTGTCCTATTATGAATGGATAATCCTGCAACAGTCGATAGGTCAGGTCATGGCCTAGAATATACTGGAATTTCCGTTTAGTAAAAGTCCCACGGTTTTAGAGATAAAAATCATCTACTTTTGGTTTTTGACATGTCATTTCTACAAATGATGATAACAAATACAAATAATTTTTCTTGACCCGGTTTTTGAAAAAATACTCTTGGTTATTTGTTTTATCTGGAAAAATCTTTTGAACCTTAAATGTTAAGGGAAAAGCGAAAAAGACCTTATGCAGAATTTCCATGCAAACCAATTCGAAGATCTGAATTTGATGGCCTGCGGTGTGAACAAAAAATCTACTACGCATATTGTGCCAATTAGTTTAAAAAGTTGCTGGGTTTTCGTCGATTCATATCATTTGTTGTTTGCGAAAAACAAAAAGATGATTTTTTTTAAATAACGGTAAGCTCGAAATCTCGAAAACCGTGGGACTTGTACTAAACTGAAATTCCAGCATATACTTAAGTAGGACATGATCAGACCTATAGACTGTTGCAGGATTATCCATTAAGGCCTTAGGCCACAGTAACGGGTACAAAATCATGTGCGAATTTAACAATTTTTTTTCGTATGAAAAAGTGTTTCATTCATAAAATTAATTACACTTCTATTCAGTATGAATATCAAGATGTGAGAAAATATATATTTTTTTTTTCGATGTAAAAATGGCCGACTGTTAATATTTTCTTTTATCTTTTTTTAGGCCCTCCGCGGCGTGACATATAGCATCCACAATTTTTGACCGAGAACAAAAAACAAAAATTCTCGTCAATTTACATTAGAATACCTAGAGAAGTACTTAAGGAATTAAAAAAATATTGTTTTTTTCAAAAGTTGTAGGTATTTGAACTTAAGAAATGAATTTTCAGTGAAAAATTTCGTTATAACTGCTCATAAAATGAAAAGTTTTCGATTAATCAGAAATTCCGTACGTACTTCTCTGCAAAATGCAATTAGGAACATAACTTTCAAACTTGAAGTAAATCGAGTGAAAATTGTCGAAGTTATTTGTCACGCCAATTGAAAAAAAAAAGCTGTTTCGAGAAGTTTCGAGTAGTCGGCCATTTTGTACATCGAAAAAAATTATGTATTTTCTAACAGCTTGATATTTATACTAAATAGGTGTGTAACTAATTATATGAGTGAATCACTTTTTCATACGAAAAAAAATTGTTAAATTTGCACATGATTTTCTACCCGTTACTGTGGCGTAAGGCCTTAACTACAGGATACCCTGTATAAAGTGTAGCACTGCGCAATGAAGAATTCAAAATGTTTGCTATGAGTTCCCTCTTTTTCCACTCGCGCAAGGCCCCCGTCACTCTCATGAGGATCCCCTCTCGTCCCGGCCACTGTCTCATATATATATAGCCTTCTTTTTTCCGCTTCGCAGCTCCTGCTCGTGTGCACACTCGATTTTCCCACGGAATACCTTATTTTACATTAACCTGGTATTTTTAATGGAGTACAAGTGCAAAGAGTCTCGAGAGGCGACGTGGGCTGGGCAGAGTTTCTTTTGTCCAGCCTCGATACAACTTTGCCGATCTCAAGTTGCATGGTGCCTACATGTGGGATTCGAAACCAAAGTGCAGGATCCCCACTCCGTCGTGTGGAGACTTGAACGATCGGTAATAACGTATCAGCTATATTCGTTGACCTTCGACTAATTCGATTGACGTTGGAGATTGTGCGGTTCTGGCTCTTGCGATGTTTTTATGATTCTTTTGATTTTCGGGATTTTAGGGGTCGCCGTTCTTGGGTATTCTTTGAAGGATCTTATCAAATCAATTATGCGTTTACTTTATTTATTTTTTTCATGTGGATTTTTATTTCAAGGTTTTTAAACATTAAGTTAATGAATAAATGAATAAATGAATAAATGAATAAAGGAACAAATGAATAAATGAACAAATGAATTAAAAACATTAATCAATTTAAAAAATTAATAAATCAATCAATTAAATAAAACATTTCTCCTCTCTCTCTCTCTCTCTCTCTCTCTCTCTCTCTCTCTCTCTCTCTCTCTCTCTCTCTCTCTCTCTCTCTCTCTCTCTCTCTCTCTCTCTCTCGCCCCTCCTGTCTCTCTTCTGCTTTTGCTCTGCTCTTTTCTACTAATTCGAAATGAACGTAAGCTCGTTCCTCACGCACTTTCATCTCGAATGAGACTTGACACAGAAAAGACGAGGGGGGAGGGGGGGTGTTATAAAAATCTATTAAAGCCCCGGCGATGATGCGATGGCACGGAAGAGAGAGCAAAGACCTGCGGACGACACGGAAGCACGAAAGCTCGCGTAAGGTTTCTCGTAACCGGTCACGGAGCACCATCAGAAAAAAAGCGCATCGAACGTCATCAGATTTTCAGTGGATCGAAAGGCGTCGAGTTGGAAATGCATTTTCTCAAGTCTGCAGTCTCAGGAAAGGCTTGAAACGAGGAGATTCTTCAGGGCTCGACTTCCGATTGAATAAAGCGAGCAATTGTATTGAAGTGTACTGTCTCATTGGGCCGAGAATAATTGAAATGCGATGAAAATTACTATTTAACAAATTATATAAATTGCAATTGATGCAATTTGGTAATTTACACTAACTGCTATTTTATTGCGCTAATTCGGAAATGACGACGAACGTGTGATCCAAAATGGACCCTGTTACTATATTGCAATTATTTTGCAATAGCTTGCAATAATCGTGAGTTTACGAATTACTTTATTAATTATAATGTTGTAAGGACAACTGAGAGGTAACTTTACAATTTACACTGATTGCTATTTTATTGCAATAATTTGGCAATGAAGCACGACGTACGTGATCTCAAAATTGACTTTGTTACTTTGTCGTAATTATTTCCCAATAACTTGCGATAATCGTGATTTTACGAATTACGTTATTAATTATCCCTCTGCAAGAAGAATTGCAATGTAATTTTACGATTTACACTAATTGCTGTTTTATTGCGATAATTCGGCAATAAATTACGACGAACGTGATCTCTAAAATTGACTCTTTTACTTTATCGCAATTACTTCGCATCAAAACTTGAAGAAGTCTTAAAGTTTGCATCATTGGAACGCAATGAAAAACACGTTTTTATTATCTTTTTTATCACCCAAAATATTTCTGTGCAAATTCTTATTGTAAAACTGAGCAAAAATGCTAAAAAAAATTGTTGAAGTGATACTCGTGACCTAAAAGTACCAAATTTTTATGGTACCGAGATAATTATTGAAAAATAACAATCGAGATAAAGATTTAAAAAATAAACAAATAAAATAATAAAATAACAAAATAAAGATAGGAAAAAATGAATGATCATTGCACGCCAAAGTGGAGCATTAAAAAAAATGGCGATAGGCAACGATCGAAATTCCTTGGATACAAATAAATCCCGTCTATTTTCGCGAGTGCGCCATTCGTGCTTGGTATCGTAACATGTCGACACGAAACATCGAAACGTCGGGTCGCTCGGTACAGCGTCGTCGAGGGAACGAAATCAAGTGACAGACGTTGTTGGTTCCGTGTCACGGTTCGCTGAACATTCGGAACAGGGTTCTCGACAACAACAGCTTATTGGGGTCTCTAAAAAGAGAGAGAGAGAGGGGGGGGGGGGAGAGAGACATAGCAAAAACGCAGAAAAAGGAAAGCTGCAGTACAGAGCTTTGACGACGACAGTTCAACGAGCTTGAGAATTTTCTCGAGCTTTTTCACTCAGCCCCGAAGTTCTCCAAGCCCGATGTGCCCCATTCTTCTCTCGAGCTCTCACTTCTCCTGTGCCATTTTACTGGCCGTTCTTCTTCTTCTGCTTCTTCCGTTTATTTTATTTTCCCTTCTTTTCGCGTCTACCTTTTGCACCCCCCCCCCCCCCCCCGCCCCTCACACTTCCTATTTTCCACTATTTTCCTGGCTCCTTCTTTCCCGCTCATTCTTTTTCCCCATCGTATCGTCGTCTCGCTCCCGCTATCAAGGCGGGCACGTACGGCCGAGAGGCAGAAATTGCACAACCCGACGGTGCTCCACACTCGCCGCCCCGGCGATTCCAAGATAAATCTTCGGCCAAAGGAAATATATGACGGAATCGCGGAAACACCGGATCTTCCATATACGGTATATTGTTCGTGAGAAGAAAAAAAAAGTATTGCATCGAGAGTTTCCTTGAAAATTGCTGCGCCGGCAAACGGATCGCAACGATTTTTCAGCCTTAACGAAAAATTCCAAAATTGGATACGAACATTTGACTACCCCTTTTTCTCGTTTCTTTTGTCTTTCGTTGACATATCGGGTCAGTTTGATCCGGATGACACTTCTTCCATCTGCAGTTGAGAACCCTGCAGTCGGCTTCGTTTTGTTTTTTAAATGCGGGATATGGTTTCGACAACGGTTATTATGTCTGCATAATTGAAATACTGAAAACATGAACGTTAATTGTAAAATATTATTGAGAATTTTCAGTTTTGGGAAATTGAGCTTTTTCCGCGGAAAAATTGTAGAAATCAAATTGGATGCCCATACTTGTCCCTACTTACTGATAATACATTAATAAAAAATAATAAAATATATATTATATATTTTATATATAGATAGATAATTATTATTATATATATAATATTCGATAGATAATAAAATAATGAAAAAAAAAAATTTCCTTATTTTTGACACCCCCCCCCCCCCCCCACGTAACAGAACCGTAACGCTTGGCCTGAACCCCCCCCCCCCCTATTCCGTTACGTAACGGGTGCCTTGTCGTCAATAATTGCGTTTTTTTTCAAAGAATTAACTAATTATGAAAGGATCGGGTTTATCCTCATTTTATGAAGTATATATTCATCTAGTTTTATACCAATTTTTATGCATTTAAAAAAAAATTAACCCTAATTTGGCGACGCAAAAGAATTCTCTTCATTGTCCCATCGATATCTTCATGAAAGGTTATCTGTAAATAAAAAGTCAACAATTTATCGACATCTATCCAAATGTAGCTATCCTTATGCCTAGCGGTTCTTTTTACAAAATGCCGACAGGTTGGACATTTTTTTCTATCTTCAAGGCCCTTTTTTGCACTCTAGCAATCTTTAAAAATGGTAATCAACAGAATTTAAAAAATCGGCTACGTACAACCTTAGTAGCTGCGATTAAAAAAATGTTTTTGGAAAATTGAAAATCGCTTGATAAGTTTTTGAGTATTCGCTGAGACAAGGACAAAAAAAGTAGTTTCGAGAAAACCGCAATCAAAGTTTTCGTTCGATTTTTCTTGATATAAAGTTATGTTTTTTTCTAGAATATTGATACTTACATTAAAGTATCAAGTCGCGGGCGATATGACGGTTTTGATCTTCATTATATTTCTCAAAATAATAAGAGCTTGCACTTTATCTATTCTGAACGATGAGTTTAAACATTTTTTTAAACTTGGACATGCAGAAATTTTGCTATTCCTGGCAGTTCTAAAATCATGACGGAACGCAAACCTCGAGCCCCCCCCCCCCCCGCCCCCGTACGTAGACCGTAACGCTAGGCCAACGCCCCCCCCCCCCCCAATTGCGTTAGGTAATTTATGTACGCCCCCTATACTAAAATGTCACGCTCTTGCATTGGATTCTAATCAGGATTCCGCATTGGAATCCAATGTACAAATCCAATTCAAATCCTAACGGATGCCCACATTAACGAACAGAATCCTCGCACGAAAAATAAAATACAAAACCTCGGATGAAAAGTGAAAACAGTCATCGCAAGGGATTTGTATACTAAAACGTCACTCTCGTGCATTGGTTTTTAATCGAGATTCTCCATTGGAATCCAATGTACGAATCCAATTAAAGTCCTAACGGAGTGCCACATTACACAGACCAACAGTTATTTCGTTGTCGGGATATTTCGAGCTGATTTCATGTGAGTTTAATGTCCTGAATTTAAATATGGTATTAGTTTTTGCCTAGGAACTCAAATTTCTAAGATACAACATTTTAGTGAAATATACGTTATAATATTTTAAGTTAAATCCATGGATAAAATAAACTAAAAACGGAATAATACAACAATCTACAACACAGTACGTTTTAGGTTAACTCTGTCCCAACTCTTTTCTAAACACAAATGTCACGCTAGACCAACTTCGATCTACCCTGCACGGCGACAACTCACAAACTAACCACAACTCTAGTTGACGCGTTTAAGATCATTTAAGGGCTGTTCTCACTTTAGATACTAAAAAAGGCCATTTTCATGAACTTATTGATCGGTTTATATTAATGATTTTGATACAAAAGTTAAGTTTGATAAAAACACTTAATAAATACACTTTCGAAATACATGAAATTTTTTTTTTCATACATTTATATAACCTAAACAAACTTTATCCAAAGTTTTGAGTTTTTTGTTACGGATCTCCGAGATTTCATCAACAGCGCAGACCTACCATTTTTTAGGACATTTTTTCAAGTACCAATTTCGTCTCTAAATAGTGACTTAAATAAATCATTTTTTTTAATGTATTTCGAAAGTGTTGGTATTCAGTGTAACAACTTTTATATCAATATCTCTAATATAAGCTTATTAAAAAAATCGTGAAAATAGCCTTTTTTAGCATCTAAAGTGAGAAGACCCCTTTAGTTACCAGCTGCTTACTCCAGCTGGTGGATTTTCCTGGAACTAACTGGACCGCAGACTGACAATAGGGCAAAATATACAGGAACCAATCCTTGTACATGTGATAAAAAATGCAAAAATGGAGTTGGAACTGCACATTTCGTGTAGAATGGCACTTTAAATAGAATAATGATCTGAAAAAGTAGAGCAGATAGAGAAAAACGGATCTCACATTTAGATTGAGCGCCCCAAATATAGCTAAAATGAGTTCTAAAATCCTGGGCACCAAAAAAATTAGATTTCTTGTAGGCCTGTGTTATCAAACGGAATCCGATATGATTCTTGATTGATCCCATCGTTGTCGTACGGAGAATTTTCTAAAAGGAATATATACCCATACAAAATGAGTAAATCTTGAAAAAAGTATAAATCTCATCTTTAAAGGTATAAATCGCTTAAAAAAGTATATCTTAAAAATCGATTTAAATCACATCACTGACAATCCACTGTAATTATCGTTTACTGTTATTTATTTTGCCGCACTTTGCATGGCAAAACATGACCACTCATGTGCACGCTCACGAAGCGTGCAGGTTATGTTTCAACACGCCGAGATTCTTCTCGTGACTTCACATATTTCCGATTCAAACGTGGTAATAAAAATTTCCGTGGGCCTCCCCGACAAACTTGCGCGCGGGATCATGAAAGTATATTTTTTTGGAAATCCAACGAATTCCGGTTGACAATTTCAAATAAAATATTCTCAAACGACGTCAATCGGGAAATAGCGCGGAAGCCACTGGGATTCCAATGTGGACACCCCACTTGCCGCGGTCCCTATCGAATTCCTATAGGATTGGACACCACTGTGACGGGTTCCGAAAACCAACTTTTTTTTGCATGTTCTCGAAGTAACCATATTCGAGAATGTGAAAAATGTTCAAGTTGAAATATCGAAAATGGACCAAGTTACAAACGATTCAGTGAGAGCAGCTAGCACAACGATTTACATATGCTAAAACTTCCAATCGCGTTTTTCTCGAAACGATTTTTTTTCATCTGGCCGGAATGATAACTCTAAATGTGATCGTCTGATTTTCAAATGAAGAAAAATTAAATTTCGTAATTGCACTAACTATCGTTGTTTATTTACTATTAACTATTATTGTTTATCTATTTTTCAAGCCCTTGAATATAGGTAAACCTTCGCCAAAATTACACTTTTTTGTTGAACACTCGCCATTTTGTAAAACTCATATGAATTATAAAGCTTTTTATTCTTATTTTTTAAACCAACCATTGACAAGTTACCGAATTCGTGTAAAAAAGCATGCTCAATAACATACTTTTTTCCAAATCCCAAATAAATAATGCAGTAAAAAAAAATTGAAAAAGGCCTTTTTCGACCCGTCACGATGGTGTCCTCCCATAAAGAATCTCAGGACCTGAAGACTCTTCAAGTAAATTTCTCCACGTGTTTATTTAAACTTCGTTCGGGTCAAAATGACAAACTGTGTGAACGGAAGGTCAATCCACGGCGAGATCGCGCATAGAACAAACGTTCCAATTATTTGAAAAATAAATTGCCACTTATTGCCGAAGCGAGCAGGCCTTGCAGTATATTTCGTTTCGCGTGTTTGCTACTTTGAAAAACATCTGGTTCGGGTTCGATGCAATGTTGCCCGCAGGAAGTCTGGTAAAATAAATGTTATTCGACCAAAATACGTTTTGCTTGCGTGAAATACAATTTATTTCGGGCAGCCAAATACATTTATCTATTTTCTTTCCACACATATATATTTATATATCGATGTATATAATACCGGGTGTCCAATTTTAATCTTACACCGGATTTATCTCGAAAAATACTGCTCCGATCAAGTATTGAGTACAAAAAAACTTTAAAGGTTCAAAGAGAGACGTTAAAAAATGTTTTTGGTCCAAAATTCAAAATGGCGACGTCAAGATGTCCGACATGATGATTCGAAATGGGATCTCCATTTTTTATCGCCAAACATTTATCAGACAACATATAAAGTTCATAAATTATAGGTTAGAACACCATTTTTTAGGTGAAGTGACGAGCCGCAGAGACCCAAACAAACTCACACCCACACACGCGCGTACACTTACACTACAGATGTTGAAAACTTTACCTCCTCGTGATACATTCTGGATAGTGCTAAAATGGTGAAATATGGTATTCTAACCTAAAAATTATGAACGTTAGAAAAAAACTTTTCCTACAAACGTTGTTACTTTTGACCTGGTATATGTTCTGGTGAAAAAAAATCATGATACCATTAAAAAAATCATATCGGCCATCGCACATAGAAGTTTTAAGCTCAACATTCTCATGTAGCAGTTTTTTTACCTGGGACAAACTTAAGGAACTTTATTTGTGGCCGCCTAATTAGCTGAAATATCCCTCTGTGCGTCGCCATTTTAAATTTTTGACCAGAATTTCTTTTGACGTCCCCCTTTGACCCCTAAAAGTTTTATTATACTCAATACTTGATCAGAGAAGTGTTTCGAGATTGTTTTCGAGGTGTACGATTGAAATGGGACGCCCGGTATATATATATATATACAGGGTGTTAGGAAGGTCGATGTTAGGAAGCCTTAAGGGGGTGATGGGTCACCTCATTAGGACCATATCTATCCTGGATACCTTAGTCCAAAGTCTAAGGATTTCGATTTATCATGGTAAATATGATTTTTGGAAAATTTTCTGAAATTAGGTACCAACCCGTTTACCTCTTATGTTAATGCTATTTCTTTATTAATACCATTAACATAAGAGGTATTTTTATTTTTTGACAAGTTTTTAATTATTTAACACGTCTCATTTAGTGAGTAGTGTGGATACAGATGATTGTATCGGTGTTTGTTTTTTCGCGGTACTCAACGGAAAATGTTACTACGTTATAAAAAAGTAATTCATACAAAATTTGAGAGGTCTAAACATTTTTCTAGGTAGTGCTCAAACGACTTTTAATTATTTTTTTTCGATTATTCGTCAATTTTTTTTCTTCTCTTGTTTTCTTACGCCAAAACAACATATTACTCCAAAAAAAACACGCATACTTGTTAGACGTTCTGTGTTGTAAACACCGTGTTCTTGTTCAGCAAGTGGTTGATATAATTTTCACAAGCGAATTACACATATTGATTCTTAATCTGTAGATACAAATTGTATATGGTAAAAAAATTATTTAAATAAAAATTGTGCATTGTTACAGTAAAAATTTAATCAAGACTTACATTGGATCACGCACTAACATTTTCTGCATCGGGATGAAAAAAAAATTAATACTCCGATAATCATGAAAAAAAATAACACGAAAAAGGCGTTTGAGCCCTAACTAAAAAATTGTTTAGAAGCCTCAAATTTTGCAAAACTTTCTTTTTCTCAACAGACTTCAATTTTCCGTTGAGAAAAAAATCGATTTTTTTTTAACCACCCTAATATATATATATGCATAATAAATGCATATTGTTGTGTGACATTTGGGACACCCTGTATATATAGATGTGTATGTATGTATACGTATATGTATGTATGTTTGTTAAAGTTAAACGGACATACACCCAAACGCGCTCGTGGAGACGTAAAATAAACAGTCAGTGGGCAAAACAGTCTTACATAAGATCCGGCCATGTAGCAGGTAAATACGATCTGTTTGGCTAAACACCTCCATCGACTGGACCTTGGACATCGTTACCTTTCGGTAAGTCGAGAGAGCACGATGTGCGTGTTGCCTCGGCGATATCTCGTTGCCAAAAAATCTTCGTCGATTTATCCGACAGCTGGCTCGTTATTTCTACGGTGCAGAGTGCTCGATAGTAACTCTCGTTTTGCCACTCGAGACTCGTCGAGGCAGCGTGGCAAAATTGTCAAAGCTCGTGACGATTTCGCGATTGCAAATGTACAGTCGAGCTTTGTCACGAGGAAAAATCAAGTGCGATCGCGAGATAGCTCGTTGGAATGGAAACATGGCCTCGAGGGGTTTCATTCCCGCGGCAATATGATCCGAGCCGTTCGCCAAGATTGGCCGGAAAGCGCTATATACCCCGGAGAACGGAGACGAGACGTGCGGGAATCGCAGCGGCGTATTGTATTCGCCAAGAACGCACGAGCGTTTGCGCAAACGATCGGAGAGCTCGGGCTGGTTTCCTGCACGAGCGCGATTCATAAATCACTCGGGAATGAGATCTCTTAATTGTGAGCCACTCTCATTGTCCTGCTGAATTGTTAACGACGTGGGAGCCGATGAATTTACCAATGAAACGGATCTACCAAGTTGCCGAACGCGTTTGCCGTCCGAAGTCCGAACGAAGAGTGAGCGTGGAAGAGTTTCACGTTTCTTTTCTAATTCTTTTTTTTACAATTCTGCAACTGTCGATAGGTCGGATCGCGTCCTTCTGTATGCTGGAATTTCAGTTTCGTAAAAGTCCCACGGTTTTCGACGTTTTGGGATTGTGTTATTTTGGGAAAAAAATCATCTGCTTTTGGTTTTTCGCATGCCACTTCTACAAACGATACGAATCGACGATCACTGAGCAACTTTTTAAAGCAATTGGCCCGATATGCGTAGTACTTTTTTTTTTACACCTCAGGCTATCAATGTCAGATGTTCGAATTGGTTTGTATGAAAATTATGCATAAGAATATTTTTCATTTTTTCTTCATTTCATTTTTTTCCTTTTTTCATTAAAAAAAAACCTTAACATTTAAGGTTCAAAGGAAGACGTTTCTAGATAAAACAAACAACCAAGAGTATTTTTTTAACCGGGTAAAAAACGTTACCTTTTGTAGAAATGGCATGCGAAAAGCCAAAAGCAAATTATTTTTATCTTGAAAAGCGTGGCACTTTTACTAAACTGAAATTCCAGCGTATAGTAGGACGTGATGTGACCATCGACGGTTGCAGGATTATCGATTTTTAACGGGACATCCTGTATATAAAGTAAGGAAATTATGAGAAACTAATTTTTACATTTGAAAGAATTATTATCACGAATAAAATAGATTCAGAAGAAATAATAGAAATAGTTTATTTTTATTTCTTGTGAATCTCTATCATTGTTCAATCTAATTCATCATTATTTAAAATCTCGGGATCCAAAAAGAACTGACATAGAAGAAAACGGCATTTCGTTTTTTGTTATAATTTTAAAAAATAAACGATATATTTTGTCTCTATAATTCATTATTTCGTGTACTTATTCTTATCTTTATCAAAAATCTTCTCAGCAGTTTCAGATTGTACACCTACTTTTGTATATGCCAAGAGTGAATATTATGCATTCAAAAGAAATAATAAAATTCGTTTTTTAAATTGTTTCTGAATAATTATCATTGTTCAATCCAATTTATCGATATCCACAAATTCGGAAACCAAAAATAACTAAAATAATGAAGAAAAAAAATTCAGCATCTTTATATATTTATATTTATATATGTGTATAAATATATATATAAATATATTTTTTTGTATATATATATATATGTGTGTGTGTGTGTGTGTGTGTGTATTTACATTTACGAAGATATTGAAAAATCGTTTTTATCATAATTCAAAATAAGAAATCATTCATTAATTATATCATATTTATTATCGTTTATTATAGTTACAGGATAAAAATTAAAAAAAAAAATACACTAATAAAAACGTATTCCAGCATATTTTCTTTTCTTCAGCGAACCCTTTTTTCTTCATTTTTCCTTCATAATCTATTTCCTCAGCGAAATTCACCCAATTTCCAGCACCCTTTCTTCATTTTCATCATCTGCATCTGATTTTCAAACGTCTGAACAGCCGAAAAAAAAATCTTATTGAGAGGATTAATTGTCCGTGCATTTCAATGACGCGAACTTCCGGTCTAATGCATCGAGATTGCACAAAGGCGAAGTGACAGTGAAAAAAACGTCTAAGAAATGGAACTCCAAAGTCTGCAAGAGCGTAGGTAGAAATCGATAAAAATGTTCAAAAACAAGCAATAAAACACTTTCAACGTTCGCCGTTGTCAAATTCACCGTGCAGCTTTACATTAGTAAAAATTCACACTTTTCTTGCACTGAGACTCGTCCGAACGTTTTTTTCCCCTCAAGTGAATAAAAAACGAAACAAAAATGGATCCTAAAGAATTTCAGTCGTGTCTACGTCCAGGCATCTCGCAACGATGCATTGAACTCTGCGGTTAGTGGGTGGAGTACGCGGGGGGGGGGGGGGGAGGAGGTCAGAGAAAAAAGACGCGAGCCCTTCGTCCGTACGAGTTAGTACCCTCGCCGCCCCCGCAACGTCCGCATTACAAAAACGGGCGAGTCACGGTTAGTGATCCCGATGAAATCCTCGTAACGAAGCGTCAGAAATTCCCGACGTAATAATAGACACGCCATCCATCGAGCCTCGAAGTGAAAGTTCCTCGTTTCCTTTTGCTTTTTTCGTCCTTTTCTTTCTCCCTTTCCGACTTCTTCCCCTTTTCCCTCATTTTTTGTTCTGTTTGCCTCTCAATTGGAATTTCGTCGATTCGACGCACGAGAGACTTCGGAGCACTTGATCGATGAACGCCCAACGTGATACCGTCTTGTCTGCGCCTGAGGATTTTCTCACGGACAATCTCCTGCCTGGAATTTCAGGCAGCTGAAGAAGGGCTGGGGGGGGAGGGGGTAGAGTGCAATTGAAATCGAACCCGGAAAGCTCCGCCACGGTCTTGTCCGGGACGGTAATTATTCAGGCGCAACGAGACGAATCCCAAATCGGGTGGGCGCGTGCAAGACGTGCAACAGGTGGATCGAAACGATACGCCAGAGATACATCACGAAATGGTGCTGCAGTTTGCAACGTTGAAACGCAACTAAAGTTCCTTTTCATATTTTTATTTAATTATCGTTATGATTATGCAAAATGTTAGTTTGCGAATTTACATTGTAGGTCTCTAAATGAGCGTTTTAAAAAATAGTCGAGGATTTTTTTGGAGCCGAAACCTGCTAAACGAAATTTAATGACTTTAAAGTTTGCAACGTTGGAACGCAACGAAAGTTCTTCTTCATATTTTTATTTCATTATTTTGATGATTATCCAAAATGTTATTTTGCGAATTTATTTGTAGGTCTTTAAATGCGTGTCTTCAAAAATAGTCGAAGATTTTTTGGAGCCGAAACCGGCTAAGCGATCATAATTTAATGACGTTGAAGTTTGCGTCATTGGGATGCAATGAAAATCAATTCTTTTTGAGTACTCAACCTTTTTTGCCCGATTTAAGCTGTAAAAATCACGGAAACGATTCTACGTATCCTTGTTGAAAATTCACGACCACAATTTGAAAAAAAGAGGCTTTGGATAAAAGTGAAGAAATTAAAAAATGGAAGAAGCATATTCGAAAAAATGAATTTCCATTGCACCACAACGATGCAAACTTCAATCTCATTCTATGAATCCCGTGCGCCGCGCTGCAGATCTTTCTAGAGATGGGTTTTAAAATTTTATTTGATAATTTTAATCCTGTCTTTTCGTCTGTTACGGGGGCCATTTTTGGGATCTGTTACGGGGGCCATTTTCGAGCTGTTTTTTCTTTTTCTTTCACTCCAATTAGGCATCGAACGAGACATAAGTGCTAATATGCGAAACAAAACGTTAGGCACTCAAAAAAGGTGTGGGAAAATCATGCGAGCAGGGAAAAACGAGCACAAGCGATATATGCAACTGCTACGAAAAGTATTTCTTGTTTTTATTACATTTTAAATACATATTTCTACGGATACTTCTTCGAACTTTTTCGAGCTTTTTCTACAACGCCAATTTTTGCCGCCACGAATTCTCCTCCCTACTTTACAATATGCATGCTTAGGTTTGTTTGGGTTTGTTTCGGGTAAGAAGCCTTAAGGTTACGTAATTCATTTACGATTGAACAATACAATTGTTTACGAATTAATAATTATATTATTTCCAAATTTAATTATTTACAATTTCTGTAAATAATGGTTATTTACGTACAAATGTTGTATAAAATTATTAATTATTCAAATAACAATCAATTATTTACAGCATTTGTGAACAGTTTTTGATTATTTACAAGTGCTGTCAATAGTTATTTATTATTTACAAGTGCTGTCAATAATTATTAATTATTTACAAAAGCTGTAAATAAGTATTAATTATTTACAAGTGCTGCAAATGTTCATTAATATTTAGTGTTGTAAATAAATCCTAATTATTCACAAATATGAAGAAAAAAAGGAAAAAAATAGCGGCTGATAATTACCAAAAAGGCGGCATGCTGACGGTAGTCCAACCGCATGTCCCCGAATTATCCAGCGGGCCGATCGAACGAAAAAAAAACTCACAATAAGAAACAATATACACATGTACCCAAAGAACTTGCGATTTTTCGACCGCGATCGCTAAAAACACTTTTTTTTCTTATTCGCTTTTTCCGTCCCGTATTCTCCGCTCCAAATTCCTTCACCCCTAGCTCTCCGTCTTGTTTTCCTTCTTTCTCTCTGGCCAGCGCTAGACCTCTTTTCTTTTTGCTGAAACCGATTTTTCTGCTTTTCGTCTGCGATTCGAGATTTGCGGGCTCGTGCGTTTTTCACTATACAGCCGGGAGACGGTAAAGGAGACCCGCGTCGCGGCACCGAGACCTAAATAGCGACTGACTCGTCCTCCCGCGGCCACTTGTACACAATGCGAGGGGGATTTTCCGTCTTGGGGCACGGCGGCTTCTTGTTCGGAGCGAGACGCAGTGCCGCGGTACCCCCCGGTCCCCACCGCGCAACATTATCGGGGTGGGAGATCAAAACGCCTGTCAAGCGTGTGTTCATATATATATATATATATATATGTGTATATATATGTATGTATATACATATGTATGTATATATATATATATATATATTCGTACAAACTTTGAGACCCACAATTCAAGCACACAACCGTCCTGTCGTAATACACAAAGAAGTGTTGTAATGGGTGAACACGGTAGAGTGAATACGCATATATAGGGTGTCTCAAAATGACCCGACATTTTAATTTATTATTTATGATTATTTGTTTATTTATTTGTATTCATTATTGCATTGTATTGTACAAATGTATATACATTTATAATGTATACATTTGTACAATACAATTTGTACAATACACATATACAACAAATGTATATTGTTGTATATAATATTATACAACAGTACACAGTAAACTGTTGTATACAGAAGTTGATTACAACAGTAATTGTATATTGTATTGTATACAATTGTATATTGTATACTGAATTTTTGTATATTATATACAGTATATTGTTGTATACAACAGTATACAACAGCTTACTGTTGTACACACTAGTTGCCTATAACAGTAATTGTATATTGTATTGTATACAATTGTATATTGTATAAGTGTACATTGTAATTGTATATTGTATTGTATTGTACGAATTGTATTTATTATTTGTATATTATTTTGTATTATTTATTTGACAAATACGAATATTTTTATTTCAATGTAGGGTAAAAAAATGGAGGTTATGTGTGGCACACATAATCCGATCAGGTCATTTTGAGACACCCTTTAAATATACAGAGTTGCCCGAACTGACGTCCAAAAGAAAAATCTAGATGCTTCGTCGTGCAGAAATTTGTTGGGGAGTTCCTGGATGCAGCCACATCCTTATAGGGGTGATGATGTGATGATATTAAGTCGAAGTGCAATAAAATAAGAAAACTTAAATTAAGGCCTTAAGCCACAGTAACGGGTATAAAATCATGGGCGAATTTAAAAATTTTTTCGTATGAAAAAGTGATTCACTCATAAAATCAATTACACATCTATTTAGTATGAATATCAAGCTGTTAGAAAATTTTTTTTTTTCGATGTTCGAAATGGCCGACTACTAATGTTTTCTTTTATCTTTTTTTAGGCGCTCCGCGGCGTGACATTTAGCATCCACAATTTTTTACCTAGAATAAAAAGCGAAAATTCTCATCAATCTACATTAAAATACCTAGAGAAGTACGTAGGGAATGTAAAAAATATTGTTTTATTCAAAAATTGTAGGTATTTGAACTTAAGAAATGAATTTTCAGTGAAAAGTTTCGTTATAACTGCTCAAAAACTGCTCATAACATAAAAAGTTTTCGATTAATCAGAAATTCCGTACGTACTTCTCTGCGAAATGCAATTAGGAACATAACTTTTAAATTTGAAGTAAATCGAGTGAAAATTGTTGAAGTTATTTGTGACGCCAATTTGAAAAAAGCAGTTTCGAGAAGTTTCGAGTAGTCGGCAATTTTGTACATCGAAAAAAAAAAATATATTTTCTAACAGCTTGATGTTCATACGAAATAGATGAGTAATTAATTTTATGAATGTATCGCATTTTCATACGAAATTTTTTTTTTTTAATTCGCACACAATTTTATACCCGTTACTCTGGCCTAAGGCCTTAAGATAGAAACTTCAAACGTAAAAGAAGAAAGAAATAATTAGAGTGGATTTTTAGTTATGCGATTTAAAACAATTTTCAAGATATACAATAGTTTTTCTAAGCGATTTATACTTTTTTAAGATACGATTGATACGTTTTCAATATCAACTCATTTTGTATGTCTATATGATTTGTTTAGAAAAGTCATCGTACAGACTGCGATGGGATCCATCAAGAGTCGTGTCGGAATCTGTTCATTACCGTGGCAATCCCTTAGAATTCGAATTGCATTCGTACATTGGATGCCAATGGGTAATCCCGATGAGAATCCAATGTACGAGCGTGACGTTTCATTATAAGGATCCAATGCGATGACCCATTGAATCTCTGTTAAAAAGTAGAACAAATACGAAAATCCAATCGGATCCCTATAATATCTGCACGGGTTGCATTGCATCGTCAACACCACCGAATCACCCCCATGTATCACATTTTCCATTTTTTAAGAAAAAAAAGCATCCTCTATATTTGTGGAGTTTTCCTTTAGCAAAGGTTTTTATTTTTTCTCTTTTCTGTATGTACTTTCTACTTACCAGTTTTTGAAAGCAATTGGGAGTCGTTTTGTATTTTTTTTAATGATGATTTCAAAAAAAGTATTTTTTATAAATCATCCGAACGCTAGCATGTACTTTTATCTTGCAAGTTTGTGAAAGTAGTTGGGAGTTGTGTAGTATCTTGTTAAATGTTGATTTTTAAGAAAAGTCTTTTTGTAAATCATCTGAACTCTAGTGACTGATCCTTTCAAAAATCTTTTTAACTTTTGATCAGTTTTCAAGGCATCAACGTTAGTGTTCAGTTGGTCATCTATTTATTTCTCCACAAAGCACTGCATAACGATAACCCGAGTGAAAAAAATCGCAAGGAATGTGCATACAGAAAAAAGAAAAATTACAAAGTGCTTTGTTTCAAAAATTAAAAAAGATCTTAGAACATATATGGGTTTGATTCGAATGCATATTGATAAGTGGCATCTTATTTTCCTTTTATCGTCACTTTTCAGGCCACCCTATACATATACATATATATATATATATATATATATATATATATACACCCACACACATTTTCATATACTGAACCTCAATCCGCCAACAATTATGTTTCACAAAAACTAGATTCACGTTTCCCTTTCTCGAGGACGCAATCGTCCCCACGAGGTGCCTTAGACCGGCCAAACTTGACAATATATATCTACGAGCATCCCATTTCCCTCTCCTTACCCTCAACAACTAGATTTCTCTTTCAAACACTGCCTAACTGCCTGAGACATTTCGTTGCATCGTTGCTACCTACCGTCACACAGGACACCCTGTATACGCGACGTACCACTGATCATTGATATTACGATCCATATGGTCGATTGATTGGCACGTTCGGACGTAAAATAAAAATTGAGATTCAAACAACAGAAATAACAACAACAATGAAAACATAATTAACGCGCTCGTAAATGACTGTCGCGAGAGATCGATACCCACAATTTAATCGGGAGATGTTATTATTGTCAGAATATATAGGCAACATATGGGCGTTGTATTTCGTGACCTGTCTAATGGCACACAGAGATATTAGGAGGAGCAAGTGTTACATTTGGCCCCCCCCTGTTATTTCTCTCTCTCTCTCTCTCTCTCTCTGTCAGTGTCTCTTCGTGTATATATATATATATATATATATATATATATATATATATATATATATATATATGTATGTATATATATATGTATATATATATTTATTGCGACGATATACGTCATCTACAATGCCAGGGTACTTCGGCTTGTACAGGCAGTGGGTGTTCCATTATCTGAAGGTAAAACACGGCTCTACGCAATTATATATATATATATGTGTGTGTATGTGTTTCGCTGCCCAACCGAGTACATAGATACGTTTGCCGGTTACGATATATATATATATGTTTCTCAATTATACGTGCGTTTTGCATGCCTCGACGGTCTCCTGCACATCGCTTCAGTGCACCCTTCCCGTGCTCGTATACGCAATAATATATACATGTGTATATATATATATATGTAACTATGCACACAGACGTAAAATATGTTTCATGTCCAGTTTAATTCGTAAATTTTACGGGACAACGGGCCGTTTAGCATGCGGACCGGTGAATGATATCGCTAATCTAGATTTTGCACGGATATATATATATATATATATACACAGACATATGTACGTGGTGACAATTATTGGATGGCCATGTGTTTTTAAGGGTGTCGCAAAGATTTTGCGACCGAGACAAATATAATATTCAATGATCCTTCAAGTCCTCTTCGGAAAAAAATATAGCGTACTTTCGTGGTATGAGCAATCTGGAGAAAAATCAAAATTTCATTTTGAGCTTAGCAGAATGAAGATGAATAAATTCCGAATATGGAAGACACTTGAAAACTTTTTTTATGTATTTAAATTCCATTTCGCCACTTTGAAATACATCTTTGAAACATTTTTTTTCTTGATGACGAGATGTGGAAAAAGAGTTTTTCAGGAGTGGTTCGTATTGGGAATTTAATTATCTTCATCTGCTATACTCAAAATGGAAATATTTGTTTTTTTTCCAGAATGCTTAATATTTTGGGGCAAATACTACTCGTCATAAAAATACGTTATATTTCTTTTTTATTATAAGTTATACGTTATTTTTCCGAATTGAAATTGAAAAACTTAGAATACAGGGCTATCTCAATATCTGTATATATAAACCTGTATATATAATCAATGAATAATTATATAATATAATGCATAATACTCTGTGCGGTTTACGAGGTCGAAGATCCTCTTAAAAGCGTACAGATGAACATTTTCGGTTGATCAGGGCAACATTTCAAACATGTACACAGACGCACGAGGACACGTTCGTCGAGATTGAAGACTCGGCTAATTCACGTTGCGTGTGGGTATTTGGCTGCGGCTTTTGGGTCCAAATCTCCGAAAAATGTTGCAAGTGATGAATGACTGACAATGCGACTGCTGCGATTACTCACGCACCTGGTGGATAAAAGTTTCATCGTGATGGGGACGACGAGGGTGGTGGTGGAGGCGGTATGTATACGCGTAATGGATCTCGTTAATCTTCGGTTGTTAGCCAAGAAGATACGTATCTCGCGGGGGTTTCTGTTGCAGACGGATGATTCGCCGGCTCGCCGTCTCCCTCTCGAGCTCTCTTTATCGTCGTGGCTCTCGCGTTGCGCACGGTGAAGGAGCGATTCTTTTTCCGTCCGAACCCTTTGCCAATTTGCAATTCTTTGCCGCGTCGTCTATTGCGCTCTCTCTCTCTCTCTCTCTCTCTCTCTCTCTCTCTCTCTCTCTCTCTCTCTCTCTCTCTCTCCCCTTTCCGCCCCGTTTTCTCTCTGTCGCTCTCCTCCCTCTCTCTGTCTCTCTCTCTCTCTCACTTTGTCCTCCCTCGACTTTTATATACTTAAACTTCCACCCCTGCACTACAAGGTGAGAGACTTTGAGCGAGCCTCGAAGAAGCCAAGAAGAATGCGCGGCCATGAGCTGTATTGTGCTGGAAAAAAGAGGCCACATATAGGGTGGCCCTTTGAAATGATGCAGTGAATGATACCGAAATCAAAAGTTAGAAAACCTTACGTGGCCGACATCGCGGTCACATTAATAACTCTCAAACTGTGAGCTTTTAAATTGTGAACAGTCGAATTGTCAACAGCCCAACTGTCAACTGTCAATTCATCAACCATAACATTGTCAACTGTCAAATCGTCACCTGTCAAATTGTTGACTGTTAAATCATCGACTGTCAAATTATGAGTAGTCGAATTGTTAATTGTCAAATTGTCACCTTTTAATATGCCGACTGTCAAATTGTAAACTGTTGATTGTAAATATGCCGACTATCAAATTGTCAACTTTCAATACGCTAACTGTCAAATTGTCAACTGTTCATCGTTAATATGCCGACTGTCAAATTGCCAGATGTCAACTGTCCAATTGTCAACCACCAATATGTCAACGGCCAATAGGTCAACTGCCAATATCTCATCTGTCAATATACCAACTGTCAATATGTCAACTGTCAACACGCCAACTGTCTATATGTCAACGGTCAATATGTCAACTGTCAATATGTCAACTGTCAATATGTCAACTGTCAATATGTCAACTGTCAATATGTCAACTGTCAATATGTCAACTGTCAATATGCCAACTGTCTGTCAACTGTCAACATTTCAACTGTCAATATGTCAACTGTCAATATGTCAACTTTCAATATGTCCACTGTCAATATGTCAACTGTCAATTAGTCAGCTGTCAATATGTCAACTATCATCAATATGGCATCTATCAATATGTCAACAATCAATATGTCAACTATCAATAAGTCAACTATCAATATGTCAACTATCATTATGTCAACTGTCAAATAGCCAACTGCCAAATCAAGGTTGCCTCTAGATTTTGCTCAGCCTAAGAAATTCAAGGTCCATCCTCAAAACGAGAAGTTGAAAATTTGCCCTCCGACACTGGAGAACTTTGGCAAAGACGAGAAATGTTCGATTTTCCGAGATATCTGACGTTTCGGTTTAAGATTTTTTTCGACTCCCGTTTGCCGTAGTACCCCCTGCATAGCTGGAGAAAAAGCCTCGTTGGTTTATATTGGTGCGAAGTCTAACGATTATAAATGACGCGAGAGCATCGCGAAGAGCCGCGTCCGGCGGTTAATCGCGGAATAAACTTCCTTGCTTCGTAGCTTTTCTACGGGCTTTTCGTCTCGCGACTTACGGTGGATTCGGCTCGTCCCCTTCACCAGGGCGAAGTAGCCTATTCCGAGGGGCCATTCTTGTCTAATTATGGTTGATTATAGTCGTAAGAGAAAAGTTTGGGTTCCTCTCTCCCTCTTCCGCCCCAGCGAACCTCCGCAGCTGCTTATCATCCTTATTAACCCTGCCGGAAACGCAACACCGTGTTGGTACACACGGTCGCATGAAAAGAGAACCGCAAGAAATCCCCGAGGATCGAGAGAACCACCGCCCCTCCTCCCCGACCATACCCGCCGATAATGAAGATCAAGTATCGCGTATCCTTCCCCGACAGGAAAATCCACAACTGCAACCAACCTCACGCGAACGATTTATAGCCCCACGGGGGTGATCAGAATCTCATTAAGGTCCCTCGAACATTTATCGGAAACGCGCGCGGATGTGGAAAAATGTCCGCAGAACCGAGGAAATCCAAATAACCCCATACATCCGAAGATCGCGGTTCCGTGCAGGAGGCAACAATTTTGTTGGATGACGACGTTGAGAAGTTGAGAACGGAAGTCTCAGGGGCATGCGGATCGATATTATCGATGTCACGACGTTGACATGGCATCGTTGGAACACAACGAAAAACAATTTTCTAAATAATTTAATTGTTATCATCGAAACGTTATTGAATCGAATCTTGCGCTACGAGAATCACTCAAACGCTTTCCAGCATTGTCCGAAGTTCTACAAATAAAAATAGCATAAAAATATTTTCGTTAATAAAGAGAATCAAAATTTGTAAAAAGCATTTTGGACAATCGTTATGTCTTATAATAAATTTATTAAAGATTTTGTCTCAAAGCTCGGATCTTTGGAACGCAAGGAATTAAAAACATGTATTTTTAATATGAGCCAAAAAACAGAATAAAAAAAAAAGTATAATTAAAATTAAAGAAAAAATGTTTGTCGTGTATTATATGAAGGGTTATTGGAGTTTATCATTAGATATGACAAATTGTCTTGATGTTCTCATCCATGGAACGCAATGGAAGTTCTTTTTTTAGTTTTTATCCGTAAGTTTTTATTGTATTTTTTGGGTCATAACAGGAGATTCTTTTTTTTTCGTTGCGTTCCAACGATTACTGTGTGGGTTTATTATAAGAAATAGAGAATGTTTTGTAACGTCATTAAATTATATATATATATTTGAATTTTTTATTTCATTCCATTGTGCATATTAATAAAATTAAATACAATGAAAATGAAAAAAAAAAGCAATTCGTTACGTATCAACGATGCGAACTTTAAATCGATTTTTCATCTCTAACAATAAACCCATAATACAATTCGCATCGTTGGAGCGCAATTCATTTTTAAAAATTTATTTTACTTACCACCCAGATAATATAATAAAAAATAAAAGAAAATGAACAAGAGTAAGAAAGGAACATTTCTATGACGTTATATACAGGGTGAGGCACTAACTGTTGCCACCTTGAATATCTCTGTAATTATCGACGTCACAGAAAAATGTTTGAAACAAAAGTTGTACCGTACGAACGGGGTCATCAAATGCGACCATTTTTTTTTATCTCAGTGGAGGCGCTGTCGCACATTAAAGGTCACCTCCACTTTTTTAAATGGTTCGGTACATTTTTTTTCAACTATCTTGTAGTGCATCGAAAACTGCATAAAAAATATTTAGGGGTCAAAGTCGTTCAAGGTCATTTAAGATCAAAAAGTGACATGAACTTTATTTTTATGTGAAATTACCTTTATTCACAATATGTGAATAAAGGTAAGTTTACATCAAAATAAAGTTCATGTCACTTTTTGATGAAATTACCTCTTGAATTTACCTTTTGAAAATTGAAAATTGAATTGAGAATTGAAAGAGAGAATTGAAAATGAAAGAGAAAGAGAATTGAACAATTGAAAATTGAATTGAGAATTGAAAAATTGAGAATTGAAAATTGAAAATTGAAACTTGAAACTACCTTTTGAAATTCCCATGTGAAATTACCTTTATTCACAGTATGTGAATAAAGGTAAGTTTACATAAAAATAAAGTTCATGTCACTTTTTTATCTTAAATGACCTTGAACGACTTTGACCCCTAAATGTTTCTTATGCAGTTTTCGATGCTCTACAAGATAATTGAAAAAAAAAATGTACCGTCCCATTTAAAAAAGTGGAGGTGACCTTTACTGTGCGAAAACGCCTCCACTGAGATAAAATTGAAAATTGAATTGAGAATTGAAAGAGAGAATTGAAATGGAAAGAGAATTGAAAGAGAATTGAGAGAGAAAGAGAATTGAACAATTGAAAATTGAATTGAGAATTGAAAATTGAAAATTGAATTGAGAATTGAAAATTGAAAATTGAAAAATTGAAAATTGAAAATTGAAATTACCTTTTGAAATTACCATGTGAAATTACCTTTATTCACAGTATGTGAATAAAGGTAAGTTTACATAAAAATAAAGTTCATGTCACTTTTTGATTTTAAATGACCTTGAACGACTTTGACCCCTAAATGTTTTTTATGCAGTTCTCGATGCTCTACAAGATAGTTGAAAAAAGAATGCACCGTCCCATTTAAAAAAGTGGAGGTGACCTTTACTGTGCGACAGCGCCTCCACTGAGATAAGAAAAAAATGGTCGCATTTGATGACCCCTTTCGTACGGTACAACTTTTGTTTCAAACATTTTTTTGTGACGTCGATAATTACAGAGATATTCAAGGTGGCAACAGTTAGTGCCTCACCCTGTATATATATATATATATATATATAGGGAGTACACGTACCCCGATCGCGTCTTTCCGTGCCACAGGCTCGAGCATACTCGCGATTACATCGCGCGCGCGAAACTCTCCCTTCATACTCTCACGAGAGAATCGAGCGGTCCCAGGCGTTCCTGAGAGGCGCTACACACGTTCCGCTCGTACGGGGGGCTGTACACGGACGACGACGACGACGACGACGAGTTATTCTTGGCTCGCGCCCGGATGTACGCATTTCCCAGCGTACCTACGTACGAGAGCTGCACGTCGCACTCTGGACTCTGTTTCTCTCCCTCTCTATCTTGTTTCGCGAGCTGCACTACTCCATTCTTCCGGTCAATGCCGCAAATACGTGTAATTGAAATTGCACGCTCATTACACCCCAAAAAATTCATAATGTTCCTGTTCAACTTAATCGAACAAGAAGATAAATCGAGCACCGATAATCTTTGATGTACGATTGACCATTGAGTAAACCGTAAAATCGGCTTGATGCCTGCATATGAAGTTAAAAAACTGATTGTGAGCGTATCAAAAGGAGATGCGCCAAACGCAAACCCTTCAAATTTTGTCTATGACATTTGTTGTTGTTTGAAATAATTATTATTGGGATTTTCCGTGTATCACATTTCTAGTGCCTCACCCCATATATAGGCCGGCCCAAAAAGTGACGTCCAAATATTTCACATCCAATCAAAATCATAATTCTAAGAATTAAAAGTACTTTTTTCGAGAAAAAGCATTTATTTATATTTTTCCATTAAGATTTCTTTGATTTTTTCCAAAAGTTGAAAAAATTGGGTTGAGAGGATCAGTCACTAAAGTTCGGATGGTAAAACAAATACTTATACTTCTAGTCTAAACGACATCCAATTGCTTTTAAAAAAATTCTAAGTGAGAAGTGCATGCATATACAGAAGAGAAAAAAAAATAAAAATCTACGCTGCAGGAAAAACCAAGATATAAAATTTAAAAATACTATTTCTCCAAAGATAAAAAGAATATGGTGTTATTTTTGCATTTTACCTTTCATATTACCATTGTTACAAAAGACTTTTTTCTCTCGTTGATTTTTAATGTAGATCGCCAAATAGGTATCTTAAAAAATAGTTGAACGATTTTGGAGGCAAAATCTATGAAATTTGGAATATTAATTTTCGTTGCATTCCAACGATGCAGACTTCAAAGTCATAAAAAGATCGTAGAGCACACATGGAGACAATTCGGATAGGCATAGATACGAGGCGTTTAGATTTTTCTTTTTACGTTACTTTTTGTGCTACCCTGTATATATACAGGGTGTCCCAGACCTGAATGCGTTCCCTGAAATCGGGGCTTAAGGTTGAAATTCTGAGTCGATTGATATAAGCATGTGTGGGTCTCAGATCAACCCCTGAATTATTATGAATTTTTAAATATCTGGCACACCTGATTGGTCCGCATTTAAAAATTCATAATAATTCAGGGGTTGGTCTCAGACCCGCACATCCTTATATCAATCGACTCAGAATTTCAGCCCCAACCCCCCATTTGAGGGAACGCGTTCGGTTCTGGGACACCCTGTATATGGCACTTTAGACATTTGACGTACACCGAAACGATCAGCCTATCAAACGCTTCGAGAAAACCTTCTCAAAAGTGCAAAGTCTTTTCACTTTCCCATACACTTTCCCGTTACCTGCCCCTGGGAATTCATATCTGACAGGAATAGTCGTCTCGATTGGTCAATTTTATATCCGTCCACATCCACGCGCCTCCCGATTTTCCTTCTCTGTTTCCCATGGCTTTCCTCAGCGCTGAATTTTTTTTCTTCTCCTCTTTGCGTCACATTTTTGCGTAGTCTCTTTCGAACCGTTCGGGGGGACGAAGAGTTCCAGCATCTTCGTTCTTTTTTATCGCGGCTGCCACCGCAAAAAGAGATGTGTCTCGGGCTCTTTCTCCAGCGAGGTAGCTTTATCGTCGCGTACCGGACAAGCTTCGCGCTGCTCGCCATTGTATAGACACACGTTTCGCCCGTGGAGAAAAAGAGCAGGCGAGATATCGAGGACGCTGCGTGTCCGAACGAAACGAAGAAGAAGAGACTGCGCAGGGACAGGGAAAAGACTGAGAGAGGGAGGGAGGGAGGTGGAGGGGGGGGGGGGGAGAGAGATCTCACACCGCTCTCTCCGGGACATCATTCTTCATACGAGGGTGGTTCGCTCTGAAGAGGCCCTGTGCACTCTCTTCACAATTCTGGTATCCTCCCTCATAGTCCAGTCATTTCGTCCGAAAAAAAGGCAAATAAAAGAAAATGAATTTGCGCTTCTAATTTTTTAATATGTTGTAGGGGATACCTAGAAAAGCTTAACTTGAGATTGTCGACCAAGCTTTCCTAGGAGCTTTCGCCGCCATCTTGGAAAACGCTTAAAATTTGTTTTTCGGCAATAACTCGGCTATCCGATGAGATTCGAAAATTTTTGTAAGACACTTTTTGTAGCTTTCTTTGTGCTCTACAATAACGCCTAAATCATTTTTAGCGTATCATGCATCGTTATCGAGATATCGATCGATAAAGTCAAAAATTTAGGACACAATTTTTGTTTTTTCCTTTTTTTTTCTTTGGGTCTTAATAAATATGAAAAATTGTGGAATTCAAACTTGTAGAGCATATTCAGACCTACAATTTCCTTCTTGGATTTTTTTATGTTGGACAAAAATTACGATCTCCAGCGCGCCGCAAAGTCGGTGAATCCACGCTCAGCGTCGAGCGCGCTCAAGTTAGTATATCGTATCGTGTTGAGTTTTTGCTGTGCGTAGTGTAAATCGAGGGTTCCGATATTCTGGGCAAAAATTTCGATATCTAGTTGGCTGTAAACTCGTTATAACGGAGTGCCCGCATAGAGCGTCCGTTGGAGTTGGAGGGGTCAGGTATAAAGGGACCCTTTTGTTAGGGTCTACGTGTTGAAACGTGTTCTTCTTTTCGTAGCATCTCGGTTAGTTGCCTCGAGCCTTTCGAAGTGAGCACACGTGTTTCAACAATTTTGTGACCATGGGAGACTGTTTTATTTGTAAAAAAGCGTTAATCGACGACATTTATGTTGCTAAAAAAAGAGCTGTTCGAACTCTCTTGACGGTGAGTGAGAAAAGAGGACATGTGGACCATCAACGCATGCTAGAAAGTGTCGAATCTGTGAGTGTGCATAGGGCGTGTTACAAGAATTATGCGAACGAAAGACTCGCGTCGTTTGTCGCTCGTCGAACAAAATCAGTCTCGGAAGAACAGGAACCTGAACCTGAACCGGAACCCGAACATCAACAGCAGCTCGAAGACCGTTTCGATTTTAAAAATAAATGTTTGTTTTGTGGAGTACCGTTTTCCGATCAAACAAAAACACCAATGCATCGACGACACGCAATTCGAACGGTTCGAGAAAAGTCTATGAAAGATAACGTCCTAAAATATCTGCTCGGACGTAACGATGAATTTGCTCTCATCGAATCAGCATCATTTCCAACGTTTCAACAGACACAACAACTCGAAGAGTTTACGGAGGACGAAGATCTTCAGCCTGGACCATCCAAGCGAAAAAAGACATGAAAAAAGTCCATCGTTCGTGTCTCGAGTGCAGAAAAAAATATTTTTCTTTCCGTTTATTTTGTTTTGTTTATTTTGTATTGTAAAAAAATAATATTTTTTACTGCACAAACAAATTATTTGTTTAATAAATTACTATTGTGTGATCCTTAATTTGTTGCTCTATGTACTTATTTTTTATCCCATCAATTTCCTGAACAATTTCCCATTCGATTCGACATCCAGACACAACCGAGCGAGCAGCTCGCTCGACGCTGAGTGTGGATTCACCGACTTTGCGGCGCGCTGGAGATCGTAATTTTTGTCCAACATAAAAAAATCCAAGAAGGAAATTGTAGGTCTGAATATGCTCTACAAGTTTGAATTCCACAATTTTTCATATTTATTAAGACCCAAAGAAAAAAAAAGCAAAAAACAAAAATTATGTCCTAAATTTTTGACTTTATCGATCGATATCTCGATAACGATGCATGAAACGCTAAAAATGATTTAGGCGTTATTGTAGAGCACAAAGAAAGCTACAAAAAGTGTCCTACAAAAATTTTCGAAATCTCATCGGATAGCCGAGTTATTGCCGAGAAACAAATTTTACCCCTTTTTTCAACATGGCGGCGAAAGCTCCTAGGAAAGCTTGGTCGACAATCTCAAGTTAAGCTTTTCTAGGTATCCCCTACAACATATTAAAAAATTAGAAGCGCAAATTCATTTTCTTTTTTGAATGTACGTAATGACTGGACTATCATAGCAGTACACGGATCGGCGACTCTCGCTCGAGCGAGCATTGCGCATTTTATGAGTTATAGAAGCGATCGGGGCCGTCGCGAGTGATTTCTCAGCGAGCTTCCATTCGGCACCACCAGAAACTTCCGATCGACCCAAATGCTCTTGAAGTTTTTTTGGTATATATCTATATATAGATTGGTACATATATATATATATATACGTATAAAGACACTAAACGAATCTTATCGCTACGGAATTTATAGCACATTTGGCGCAAAAAAAAGGAAAAATTCCGAGAACCCGAAATAATCGTGAATTATAGTTGCGGGAACCGTTATCGAAGTTCGCTTGCCGGTAATTGAAACTGTCATATAAATATCCCACGAGAGTGTTTGAGGGGAGGACAAAGGTGGAGCAAAGAAATACACTAAATGAGAAGGAGTACAGTGGTACAGATATATGTAAATGTAATATACAGTGGAAGAGAGCGGATTCTTTTTTTGATCGATTAAAATACGTGGTTCGATGAAAAAAAAAATTGCAGCTAAGAAAAAATCGAATTCGACGAAACATTATTTTTCGTCAGACTTCGCAAACATTAATTTAGTTTTTTCATTTCTTTGAAGGCTGGCCAGGATTCGATACTAACAGGCATTTTGTACAATTCGTGCCCATTTTTATTCTATCGTACAAAAAATCGAATTCGACAGAAACCCAAAATCATGCAAAATATGTAGAAAAAAATAAAAATGAGCAACGAATCGTACAAAATACCAATTAATACTAAATATACGCAAATGTTCACAGAAATTGAAAGAAAAATAATAATTTTATGTTCGTCGAATTTGTCGAAAAATCATGTTTAGTCGAATTGGATGTTTTGCCTTGCTATTTTCTGGCTTAAAATTATCCTCGCTGAAAAAAAGTACGAAAAAAAGTACGAATTCGACATAACACAAAATCATACAAAATACGTACAGTAAATAAAAAATAAACACCGAATTATACAAAATACCAATTAATATCAAAATACCATATAAATTGGCTAATATTCAAGAAAATTGAAAAACAAATTTTAAAAAACGCGAGCGAGAGCGAGGTGGGGGAAGGAAGTAGTAAACACAGGAAGTACTAAAACTTCTTCGTTCGACCGATTGGCGTGCCTCAGCCGTTTCCCGCTCGCTCGTACTTACTCTTCGTTGAGCGCGACAACGATGAACTGCAATGAAGGGTGTCTCAAAATCCCCGAACATTTAAATTTATTGATAAAACGTATTATTTATTTGGAAAGTACGAATATTTGTATTTTAATATAAGGTACAAACATGGAGGATATGTGTGAAATACAATATCCGTTAAATGGCCGCCTTGTCGCTGTTCGCAACGGTTCACTCGTTTGACGAAATTCTCAATAACATTTTGGCATAATTGCGGACTAATTTCCTATTTATTGTATTACGCTCCATGTTATTAAATTCACCATGAAAAATTCTCTCATTTTGAGTTCAGCATTACACTCAGCGTCCCCGAAAACCCCTGGGTACCAATATTTATCCAAATCGAGCTGTGTTTGCACTTTCGTCCGCCATATTAGATCCGCCATTAAACATTATTGAATTTTGTGTTCAGATTCGTAATAAGCGACCTCGAAAATCCCAGAATACCAATTTTTATCTAAATTGAGTAAAATCGTCAATTTCCGTCCGCCGTTCTAGCGCCGCCATTTTGAATTTTCAAATTTAAAGTTCAGATTCGTAATAAGCGACCTCAAAAATCGCAGAGTGGTAATTTTTATCTAAATCGAGTAAAGTTTTTTATTTTTGTCCGCCATATTGGCGCCGCCATTTTGAATTTCCAAATTTTGTCTTCAAATTCGGATTCAGCGAGCCCGAAAACCCCCGAGTACGGCTCCGATTTCAAATCACAGCAAGTTAAATAGGGAAATAAAAGTTGACGCACTATTGCGTCAATGCCGCACAGGGCACGGAATTATTTGACGCACTATTGCGTCAATGCCAGCGAAGGGATTAACACGCCCATTCCCAGAACACATCAAATGTGTCCATGCAATCGCTCGCCAGTTCGTCTCCTCTCTTGGCGCGAGAGGCCAGGTGAGTACGCTCGCGCACTCGATTGAGCCGGCTTCTTTTCTTTCTATCTTAGGAATATCGTCGCGAGAACGAGAGGGAAAAAATCAAGAGGGAAGTAGAGAGGCTGCTCTGCGACCAACAAGTCAAACGAAAGCCGCTCGCCGATCCTCCGCAAACCGCGAAACGATTTGATACCCCTTGCACGGCAAACTTGCAACCTTCCTTCTCTCTCTCTCTCTCTCTCTCTCTCTCTCTCTCTCTCTCTCTCTCTCTCTTTCCCCCCTCTCTTTGGCAAAACCATATTTTTTCCCCCCAGAACTTCGTCGAACGAAATTAAAAGTTCTGCGATGGTCTCTTAGCGAACAATCTTCGATGAGATTCGAATTGTTATTCGATTATTCGTCGACTTATTTATTTTCCCGATCATTTGCTAAACCGTCATTGTTTTACGTAAATATAATTGATGATGGTTCATGAATATAACGTATCCGTAATTAAAAGAATATTTTATTTTTCATGAAAAAACAAAATCTAGTGGTTATTACTACAGTCCGACCCCCCAATAAGAACGCAAAAGTCCCTAAGGGGAAGAGTTTTAGAGTACCCCCATCAGGCGCGCGCTCCGTGCTCGCTGACTCTTTCTGTCTCTCTCTTTCGTTTAGGCCGCTCGAACGAGTTTCAACTTGTAGCCCGTGCGCAAGACGTTCTCTGTCGCATTTGTTCTACTCAGTGAATAGTTTTTTTTTCAATATCATTCGTACATATTAGTAATTTAATAAAAGTGGATGATCAACGATATAAGATGTCACAGAATAAACGAAAAATAGACTGTTGTTTATGAAAAATAGTTTGTTGTAAACCCAAACAAAGTCTGTACCGCAAAGTAGTACTAATTTTACCGAAGAAGAAGACATTGAAAAACTCCATTTCTCTGAGACTTCATATTCAATGGAGGAATTCGGCTACCTTGAAAATATTTCACCTCCGGTTAAATGCCCCATGGATCAAAATGACTCAACACAACGAAAATAATTTTAATCATTTATCTGAACCTTCAGCAATATTGTACGACAATCGTCAAATATACGGACATTGTTACAAATGGAAATAACATTTTTATAATAGATTCGAAAAATGCATGCGTTCGATTTTACAAAAAGTGTTGATTTCGTATTGTATAGCAACATTTCTTCATAGTATAAGGAGAATGGTTTAAACCGGAAATGTGCATTACAATATTTATCTCATTTTACTCTTCTAAGCTCTCCTAGGCTGGGCGTTCTTATTCAGAAACCCGCACGCGAAATGACTCGAGCTCGGGCTTTGATTCGGAGTGGGGTAAGCGCCCGAGCGAGAAAAAGGGTAAGCATTCTTATTGCGGGCGTTCTTATTGGGGGGTCCGACTGTATTATTGTTGCGGTTGTTGTGTTAATTAGTAGAGTTTTTATTGCTATCGATATCACTCTTACCTTCGTTTTTTTATATATATTTTTTTTTGTTGACATTACTGCTAATCTATTTCTGCTAACTGCTAATATTCTTATTACCATTAGTGTTGTTATGATCATTATTATTAATAATAATTACCATGATCCATGAATATTATTATTATTTATAAGGATCACAACTCATTGTTATTATTAGTATTACTTATAATATTTATAATTCCGTATTGTTGTTCATAACAATTATAAATACTATTGTTATTGAAAATATTGAAGGAAATTATCAGTAGTAGTTTTATTATTTCAGATATGCCCCGTTAGAGTGTTAAGGGAGCTTTCCAGTGTGAAATTTTCAAAAAATCGATTTTTTTTTTTTTTGCTTTATCGAATAGTATACACTCTTCCGAATATTCCCTGAAATTTTCATGCCGAAATTCAGATTATTTCGGTTACTGTACAGCATTTCTTGGAAGAAGGCAACGGAGCGCTACAGCTACAGCGAAACTTTGAACGCGTTTTTCTCGAAACAGCATTTTTCAAAACGGTGTCCAACTTGGAGGGCAGAGTTTTAAAGCTATCGAGTTGAATTTTTTACACAATATTCTTAACGTCATTGTTTATCGTGCTATGGAAGCTTTTTTTTTTTTGACATCTTCCTATTTTTTCGTAAAAAAAACTGCCAAAAAAAATGCTAAAATCGATACTTTTTGTTCAAACCGGCGCCATTTTTGCAAAAAAAAAAAAAAAAAAAAAAGCCTCCATAGCACGAAAGCCAATTATATACCGATCAATAATCTTTTTGTGTTTTTTGTTTCAGATAAAAATTGTGACCCCCAACGTGGACACCACATCCAAGTGCATTTTCTGCAACAATTGTTTCATCATTTTTATAGATATTAATTAATAAATAAATCGATCTTTAAAAAATTATTTTGTATTCTTCAATACCCAATTAATATACAAAAAAAAACCAGACCGATTAGATTATTTTTTCTTTAAAAAAAAAAATCGCGAAAAACAGCGATTTTTCGGGCTGTCACACTGGAAAGCTCCCTTAACACAGACGATCCCCCCTACATATACGTTTCCCCTTACTATATTTTCTTGTTTCTAAACTTATGCTTTACTGTCGTTTTGCTTTTCGTTTCCTTTAGCAATCGTTTCCTCATTTGCAATGTTGCCAATTAGTTTCTCGAAGTGCTTAATGAATATACACACTTCAGTCACAGGTTCCTTTTTCAGCATCATTTGTATCTTCCTCTTGATTTATTCTCCCGCTTTGCTTCCTTTCATTTTTCCAGCTTTTCCACTATTTCTTTTTTCATTTTCTCCTTCGCTTTTTTGCACGTACATATATGCATTAGATTTTCTACTTTTTTTTACAAACCCTGCACTTGTTATCACTTTCCCCCATATTTCTTTCTCTGTCCGCATTTTCACATCTTAATCTCAACCAAGTTTGTTTTTTTCTCCTGATATATTTAGGTCCTCCCAATACATTCGTCTCAATGCTATTCTTCCTGCTTTCGGATTGTGGGCAATACACCGATATTTCAATTTCGTACCAATCCTGTGGAATTTCTAGGTCGAATTTTGTTTTCGTACCCCTTTCTGTTATACTTTCCATTTCCCCTCGTTGTCATTTGCTATCGCCCTCCATATGTTTCACCCTCCTACTTCCTTCGTTGCATTTCGACTTCCACTCCACCTTCTCTTTGAATTCCCATTTAGCACTGCTCTCGCTTCCTCTTTGCGGCATTTCTTCGGCCATTTTTCGTCCCCCATCTTCATTAAGGGGTTACGTGGGTTTCGGAGCTAAAAAAGCATATTTTTACTATTCAAAAAAATATAATCTGTAAATTATTTCATTCAAAATGTTAAACACAGAAAAGAGTAACATTTCAACAATGTTTTTTAAAAAATTCATTAAAAAATGTGGAAAATTCTGCCGATGAGACCTGGTTTCCGGAGACCCCTAAAAAAATCGGTGGACACGATTTCTCAAAAACTAATGCAGCGATTTTATTGAAATTTTGCACACTTCGTTAAAATAGCATTGACTAGTAATTGAACGAAGTATTTCTTGAAAAATTTAAATCGGAACCTTTGGCAGAGTTGTATGCAAAATAGTATAAGAAATCTGCAAAATTTAAGTAAGATCCGTGCATTAGTTTTTGAGAAATCGTGTCCACCGTTTTTTATACGGGTCTCCGGAAACCAGGTCCCGACGGCTGAATTTCCCAAATTTTTGGATGAATTAAAAAAAAAATATTGTTCATATGTTGCTAATTCACGCGCTTAACATTCTGAATAAACGTAATTGAACTGAAAATGTAATTGAATAAAATAAATATATTGTCTTTTTAAAAATAGAGAAAATATGTTTTTTTTTCTTCGAAGCCCACGTAACCCTTTGAGGAACTTATTATCATTATCATCATCATCATCATCATCATCATCATTGTTATTATTATTATTATTATTATTATTATTATTATTATTATTATTATTATTATTATTATTATTATTATTATTATTTAGTTTATACGTTTATACGTTAATATTGCTTGTGTGACCCAAGACGAGATAAATAACGTTTTCTTTTTCATCTCGAACTGAATAGATCGGACACTTCAAATTGTGCCGCTAGAACCGAGACGTCAAAAATCCCAGACTCGCATCCGGGGTTCTTATTGGAATTATTCAGTAGTAATGACACTTTCCAGGCGTCGGTGTGTTTGAAGAAGAAGTAATGGTGTTTATTTGCGACCGTTGCGATATATATATATATTTATATATATATATATATATATATATATATATATATATAAATAAGTTTAAATATAACGAAATTCCGATACGCCATGAATGTGTAGACCTGCGTGTTCGTGTCCCTATACGGGGCGACTTTTTCTCACCTCGTTTGTCCAGGGCGCGAGGAGGAGCGGGTGAGGGGGGGCGGGGTCCATCGAAGAGCCCGAATACCATCGCCGGTTTTGCGCGGGATGAAGAAATACCGGATTTTCGAGTCCACGCAGTTTCGTTCTCATTGTCGGGGCGATCGCGCGAATCGACTCGATGTATATTTACGCGCTCGAATCCTCAATTTGGTCGGGTGGGAATGATCGGAATGTTACAGCCATAGAGAGCTAGCTTAATGATTGTGTTTTGCTTATTCGGGAACGGGAGCATTGCGATGGGCGCGCACAGGCATTCCAATATAATCCGTACGCCGAACGGATAATACGCTTTTGCGAAATAATTTCGTACGGTTGGTCGAAATGAATCGTTCGGGTGGAAAATTGTGGTAATGGAATAATTGTTAAAATTGAAAAAATTCAGTGGGCATAAAAACAATTATCAGGTCAATGTCAATCATTGAGTCGTTGTCATTTTCTTTTTCCTCGCTATTGGTGCATTTGGTTCATTATCTTTCTCTCTTCTATATATCGGCTATATATATATATATATATATATATATACTTATGTATGTATGTATGTATGTATGTATGTGGGTGTGTCTGTACGTACATATGTAAGTGCTAATGTATACAATTTTCTTTAAATACAAAAGATTTATTTATTTATCTATTTTCAATATTATTCTCGATGTTTCCATCAGTGTTTCGCTTAAGATCGTTATTATCATTCACCATTATGGGAATAATAATATTACAATAACTGTTAGTAATATTAAGTCTCTTGTTGATTGTCAATAAGATTAAAAATCACTTAATAATTGTTTATAATATCACGAAACACCTTCTAACTTTTTTTAATATTGTAAATCTGATACTTTTTCTACCCTCTTGTATTCTCAACGTCTCTCAAACAAATATGTATGTATGTGTATATATATAAGTAATGGCAATAATAAAGACAAAAGCAATCAAATAGTAATAACAACAGCAATAAATAATACGAGAGAAGTTTTTTCAGAGCTTCTCTATCAATAAAATCAATATATATATATATATATACATGAAATATTTGTCTTATTATTGAACATTGTTGATGTCATCACGACTATTTTTATTATTATCAATATTACTATTATTTTAATTATTGTCAATATACATGTATAACAGTAATGACATTTCCCTAATACGAAAGAATGCTCCGTCATAATGTAATTGTTATTATTATTTCACATATGCATATATTTACATATACAGAAGCCCCTCCACGTGCATTAATTAAAAAGCAACTGCAGGCCGACAGCATTAAGCACCGGTCCCAAAAAAGAAACGTGACGCTTTCTCGCAGTCGCCGCGTGAATCAATGAGAGCCCAACTTTGGTGCCAGCATCGATGAAACTTTGCTCAGAATCAAGATTGCAAAAATACCTGCATATACGACAAAATCCGGGAGCGCAATGGGAGAATATTTCTGTGGAGGGCGACGGTTGAAAGCGCAGTCCGATCATTTCGGGTTTAACGAATGACCTCGCGTGTTGAAGACAGCACCGACGACGATGACGACGACAACGAATCTTCTCGAGGAAGGCGCAACCTCGATTGCACACTGACCTCTTTATGCGTGCACAAATGCGCGTGCATGCAAGGGAGGTTCAACCCTGGCGGAAATTCACGAGCAATAATGGCAATAATACGCCGTTGATGTTGCGTGCGCGAGGGACTCTCCAGAGCTGCGGATGTTGAAGGACGTCGAAGGTAAAATTTTTGCACTCGTGCAAAGAGTCGGCGTGCGCGAAAATTGACGTGACGCACGCACACGCGAACGCGTGACGCACGCGCTTCAACGCGCATACGAGTAGTCAGTCGAAACGCGCACTCGGGAGGGGCCGTCGTCAGTTCGGAATGATCGAAGGCGATTTAAGGGGGGATTGTTTTTTTTTTTCGCAAAATTTACCGCTTTTTGGGAATTTTTTTGTGAAGAAAGTATACAACGGAAAACTTGTGAAACTTGGCATATAGTTTTATTGATCTGTTTACTACATACAAAAAAATTTTTAAACAATTTCATCAAAAAATCCGCCTCCCACCCCCCTCGACGCGCGATGGTCCTTTTTTGATGGTGTGCACGATTACAGCCTTCACGTTCATCCTGCAACAAAAACCCAAAAAGCATTTTACTTTAGACACATATAGCTATCGTTCGATGAAGGGCAAAAAAAAAAAAAAAATTGACGATTTGGTGACGTTTTGAACTTGAAGTATCGATTTTTCGAAAAAAATTGATCGATTTTTTGTTATAAATAAAAAACTATTAAACGTATTGCTTTTTTGCTTCATCAAACGATAGCTATATGTGTCTAAAGTAAAATGCTTTTTGGGTTTTTGTTGCAGGATGAACGTGAAGGCTGTAATCGTGCACACCATCAAAAAAGGACCATCGCGCGTCGAGGGGGGTGGGAGGCGGATTTTTTGATGAAATTGTTTAAAAATTTTTTTGTATGTAGTAAACAGATCAATAAAACTATATGCCAAGTTTCACAAGTTTTCCGTTGTATACTTTCTTCACAAAAAAATTCCCAAAAAGCGGTAAATTTTGCGAAAAAAAAAGACAATCCCCCCTTAACGTTGTTGGACGGTGCGAGGAAAGATTCTCGAGGAGGCAACGACGGGACGACGGTAAGCGTCATAGCCGACCTGGATCTCCACCGCACCGCTCGCGACGCCAGAAACGACTGAATGACGGACAAGAAGACGAGTCGGTTACCCGGAGCAGAAGACGAGAGACGTTTGAGACGCGATCATCGTCTTCGGGCTCAACGCTTTACACGCTCACTTCTGCTCTTCCCACTTGCCGTGTAGACTCCGCCGGCGTGTGCGAATGTGTGCGTTGGTTTGCGTCCCATCGGCTTGAAGCCGGGGCACTCTTGATTGCCAGCAAGTATTCAGGTGAGTGTCCCACTTCCAGGCTGCGGGATATTCCGCTCTCGCCACTGCAAAGTTACCGGGCGATTGGACGCATCAGCAAGAGAGAAAGGGAGGGGAGAGAGAGCATCAGGATCCCTGGGTGACGCTGGTCCACCGGTAGGAGCAAGCGAGACCTGCCTGTCAAGCCGCAGAGAGAGAGAGCCTCCAACGACGAGACACGACACCGCAATTTGTACCTTCCGGTCTCTCTCGAATGTCAGCCCCCAGACTACCGCCGGGACGAGAAAGAGACCTCGAAACTACCGAGGACAAGTACGGAGGAACGACGGACAAAGGGACCGTGTCCGAAAAACGGAACGGTGGCCCAGATTCCTGTTTTCCATATTCTCTTTCTTCGATTTCCACCCCGGAATTCGTGAATTTCGCGATCCAACGAGATCTTCCTTATTCAGGAATTCGGACGCGTCCAAAAAGGACGAACTGCCGGGACCGGAGCTCGGACCGGTCATGAGAGAAGGATTGTTCGGCCGTGGAATCGCCGGAGGCGAATCATCATCGAGCGCGCTTGTCGGATCGGGTCACGCCTCGATCCACCCGAGTCAAGCATTTTTTATTTTTTCGTCTCGCCGTTTATGATACAACGTTGCCGCGCAACGGGTGCGTTGCCCTTAAAGAGGGAGGCAAGGGGCAACGAAGGAATAGATTTCAGGCTCTTTCGCGAGCCTGTTGAGAGCCAGCGAACCCGTAACGTGGGAAGGTACCGCACAACGGGGAGAGCCCATTAGGCGCAGCGCCCGGAGAAATCCACCGTGGCTACCACCAAAGACTCGGAATAGCGTTTACAAGCAGGATGGAATTACGTGGCCAGCTTGGTGGAGCGTTTTGGTCTCGTGGAATAATTGCGCGTTTGGGTCTGTGCAGGCTGACCTTTGGCTATCGGTCCTTTGTGTCCTAGTGATTGGGTGATAGCAGAGATCCGAAGCTACCGAAGTGACTAATGATGTTGAAGCTTGCGTTAATGGAACGCGAGGAATACTAGGTTTTTTCAATTGCAGTGCAAACCCGAACCAACAGGTGGTAGCAGATGACACTGCCAAAATAGCGATTCATATATTGAAGACAGCATCGTTGGAAGGCGATGACTATCAGGTTTTTCCGATTGCCTGATCGAATCCAAACAAACGTAAAGAAAAAGGGTGATCAAACGATCACAGAGGCGTGACGGCATAGATCTGGGTCTGCCAATGTGGCTCTGTATGTTGGAGACTGCATCATTGAATGCAATGTGAGTTGTGGATTCAAAAAACTCATCAAACTCAAAGAAGTGATCGCAGAGATCTGAAGAAACTAAAGTGGCTTATCATGTCGACGTCTGCGTTGTTGAAATGCATTGAACATCAGGTTTTTTAACTGCCTAATCAAACCCAAGCAAACCTGAACAAAGGGGGGTAGCAAAAATGAATAGCTACTAAAATAGCTTTCCAGGTGCCCGATTGCCTATTCGAACCCAAACAAACCTCAAGTAAGGGGCCATCAAACAAACCAAGAGGGGTGACGGTAGAGATCTGGATCTGCCAATGTAGCTAATCATGTTGGAGACTGCATCGTCGGAATGCAATGGAAGTTGTGGATACAAAAACTTCATCAAACTCAAAGGAGTGATCGCAGAGATCTGAAGATACCAAAGTGGCTCATCATGTCGACGTCTGCGTTATTGGAATGCATTGAATATCAGGTTTTCTCAACTGCCCAATAAACCCAAGCAAACCTGAACGAAGGCGTGATAGTCCTCTCGAGAAAAACGCTATCAGTCACCACAAGTTCACAAAATCTCCAATAATACAAAACCTCCATTAATCTTCTTCGTCGCTAAGTTACAGCAGACTGCATTGCCTACTCGACGAATGAAACGATCCCAGGGCATCGAGTAAAAGGACCAACGACCTAAGGCGGGTAGCAAAGTCAATAGTTTTCCTCCGCTAAAGATTTCAGAGCTTTTCCCGTGGTTCGTCATCAATGGTCCAAGTGACAGTTGGCTCGGCTCTTCTCTAGAATCATCCGTCACACGGCCAGCTTCACCAGCCCACCAACCGCGCTATCCCGCATCCTGTCTCGTCATCCGATGTTGAATCTTGAATCATTGGCGTCAAACAAACTTCCCTCCATATCCCTTCCCTTTCATTGGCCCCAAGGCCTCCTCTCGATATATCCAGTTTGCCGATCTCCACTAGGTCTCCTAACCCGAAGAAGGCTTTCAGCAATTTTCCCAAAAAAATGCAACCGGGATGACATAGCACTCGAACGGTAGGTACTTCGCCATCACCGCGTCGTTCCGTTTCCGCATGAACAGCTCGCCAAGGGAGTTCCATTTTGGTGTCGCTTCGCGGGCAGTCCGTTTTTGCTTACCGCGTCGAATTGGCTGATCGGGTGCACTCGGTCGGTCACTTTCACGACACGGGCGAGCTTGGTCCCGGAGCTGCCGGAGTGGTAGGTAGTGCTCCGGGAGAAGGGCACGCAATGGTTATTCGCCTCGCGTGGAACTGAGTCATTTGCGGTACTGACCTAGCTCTCGGAGAGGTGGACGATGCACTCGCGAAGCGAGTCCAAGAGAGAGATAGGTGGCCACAGTGGAGACGGAGGAAAAGCGTTCCCCGCACAAAGGTAATGCAGCGAGGAGGAGAGAGCTCACCCATGCGGGCGCGAGGGGGCGTATCGTAATCAAGGCAGAGGCGACAGACCGAGAAGATGCCTTTCAGCGTGGGAACACGTGCCCGCTTGAGGTCAGTGACTATAGGTGTTGCGACGCACGACCGGAGGTAAAAACTTCTCGCTCTATAGCCCTGCGCGCGCGCACACATACACACGCACTCACAAATTGCCGTGTACACTTTTCCCTTGTCACTGTTCTTGTCTCCTCGTTTCTTGAAAAACTACCGCGACCCGAGATGGAGGCGCTCCGCAGGGAAGTTTTCCTCCTTCTTGCCTGGGGCATCGCCGGAGCACTGGAGACACGTATGTGTGTGTGTGTGTGTGTGTTCTCCAGGTCGAGCGAGCAAAGGTCTCGATTACCAAGATCCACCGTTAAATTTCTTAGAACGCGTCCGTATGGAGTGCACAGATGTGGACACGGGGTAGAGGGCGTTGGTTGCTCCACGAACGGAGAAAGAGAGAGGTCGTTCGGAGTGTACCGGAAGTACACCTATACCGGCATTCCCGCATTTGTCACGCTCCGTTTAGCTCTTCACCCTTTCATCTCCTCATCTCTTCGAGTCTGTCTGCAGCTGACGTTCCTCGTACTGCGCAATACCGTGATCTTAGTCGTCGACGAAGTTCGTCTTGACACTTGCTCTCCTTGTGCTTTCCCTACGGTCTCGTAGCTACAAGAATCCTTGCGATTCCGTCATGTCCGCCCGTCTGTCTACATCAGATTTTCATCAACGCCGTCTATTCCCGTAACCCTCTGCTTCGAAAATCTCCAAAAATTCATCGAAACACGATTCGGCCGGTACCACCAAGTGGAATCACTGCAGTCGCCATAAATAAATTACTAGGGCGTTGAACAAGTTCTTAATAATTAAGTGACGCATCTATAAGGAAGTACTATAAGCAAGCTTGAAATTCAGTGGATGCTATTTCGCCGGAGTGTAAACAACTTTTTTTTTTTATAGGGTTAAACATGTCAAATTTCGTGCCGAAATAAGAGTATTCGAAGGGAATTTTACTGCACTACTTTATTCAAAAGAATCTGCAGCTGCACCACACAAAATTCTTGTTGAGACTTACCTCGATCGTGCGTTGTCGGAAACAACATGCAGAGATTGGTTTAGACGCTTCGAAAATAATGATTTTGATGTATTGAATCGGAGGCATTACTTCATGAAGACTCATGTCAGATGCTAGCTGATCTTGCAGAATCATCAGGAATTGATCACACATCAGTTTCGAAACGTTTGAAAGCATTAGGAATGACTTTTAAAAATAAAACATTAATTTTTACGAAAAAAAAACAGCGAGAACTTATTCAACATCCCAATACTATAAGGAAGGAGGAGAAAAATAATTTTCAACCCTTAGAAGGCGCGTATCTCCTAAAGTGCATGCCGTCAAATTGGCCCGGGCGATATGTCACCTCTAAATACCTCGAAATCTATGGACTTTCTCGAAAAAAAAGATCAAATCATCAAAATAATTGAAACACAGCTTCGTGACTGCTCACTCGGAGTAAAAAAACCGAAAGAAAAAAATGATTAAAGCTGAAATATCGATAGTCTTTCGAAAAATTTACCTGTCCAAATATTGATCCTTTGTACCAATATTATACGTAATATTTATCGTTTGATTGAATCCGCAAACTTTTTCAAAGTAATCGAACATTCATTCGATAGCGCAATTGTGTGCGTCCTAACAAGTTATACATGCAATACTACTTCGATGCATTTTTATTCTTTATTTTTTATTACTCGTTCAAACAAAAGGTACCGCTTGCTTGGATCTCGAAGCATCTGGACCAACGGGACCGTTACGCCAAGCCACTTTTCTCCGTATAAGTGTGTACGCCGTAATATAGTTATTCCGCAAGATCGCCGAACACATATCTATGCACATATATATATGACCGTGCTGTTACAGCGCTTTTGTCGATACGCGTATATACAGGGTGACGATCACACGGTGGCCATGTCTTCTTGAAGCATCAGCCGCGGAGCTTTTGCGACCAAGAAAAGTGTGATGATCAATGGTTTATCAAGTCCTCTTGGAAAAAAGATATGGATTTTTCTGATGAGTAGTATTTGCCAGAAAAAATTGAGCATTCTGGAAGAAAATCAAAATTCCATTCTGAGCTCAGCAACACAAAAATAATTCAATTCCCAATACGAATCACTCGTAAAAATCTTTCTTAAAAATAAATAAAATTCCATTTGTACATTTTGAAAACGCATCATTGGCATTTTTTTTCTCGCTGACGGGATGGAGGAGAAAAGTTTTTCAGTAGTGTTTCGTATTCGGAATTGAATTGTCTTCATTCTGCCGTACTCAAAATGGAATTATGATTTTTTTTCAGAATACTCAATTTTTTCTGACAAATACTCCCCCCGTTACAAAAATACGAAATATTTTTTTTCAAGGAGGATTTAATGAACGATTCAAAATTATATTTGTCTTAGTGGCAAAATCTCGGCGCAATACGCTTAAGGGGTTAGGCCACAGTAACGGGTATAAAATCATGTGCGTATTTAACAATTTTTTTTCGTACGAAAAAGTGATTCACTCATAAAATTAATTACACATCTATTTAATATGAATATCATGCTGTTTCCAATCGCTGTTTTTTTTCGATTGGCGTGTCAAATAACGTCAACACTTTTCGCTCGATTTACTTCAAATTTAAAAGTTATATTCCTAATTGCATTTCACAGAGAAGTACGTACGGAACTTCTGATTAATCGAAATTTTTTTATTTCATGAGCACTTTTGTAGGAAATTTTTCATTGAAAATTAATTTCTTAAGTTCAAATACCTACAACTTTTGCATAAAACAATATTTTTTTAATTCCGTACGTTCTTCTCTAGGTATTCTAATGTAGATTGACGAGACTTTTGGTTTTCTGTTCTACATAAAAAATTGCGGATCCTAATTGTCACGCCGCGGAGCGCCTAAAAAAAAGGTAACAAAAGAAAATATTAGTAGTCGGCCTTTTTGCACATAAAAACAAAAATATATATTTTCTAACAGCTCGATATTCATACTAAATAGATGTGCAATTAATTTTATGAGTGAATCACTTTTTCGTACGAAAAAAAAATTGTCAAATTCGCACATGATTTTAAACCCTTAAATGTGCCCTAACTCCTTAAAAAACACATGGCCACCTTATAGTTGTCACCCTGTATACTCGCCCCGTTGCGAATGCGCGAGCGATCGACATCGTATTTCACCAATCTGAGTTCGCGCAGACAACCGATCTTTTCCGCAAACCTCCCCCCCCCCTCTCTCTGACCTCTCTCTCTCTCTCTCTCTCTCTCTCTCTCTCTTTCTCTCTCTCTCTCCCCCCCTCTCTCTACACAATGTACAGGGGGCTGATCGTACCCAACTTTCGTGTAGGGGAACAGGGACGGTGTTGTCGCGGCTCCGTGTTCTTAGACGGAAACCAGGAAAGCTCTGGCCCGCGCTCCATCGTATCGATTACGCTTCATCTCGCCATCTTTCTTTCCTTCAGCCACGTTATCTTTCCCTTTCTCAAACGCTGGCAAGCGGAAGCGGGAGAGAGAGAGAGAGAGAGAGAGAGAGAGAGAGAGAGAGAGAGAGAGAGAGAGAGAGAGAGAGAGAGAGAGAGAGAGAGAGAGAGGGAGAGAGAGAGAGAGAGAGAGACGCATCTCTTCAGTCTTTGTAAACCACCATGAAATTCTGGGGAACAGAGAGAACGAGAGGCGTTCGATCGTGAATGCAGATTCCGGGACAATGTTATCGGTTCTCATGCACTCTCTTCCCTGCGAGTAGTGCAGAGCTCACCGACATCCTTCGCTCCATCTCGCTCGCATCTTTCTCTTCCTATCGTCCTCGCTCTCTTTCTCTTTCTCTCTCTCTCTCTCTCTCTCTCTCTCTCTCTCTCTCTCTCTCTCTCTCTCGTGTTCTGGGTCGGTGGCAACGGCTCAACATCGCAAACCTCTTGGATAAACGGAGCATGTGTATATTATATTTATATACGTATATCGTACAATATGTATATATTCATATACATATATCGTACAATGCACAATAGTACTCATGGCTCTTATGCCTCTTTGCCTGCACACGAGCTCAATAAACTTCGGATGAGGATATGCCCGTAGGCGTAAACATCAGGTCTCGCATTGTAAACGATAATACTTTGATGATTATTATTGCAATCGAAGTATACTTGTACAGCCTCAATGCGCTTGCTCCATATCGGTATATATATATATATATATATGCAGCGAGAGAAAACGCCCCAGGCGAGCTTCGAAGTAATGTGTTTTTGCCTGTGACAACGACGAGCCCCGACCAATAGTCGCAAATAAGCCGAGCATCCGATGCTGGAGACACTCGGCCGATTTTGCATCGGGCTTGCCTGTGCTCGGGAGAACCAGCATTTCCATGTCGGCTGAACGAACAATTCTAACGACAGATTTGTACAACTGTATCTTTAATAGAACAATATTTTTCTATGTTTTTTATGTTTGGAAAAAAACATGAAACTTTGCAACCAAAATGAAGAGAACGTTGCGCGGAAAACAGTACATGTTTATGTTTGTTGCCGCATCGGTTGAAGAAAAAAACTATCGCCGAGATGTCCGATGGGTGGCTCCGTGTCGCGGAAAGAAATCGACAAGACGTGTGTGCGTGATAGAAACGAGGGAGCTGTGTGCAATGGGGGAAAAAAAGTGGTCGCCTGGTGTCATTCATCGCATGGGCTGACCAAGAAGCCAACGGGCGATAAGAAGGTGAGTACCGGCGCGGTTCGTTGCTTGAGATGTGACGTCGCGAGGATGTGTTGAGTATCGATGGTGCTCGACGCGCGACCGCGCCTCGTCGGAAAAACGCACGAGGCAGGAGGGGGTGCAGCTTGGCCTTGTTGGAATATGGAAATCGGTATGGCAATCGGTATGAAATTTAGTATGAAAATCGGTACAAAAATTGGCATTAAAATCGTTATGGCAATTAGTATGGAAATCTCTATGGAATTGGTGCGAAAATCGGCACGAAAAGCGGTATAAAAATCGGTACGAAATTTATACGAAAATCGATTTAGCAATCGGTATAAAATACGGTACAAAAATCGGCACGGCAATCAGTATGCAAATCGGTACGAAAATCGGCATGAAAATCGGTACGAAATTCGGTATGGAAATCGATACGAAAATGGATGTAGCAATCGATATAAAATTCGGTATGGCAATCAGTATGAAAGTCATCATGACAATCGGTATGAAAATCTGTATGGAAATCGGTACGAAAATTGGTATGAAAATCGTTATGGCAGTCAGTATGAAAATCGGCACGAAGAGCCGTATAAAAATCGGCATGAAAATGGATACGAAGATCGAACAGTGTAACCCAAACAAACCCAAGTAACCTATTTGGTTCCATTGCGCCAAACGTTTGTACCGATTTAGGTTGAATAATCGCTTCGCGCGATGAACAAGCTTAGATCGCGAGTCCCGCGCTATAGAAATCGGTCCCTTTGGCAGCAGTCTCGCTATCAATTGTGTCCCCCCTCAACCCCCGATCGCCCTTTCCCGACCCGCGGCCTCGATCTCCCGAAAATCATTCCCAGCGAATGGGGCATCGCCCCTCCCGTACATTTGATCCCCATCGTACTCGGAACGGTCCCCGGGTACGCGACTTCCGCCCGAATGACACCACGAGCTCCGTCCCCCGTGGTGAACGTACTACTGCCACCGGTCTCAAGTCACCGCATGCATAAACGACGTTCGCGAGGATTACGTGGCAGCTACGCGCTGAGGCCAGAAGAGTACCCGGCTTTTCGTTGGGACTCCCTTGTGCAGGATGGTACTCGCGGATACATACTCAGCTGATGTCTCGTGTAGACCGAACTCCACCGGGACAATGAGGCCTCCTGCTACCGACTCGAGAGAGTCGATGGTCCTAGTACTGTGGTGACCATCTGTGTATGCGCTTATGTACGCAGGCACATACACACTCATGTATATATATATATATATATATATATATATATATACACACATATATATATATATGTATATATATATGTATATTGATGATGGCGGTACAAGCTCGCGGGTAACGTTCATGAAAGGCTAATGAAGACGTGTCGTTCATCCGCGTGTTCCCGGAATCCCTTCGTGACCGCCACCACGCCGACGATCGCTAACTCGGAGCTTAACGACGTACCAAGAGAGAGAGGAGGATCGTCGCGTATATATATATAAAAGGATGTGGGGGGAGGGTCTGGTATACTTTGGTCTCTCCACTATAACGACTAGTCCTTTTGGCAGGCTTAATTGCCGATTATCTCGACCTGTTTCGATATCGATCGTCCTCGGGCGGAGAACGAGACTTCGTAATATCTATACGCACCATATGCTTATATATATATATATATATAAAAGAGGCAAAGTTCTGACTGACTGACTGACTCATCATCGCCCAGCATACACCGCTATATGTGGACACATGAAATTTGGAGGGCATGTTGATTTTATTATGTAGGCATTACTTAAGATGGAATTTTTCGAAATGCAACCCTTAAGGATGTTGAGTCCCAAATCGCAAATGATGATAAAATTCTGAAAATTTTGTATGTTTTTGTATGATGTATTTCAGAGGTCGTGTAAACATTTCACGACAATTAGGAAGCTCGTTATTGAACAATTAACATTCACAAATTAAATGTTGTTTTATGGAAACTGATGTAACTTTGCAATAAGTTTTTTTTTGACCTCTCAATTTTATAATATCTACAATATACTGAAAGCAACGGAAACAAAACGAAGTTTATTGATAATTTTTTTTTTATTTCTTTTAAAAATTGTTCTTAATAAAATGTTAATTTTTTAATAACGAGCTTCCTAATCGTCGTGAAATTTTAACACGACCTCTTAAATACTTCATACAAAAACATACCAAATTTTCAGAATTTTCTTATTTTTTATTTCAACCCTTAAGGAGGTTGAAGTAATGATGATAGAATTCTGAAAATTTGGTATGTTTTTACATGAAGTATTCAGGAGGTCGTGTAAAAATTGCATGACGATTAAGAAGCTATTTATTGAACAATTAACATTAACATGTTTCATAAGGACTCAACATCCTTAAAGACAGAAAAAGAGTGGCAATGTTTGTATGGAAGTTTTTAAATATCTGGTCAGACTTACTTGAAATTTCGTATTTGTGTTTGTTGACACGATAAAGGAAAGTAGTACTTCAACGTTTTTAGAAATGCAACCCCTACGGGGAGAAAGGGCGTAGCAAAGTTTGTTAGAAAAATGAAAAAATCTAGTCAAAAGATTTACTTGAAACTTAGTATTAATGCTCTTCAACACAATTAATAAAATACGTATTTTAGCGTTTTTCGAAATTCACCTCCGAAACGAAAGGGGATGGCAAAGTTTGAATGGAATATTTAAAAAATCGTGTCGAATTTACTTGAAACTTTGTATAACTGCTCGTCGACAGAATTAGTGAGGTTTCAGCGTTTTTGGAAATTGAATCCTTAAGGCTAAAGGGGGTAGCAACGTTTCTATGGTAAAAGAAATATCTGGTCAGATTTACTTGAAACTTATTAGTATTGCTCTTCAACACAATCATGTGTTCCTTTGGAACATTTCAGGAGCACATTTCATGAAGGAGCATTCAACACAAGTCTACGCGAGTGGAGCCACAGGCGGGAAGCAAGTATTTTATATATATATAATATATACATAAAAAAATGCATTTTTCTCGAAACATAAAAAAGATCGTATAACATACCTGGGGGTGATTCAGATGATGTTGAAATTTGCATCGTTGTGATGCAACTGAAATTCACCTTTATTCTTTTTTATTTTATCATTCTTGTCGATATCTGAAATCTTGTTTTGCAGATTTAGGTTACACATCCCTAGTATAAGAATCCGGGAACACTTATTGGTCACTTTCGTATACTGAATAAAGCAAAAAAATTAGCATTACGAAAAAAAAAATCGTTGCATACCAACGAGCCAAATTTCAACACCATTGATTCGGATAGGTATTGATACGAGGCATCTAGATTTCCCTTTCAGCCTTCACTTTTTCAACAACCCTGTATGTTGTACCGGCGATATTTGTTCTCCGACTCGACGATTTACAAAACAAGACATTCGTTCTAGAAAAATGGAATAGTTGGAAAAAGCTCATCCTCAAGCGACCCGAGAAAAAAAGTAATAATGTATAATAATAATCTATGATAATCATGTATAATAATAATGTATATTATTGTATATTATTGTTATGTATGTACATAATGGATGATAATAACGTATAGTAATAATGTATAATAATGTATAATAATAATAATGTATAATGTAATGTATAATGTATAATGTAATAATAATGTAATGTAATGTAATAATGTAATGTATAATGTATAATGAAATAATAATGTAATGTATAATGTATAATGTAATAATGATGTAATGTATAATGTATAATATAATAATAATGTAATGTATAATGTATAATGTAATAATAATGTAATGTATAATGTATAATGTAATAATAATGTAATGTGTAATGTAATAATAATGTAATGTATAATGTATAATGTAATAATAATGTAATGTATAATGTATAATGTAATAATAATGTATAATAATAAATAAGTAGAAATGAATAATATATATTTACGGTATCGACCACAACTGTTAAGCAAAAATTCTTAAGCAAAAATTCTTAAGCAAATCGTTGATTTTAAGTACAGAAAGTCCCTTGAAATGACCTTCGGATAAATATGCTCACAATTGTTCAAAGGTGGCCAATACTTTTGGGTTTACATAACGTTAGGCGTGGACGAAAGAGGCTGCTACGTAGGAACGATCCACAAGTTCGATCGTCCTCAAAATCACCTTCCTCATGTACAAGCGTATACATCCGTAACAGGTGTGTACACGAAAAGAGCTCGCGAAGCTCTTATTTGAGATTTGCTTCCTTTCCATTATTTACTCAACGTCGAGAGGAGGCCTCCCTTCGTATAAAACATGGCGTTTCTTGATACGCGTGCAGGGGCAGAGCCACGAAGGCATGAAATTGAGACACGCGAAAGCGAGCATAAAGCTCCCTACCTCCCTCTCCGTGTTGCAGGGAGTGTGCGCGCACTGTAGGTATAAGCGTAATCAGAGAGAAGCTTTTTATTCCCTGTCAAGTTGACACGTTTTATCCCACTATATATATATATATATATATATATATATATATATATATATATATATATAATTGCACACCTCGCTTTCTTTTCTGTGTGCCTTTTGGAGATTTCCATTAACGTGCATTATTGATCACAACATTGGCATACAGAATTTATATTTGAAATTGCTTCAAAAAGCCTGCATGAGCTTGACATAAAAAAAAAGATTTTTTTATTTCATTGTTTTTATAGCTAAGGGTTATAGCTTTGATTTGCAACAAAGATCTTGAGGAACTTTTAAAAATTGATCTTAATATGAGAATTCTTGTGAAGGGTCAGATCACCCAGTGCGTTACAGCGAAAGCCCTGCTGCGATTTACCTTTTTTTGCATCGTTCTCGAGACTATGTTTTACGAAACGGTGTAGGTCGTATCGCAAATTATATTCGTACGAATCACTTCAAATTCGAAGCGAGCGTAGTTTATAACATTTTCTATCGTATGACTGGGCCATTTTTTGATACGTTTATCCGTTTCTTAATGAGAAACTATCAAGTTATCCTTTTTGGTTGAAAATCGAACTTTTTTTCTACAGCTTGCCATTTTCGTAATTTTCGAAATTTCAAAAAAGTATCCCGTTTGTACTCGAGTTGTATTATTATAGGAAAAGTACATTTTTGTATTTTCCATTTCGAACCACTCGAGTTGCCAGAACCACCTACACCGATTGACCACGCAGCAACGGTGGCCCTTTGTTTAAATAATAAGTTCATTTAATATCTTTTTATTTAAAAAAAACTCAAACTTGTCAAGATTATGTATCAACCGTGTGTCCCGACCTCATCGTCCCGACGTTCTCACTAGAAAAAAAATATTGAAAATCGACGTGTTTTTCGAGCCTTAAGCTTATACAGGCTCGTTAAAAAAATAATCGGGAAATGAGCGAATCAAATCATTTGCAGGTGTATACGTCTTGATTGCAAAAAATGATTTCTATATAGTGCGCTGACTGTATGTATGTATTAGGATGGCCCAATATTGAGCTCTATTTTTTTCCTCTTTCTCATCATCCAATTCCTTCCTTCTTTTTTGGAGAAGAAAAAAATCGTTGCGGAAGCTGCGAGCGGTCAACAAATATTTAGAGGTCGCTCAAGCCTTCCAAAAGTTCAAATCTTCATAAAAATCGTTTTATGTTTTAATTTTTTACCACTTCTCACCCATGAATTTTAAACTTTATAATTTTTAAAATAACTTCGCGAAAGCTCTCGCCGGCCAATGAATATTTAGTGGTCACTCAAGAGCTTCGAAATTTCCAATTGACGCCATTTTTTTACTCTTCTCACTCATAAGTTCGACGCTTCATAAAATGTTCAAAGAATGAATCCTTTTTTCTTTGGAAACGGATTTTTTTAATTTACCTCACACTTCTAACCCAATAAAACGACCTATAATTGTGTTCACGGACAAGAGCTGTAAATAATTATCTCACGAGAACAAAGATTAAAACTCTTCGGTTTGAAGTGTGAGGTAAATCTGAAAAATCTGTTTCTCAAGAAAAAATAATTGTTTTGAACATTTTACAAAGCGTCCAAAACAAAGCGAGTGAGAAGAGTAAAAAAAATTGCGAAATTGGAAATTTCAAAGCTCTTAAGCGACCACTAAATATTCATCGGCCGGCTAGTGCTTTTGCGAGGTTAATTTCAAAATTATAAAGCGTAAAATTCACGTGTGAGAAGAGAACGAAAAAAAATCCATCTTTTGATGAAAAAATTTGAGTTTTTGCTAGGCTTGAGCGACCTCTAAATATTCATTGGCCGTCTAGAGCTTCCGCGAGGTTAATTAAAAAATTATAAAGCGTAAAATTCATGGGTGAGAAGTGGACGAAAAAAAAAATCCATCTTTTCATGAAAATTTGAGTTTTTGCGAGGCTTGAGCGACCCCTAAATATTTTTTGACCGCTCGTGTCTTCCGCGACAATTTTTTCTTTTCTTTTGAGAAGATAATTGGATGGTGAGAGAAAGGAAAAAAAATAGAGCTCAAAATTGTGCCACCCTAATATGTATACACAGCGTATATCTACAGCAGCCATCGTAATACGGTTGGAGCTTATTCGAGAGCGAGGACGCGCGAGAAACGATATGCAAAGCTCGCGTTCGCAGCTTTTTCCGAATCTCCGTTAGGAAACGCTCCCCCTTTATCCTTCCGCCCTTGTGGTTCCGCCCTCTCTTTCTCTCGCTGCCAGATCCATTTGCCAATACTCAAAGGGATTTTGCGGTGCACGTCGGTATGGTAACGGAATGTTGATTCGCCGTGAATGGACCCAACTTTTCTTTCCGTTTTTTTTTTCGCTCCGCGCAATGCGCCCCAATTCGAAGGGTATTTCCGTCGAACTCGGCCATTTTCCATTATCACCGGAGACATTTAACAACGCGTAACCCTCGACGAATGGAACCGAAAAATACCTTGTGCCGAAACAACCTTCGTTCGTCATCGCTACCGAAAATATTAATTCCCTAGGTATACGAGCTAGGAAAAAATAAAAAAATGAGCGAGCCGATCAATGAACTCGAGCAAAAAGAAGCCGCGCGATTGCACAATAGAGACGTGGGTTCGTAATCGAAAATATGCTGAATAAACAATAATGATAATAAATACAAATAGCTAATAAATGGCGGGGAAAAATCGTAAATATAAAAAATGCAGATAAAGTTCCGAAGGGACTCCGATGAATTTGGAATTTTGTTCACCTGTGTACTCGCTGATCGCGAATATGACAGTGAAAATACGCGCAAATTTGATTTTTAAAGTCAGTACTCACGAAAACAGATTTTTTCAAAATTTGTCTATTTTATTGTAATAAATGTTGATCTTGGAGAAAAATGTTTCCCACAAAAGTTGTAGCCTATAGAAAGATTGATATTTTATGTTCTGTACAAGTTTTGTCTGAAACCACTCTGTTTCGAGAAAAATGAGATAATGATCCAAAAAGTACATTTTCCTAACCTCAATTAGTTTCGATATTATCTACTTTACATCTACTTCGATATTATCTACTTTATATCTACTACGATAACATCTACGATATTATATACGCATACCTAAACTACAAACAACCTCAAATAAACTCCAACAACACACAACACAACACACAAACCCAAACACACAATAAAGAAATCTAAACAAACTCCAACCTCCCCGCGGTAAAGTGCGTAAGTATATAATATCGAAACTAATGGAGTTTATCAGAATGTACTTATTGGAGCATTATCCCATTTTTCTCGAAACAGAATGGTTTCAGACGCAAACTGTATGGAACATAAAAGATCAATCTTTTTAGAGGCTACAACTTTTGTGAAAAACGTTTTTCTCTGAGATCAATAGTTATTGAAACAAAATAGAAAAACTTTTAACGAATCAGTTTTTGTGAGTTTTCACCTTGAAAATCGAATTTTCACTATCATATTCGTAATCAGTGGGTCAAAATACACGGGTACACGAAATTCCAAATTAATCGGGGGTATGTCCTGCTTGGAACTGTACCCGAAAATGATAATGATAATAAATGTATATAATAAATAAGTATATTAATAGCAATGATCCAAAATTCATTTCTATTATTATTTACTAATAATGATTGATAATGATAATACATAAATAATAAATAAATCATCATAAGTATGATAAATACTGATAATGAACATGAAAAATCACAAACAAAACCTCGTGAATAAAATAAATACCAATAATGAATAATAATAATAAATAATAATCAGGAAAGTGCCCTAATTTCACTATCGCCGTTTTTTTTTCTCGATTTTACCATTCGGCCCATCTACACTTCACTCGTAGTATCGATGAGCGTAACGCGCACGCTCATCCCACAATTTTTTCTTCCCGTACGCTAGCGCGGCACTCCAGAGAAATTTCATCCACGAGAAAATAGCGTAATTATCAAGACGTCTTCTGCAATGGCATTCGAAGGATTTCCCTGGAGAGTCGCGTGACAAGCTAGCGATATGTACACGCGGGGAATGTCGGTCATTTTCATTCGGTCGAGCATCGAACTCGACGCCGAGTGATGAGAGCCTGCTTGTTTAGTAATGCACTCACGCACACCTGGATATATTTATATATATATACATATTAAATAAATAAAAATAATAATAAACGTAAGAATATAAAATAAATATTAAAAAATTAAGAATAAATATGAAACATATAAATTGAATATAAAAAATAAATAATGTATATATATATAATGTACAGATAAGTGCGACATAAATATAAACGTATCAATGCGATCTCTCTTCCGTCTCTACGGAGAAATAAAAATGAAAAAAGTACGAGAGCTCTCGTCTTGCACACTTCGCGAGTGCGAATCGAAGACGGCAATGGAGCGCCAGAAGAAGAAAAAGAATGAAAAACGCAATAAAGGAGAAGATAAGAACCGGAATGGAGTTGACGCCAGGGCTACCAATTACTTTAAATCCAAGTCCTCGCTGACCGTATTTGGAAAATTTTATGTCAGAATTGCACTGTTTGCACTTGAAGATATTTTGCAGTGTCGAAAAAACCAAGATAAATCGAATAAAGCAGTAAAGCGAAATCGGTAGCAGTAAATCGTAAATAAAACAGTAAAACGAAGTAAAGCACTGACGGAATCGTCACAAAAAACGTCGAAACTGTCTTCTTTACTCAATTTCAACTTTTCTACACGGAGAGAATTTTTAAGTATTTTTTACGGTGAAATCTCCGTAAAAATTACATAAAAAATTTGAAACTGGTGACAAATGTGCACATAGTCAAAATTTGACACTAGCTTTTAATATTTTGCTTTCATTCGTGTAAAAATTTAAGCAAGTAGCATAATTTTTTACATTTCTTTCAGTAAAAATTCTGATACATTCTCATGTAGAATTTTAACAATGGGCTGCCTCAAAAATTGCAAGTTTCTACAGTAAAAATAACCTGGACAAAGTTGAAATTTCTAAAATCCCTAGCGAAAAATTAATTCCCTGAGATTAAATAAATACTTTTTTCATCGGCGTTTCTGAACATTTGTGTTCTTGATTGCTACTTATTTTAGTATATCATCTTTCCGTACCATTGTAGACGTCCTTTATCGAAGTTTCTTTTCACGTTTCTTTGTTTTCTTGCGTAGAACTGCGTAGAACACGTTAGACTGCACGAGACCACGAGGCTTTCTTGGCCCATGCTTCGTACTATAATGCGCATGCGCGGAACCGCTGTTGCTAAGCAACGCCGGTCGGCGTCGTTCGTGCTCGTCATACTGCGTCATACACAAGCGCACTCTCGCAGCTTGCGTTCACGTATACGCACGCTCGCACACAGAACTCACGCGTACGGTCAGCCGACCTAGTCCTAACTGATTTTACTATAAAGAACGTAAAATTCCGGTGGACGCACGGAAAATTTCGGCTTCCTTTTTTAAATTTTTATGGAAAACACGCAAATTTCTCAATGTTCCACTGAAAAATTTCATTTATATTAGCACTTTTTTAACTTATTGTCGTAATCTTTACGTTTCATGAAATTTTACTAGTAATTTCAGTAAAAATTCTGGAAAATATTTTAAATTTCTGTTACGCAAAAGTAAATTTTGATTCATTTCCATGAAAATTTATAATTTATTTCCTAAAAACCTGAAGAATTGCACATTTGTCGCCGAGTTACTGTGATTTCACAATAAAAATTACTTAAAAATTCTCTCCGTGTACCGATGTAGAGGCAAAACTGCTTCCAACTTCGTCAGAATTATTATATCCATGGAATTTGCACTTTTTTGGAGCGTTGCACGGCCTTCTTACAGACGCTTTACTTTGTTTTCTATCCATTTTCAAAGAATGATCACTTTCTGCGTTCGCTTCCAAATTCAGAACAATGCAAACCGATAGAGCGTCTATTTAGTCACACAGCGAAGAGAGGGACTACTACTATACAGTAAATGTATAGAATAATACGTGTATATGTGTATACTTAGGTAGAAATTCGAAAGAGCTGACCTCAACAGATGCCAAGGACGCGAAAAAGGGCTGTACTGAGTAGGCAAAGTGAAAATCGACTTTACCAGCAAATGGATATCAACCCTATGATAGTATAAAATTGAAAAATGAAAAAAAATCGATTTTTTCATCCCGTCACACTAGATTAGCCCCTTAAAGTCGGAAAAAATTCTTCATCAAGGAGCACCTCTCTTGCTCTCTTGCATTTCTCTCTCTGAGGTTGGCATTTTCATATTACTACATTTGTAATGTGTCATTTAAATTACCGGAGCTCGGGTCCTATCCATTGGGTCAGATTAATGCGGCCTCCTCCTTCATTGATTTTAATAATTGTTCATTTCTTTTTATCGACCAAGGCCCCCATCGCTAAGTCTACGGTACCCCAGGTATGATGAGCCAAGTTAGGATGGCGTCGAAGTTTGCGTCGTTGGAAAGCAACGATTTTTTCTTAATTTTCCATTTCCTTGTTTTCATGCATATCAAAAATGAGTTTTCTCGCGAATTGAGGTCGTAAATATCTAATAAGAATACGTAGAAACGTTTGAGTGATTTTCAGAGCCAAAAAAAAGTTTCAAAAGTTGACAAGTTCTGCCTGATTATGTTTACGCAGTGTTTTTCTTTTACGTTAATTTCCCTCTCGCGGAGTAGTAGTAATAGCTTATTCCACATGACCCTAGCGGATTTTTCATAACCTTTCGTCCGTTCTTCAGTTGCCTTTTTACATTATAAATATTTAAAACGGTCCGTCGGTTTTTTATGCCTCTTCACTTTTCACGGTTCCACTTATTCCTATTCTTATTTTCTATTGGGACGTTGAATGACGTCGAGCTGTTTTTAATCGTGCAAATTGATGCTTTATTTGAAAAAATTATTTCTAACGATTTCAACCGTTTCGAAACTGATTTGTGATGAACTCCTAATTAATCTGCAGATTCAGCTAGCGTCCGACATAAGTCTTCATGAAGTAATGCCTCCAATTCAACACATCGAAATCATTATTTTTGAAGCGTCTATACCAATTTCTGTATCTCTATAAGCGTCTATACCATTTCTCCGACAGAGCATGGTCGCCGTAAGTCTCAACAAGAATTCCGTGTCCTTTAGCTGCAGATTTTTTAGAATTAAAGTAGTGCAGTAAAATTCCCCGCAAATACTCTTTATTGGCATTAAATTTGACATGTTTAACCCTATGAAGAAAAAAAAACAGTTGTCCACACTTCGACGAAATGACATAGGCTGAATTTCAACTTTGCTTATACTAGGGGAGACTAGTCTGAAACGGGTAACCCACCCAAATCGGGTAAGCAGTTCGAAATATATGAAGAACCTGGGTTTTTGTCTCCAACCTTAGCTTGCTCGCTTTGGGCTAGTCTCCCCTACTTCTGATAGGTGCGTTACCATCTTAAGCTACACGCATGCAGTTGTGATGACGTCGTCTGTTGGAAAACCGAGAACTTGTTCAGCGTCCTAATATTTCTGATTGCGAGTAGTCTTCTCGCCCTCTTCCTTGCTAGCTTTTCAAACTGCCTCACTAACTCGCACATTTCTTCACCTACGTCCTTCCTTTTTAGCGCTCCGATCCATCGCGCTGCTATCCCGTCTTCCTGTTGTTTAGTCCATCGTTGAAATTTCTTTTTCGCTTCGTGCTCAATTTGTGATTTTGCCTCCTCACCTTCCCATATGTGCGCCAGTCTTCCTCTTTTCTACTCCATACTCTGCATCTCGTATTCCTGAAAGCCTTCTCCTTTTTCCTATCCCACACTCCCACACCTTCACACCTTATCCTTGGTTATACTTCTCGGATTTCTCCCCTCATGGATCCTTTCCTCCACTACTCCTCCATCGCCACCTCTTATTTCCTGCCTTTATATTCTATGCGGTATCCTCATCTCCCAATTTCATCCCAGTTCCTCTGTATTTCCTGGTCTGTCATGTTTTTGTCCTTTCTGCCTTCAACGCCCATTCCTCTTCATTGCTCCTCCTCAGTGACTCCTGTCTGTCCCTCACCTGCCTGGTTTATGGCTTGTTTCACTTCTCGTCCCCATTTCGTCACGCTCCCGTTTTGCATCCCTCTCGACTCTTCCTCAAGACAATTCTGGGGCAACTCCTCTTCTATTATTCTGAGCTTTTCGGTGTAATCCGCCGCTCTTTTTTTCATCACAATCCCTATTCCCTTGCATCGTGCTTTCATATTCTAAACATAGTCAGGCGTGCTCCTTCTTACAAGGAACATCCCTCGGGTGACACCCTGCGATTTTGTTGAAATTTGGATATGTTATAAAGCACCGAAAAGTAAGCGATACGTATTTTTTTTTATCGGCGGAAAAACGGTTTTAAGGGGTGAAACGCGCCCTCGAAAATAGGGGTGTTTTTCGTTTTTCGTCGATAATGGTATCGTTCTCATCTCCAATGTATAGTACATGAAAAAATAAACATTGTTGCAATTTGAATTTTTTTTATATCTCATACCGTTAAAACGTTATCGACGAAAAACGAAAAAACATCCCCATTTTCGAGGGTGCGTTTCACCCCTCAAAACCGTTATTCCGCCGATAAAAAAAAATACGTGTCTCAACATTTTTTATGCTCTATCACATATATGAGTTTCAACAAAATCGGAGGCGGACACCTGAGGGATGTTCCTTGTTAGTGGGACGCGGAGTTATTTATTCCAAACTTGGTGGGTTTAAATTTTATATTATAAGGCTCTCTCTCTCGGATTCTCTTCTGATCATATTCTTCCGTTATTCATTATAAGGATTTATCGTTATTTAGTTTACATTATTACTGCTCTATCAATAACGTTTTACGTTTCCATCGTCATTGATTACTTTTTATCTTATCGTTACTCTACTTGTTTATTTAGTATTATATACTGTAATTTTCTGTTGTTTTTTTTTTCATTTTTTGTTTTTCTAAATATATTTTTTGTTTTTGATATTCTTTTCATTGCTTTAAAATGTAACCAAGGCATATTAAAACTAATCCAATCTAATATATATATATATATCTCTCTTTCGTTTTCTTTTCTCGAATACGCATATACATTCACGTATGGTGAAACGAATTTAGTACAAGCACCCCGGACGAATCCTCAGCGGAGATGTGAAAATACGCCACAACTCATCCAGCTCCGTGATGAGCTTTTGATTTGTTTTCGCACAGCCATCGCGAGCCTCCCTTTCAAACAGCGCCAGCTGAAATCGCGATGGTTCCAGGAGGTGGAATGAATCTAACGAATATCCAGTGGAACTTCCGGTCTACTATGTTTTTTCTTTTAATTCAGTATTTTTAAAACCCCCGAATATAAGTAAAAATTTCGCCAAAATTACATTTCTTTTTGAACAATCGCCATTTAGTGAGTTTTTGTTCGTAAGGTGGCTACGTGCGCTGAGAACTACATTTGTATAGATTATAAAACTTTTTCATTTTTCAGACCACCCATTTTCATGTTGTCGATCCGACCGTTGGAGCACATTTTTTACACAGAGGCTCTATTGTGCCTTCATAACGTTGTTGATGTTTAATTTTTAAAATAAAAATTTATACGAAATAAATTCAATGTTTGATCAATAACATATATTTTATTCCAGATGTCAAATAAATAATCATGTAGACAAAAAAGCTTCCGACAGAACTACCTTTTTCGACCCGTCACTGTGGTGTCCTACCTTAATACGAAATATATACGATACGTGATAAAATAAATACGAGGACAGGTATACCGCAATTTGATCGAGAAGTCATCAAATTGCCAATCGATCTCTTTCTCTCTGTCTCTCTCTCTATCGCTCTCTCCCTCTCTCTCGCTCTCGCTCTTTGGAGTTCGAGTAGCATTACCGCCAAGAGACGAAAAGGACGACGACGTGGAGTTGTGTGCCCTCGATAACGAGACGGTGTCTCGGTCGCGATTGTCGTTCTCCCTCGTACCTTTTCGCCTCTCTCTCTCTCTCTCTCTCTCTCTCTCTCTCTCTCTCTCTCTCTCTCTCTCTCTCTCTCGAATTCAGCGCGTCCAACTCTCCCGCACCGATCCAATTAACCCTCCTCGCCTTCCGGCAAAGCCCTACACGAATCCTCGTCTCATTACTCCCGGCGGGCGACGCCAAAGCACTCGAAAAAAGAAGAGAGCAAGAGATGTACGTATACTCGTACACGGGTAAGTACAGCAAGAAAAGGGGAATATTTGGTTGATGCGGCGAGCCCGGAGCTCCTGCTGAACCAAAAGCTCGCAACTGACATGTATTTCCCAAGCCTTATTTCGCGTAAGTTCGCGCTTTTTTTTTGAAAAACGCGCTTGGGCTGTATGTGTAAAAAAAATGTCTATATGGTGTTGAGATTTGTACACGAAGGTCATTAGGAAAAATTTCTCTTGTATATATCTTGAAAATAAAAAAACACGTTTTCTGTATATTTGAAAATGAATAACACGTTTTTTATATATTTCGGAAACGAAAAACACGTTTTCCATATATTTTGGAGATGAGAAACACGTTTTCTGTATACCTAGTTTGGGAGTTTAAAAAATGTTTTATTTTTTTAATGAAAAAACACGTTTTCTGTATGGTTTAAGGATGTTGAGTCCCAAATCGCAAATGATGATAAAATTCTGAAAATTTGGTATATTTTTGTCTGAAGTATATCAGAGGTCGTGTAACAATTTCACGACAATTAGGAAGCTCGTTCTTGAACAATTAACATTCACAAATTAAATGTTGTTTTATGGAAACTGATGTAACTTTGCAATAAGTGTTTTTTTGACCTCTCAATTTTATAATATCTACAATATACTGAAAGCAACGAAAACAAAACGAAGTTTATTGATAAATTTTTTTTTATTTCTTTTAAAAATTGTTCTTAACAAAATGTTAATTTTTTAATAACGAGCTTCCTAATCGTCGTGAAATTTTATCACGACATCTTAAATACTTCATACAAAAACATACCAAATTTTCAGAATTTTCTTACCATTTTTTATTTCAACCCTTAAGGAGGTTGAAGTAATGATGATAGAATTCTGAAAATTTGGTATGTTTTTACATGAAGTATTCAGGAGGTCGTGTAAAAATTTCATGACGATTAAGAAGCTATTTATTGAACAATTAACATTAACATGTTTCATAGAGACTCAACATCCTTAAAAAAGCGTTTTTCACATAATTTGCTGAGTACTGATAATCACATAATTTACAAAATGATGTCAGATAATGATCGAGACTAACGAAACTTTTGTTGCGTTTTTCTCGAAACTGTTTTATGAAATGGTTCAAGTCGTATCTCAAAAAATATTCGTCCGATTCACTTCGAATGCAGGCAGAGCATAGTTTATATTCCCTATCGTATGAACGGATGATGTTTGATATGTTTATCCATTAATCAATGCTAACTGATAAAAATTGTTTTTTCGTGGTCGAAAATCGAACTTTTTCCCACAGCGCGGCATTTTCGTAATTTTCAAAATTTCAAAAAAGTATTCCGTCATACGAAAATTTTATCCCTATACTCAAAGTCAATTTTTAAATTTTTTCCCTTGGCGAATGCAGCCACCGCGAAACTTTCTATAACTAATATTAACGTCATTGTGCATTCGTATTTTTTAATTAAAAAAAAACTCAACCTTGCCAAGACGATGTATCGATTGGGTGTAAAATCCCGACCTCGTCATCCTGATACCGTCAGCGGTAAAAATGATTGAAAATCGAGCTGTTCGTTGGGTTCCAAACATATGCGAACCCATCAAAGAAAAATCCCATTTCCTGACGTGTCAGCTTGACGTGACCAGAGGAAGAAAAACACAGAGAATTTCCGGAAGCGTTTATATTCACAAACCGAAAAATCTGGAAAGGAGCTGCAGTCGTTTTCCAAACATTTCCAAAAGTCAGAGCCATCATCTCAGGATCGTATTCCAGCTTAAGGGAGCTTTCCAGTGTGAAATTTTCAAAAAATCGATTTTTTTTTTTTTGCTTTATCGAATAGTATACACTCTTCCGAATATTCCCTGAAATTTTCATGCCGAAATTCAGATTATTTCGGTTACTGTACAGCATTTCTTGGAAGAAGGCAACGGAGCGCTACAGCTACAGCGAAACTTTGAACGCGTTTTTCTCGAAACAGCATTTTTCAAAACGGTGTCCAACTTGGAGGGCAGAGTTTTAAAGCTATCGAGTTGAATTTTTAACACAATATTCTTAACGTCATTGTTTATCGTGCTATGGAAGCTTTTTTTTTTTGACATCTTCCTATTTTTTTGTAAAAAAAAACTGCCAAAAAAATGCTAAAATCGATACTTTTTGTTCAAACCGGCGCCATTTTTGCAAAAAAAAAAGCCTCCATAGCACGAAAGCCAATTATATACCGATCAATAGTCTTTTTGTGTTTTTTGTTTCAGATCAAAATTGTGACCCCCAACGTGGACACCACATCCAAGTGCATTTTCTGCAACAATTGTTTCATCATTTTTATAGATATCAATTAATAAATAAATCGATCTTTAAAAAATTGTTTTGTATTCTTCAATACCCAATTAATATACAAAAAAAAACCAGACCGATTAGATTATTTTTTCTTTAAAATAAAAAATCGCGAAAAACAGTGATTTTTCGGGCTGTCACACTGGAAAGCTTCCTTAATGTACCCCGCGAGAAAAAAATTAAAAAAAACGAAAGTACAGACACTACGATCCAACAATATAAGTGAGAAAAATCGACCGGAGGTAAGCGGCAAAGTCGGATAATACGTTATCTCGGGAATTTCTACGAGTGTGCGTGGGAGTCTTCGAGGATTGCTCCAGAGGGAAGGCCTTTCGAAGAAAATTGTCTGGCTTCTGCAGAAGACCTTTTGCGAGATGTAGGACGGCTAAGAGTGTCGCAAGGGGATGGTGGGTGGTCGTTCAGAAGGCAAAGAAAAGGAAAGAGTCGAAAAGAGGGAGCGGGGTGTTTCATCTGAAAAGGGCAGCGAATTTTCGTACAACGGTGGAAAAGTGAAGTAGCCTTGGTGGTATAGTTGCGGGCATAGAGAGACCTCATGGCCGATGGCCGGAAGCTTGTTTGCGGAAGTCTGCTTACTTTTATTGCCACTTGGAGTGTCGTCGCTTCGCCCTCTCTCTCTCTGTCTCTCTCTCTCTCTTTCACTCTCTCTCTCTATCTCTCTCTCTATCTCTCTCTCTCACTCTCTCTCTCTATCTTTCGAGGTCGATAAAAGGAAGAGAGTATGTCGTATGCACCCGGCAGCCCTGAAGAATGAGCAAATTCGTTCGGTTGCTCTCGTCTTTCCGTTCCTCTTGTATACGTTTTTCTCGAAAGCTTCCTCTCGCCTCTTACTGATAGAAGAGTAACTACTCAGGCTCTCTTTCTCTCTCTCTCTCTCTCTCTCTCTCTCTCTCCCTCTCTCTCGCCCCCCTCTCTCTTCGTCCTCTCCTACTTCCGGTGCAGCTTCCATCCCGCCTCTTCGCCCGCACTTCCCACAGCGATAGATATATATTTGTGCAAGCTCGTGTGTGCCGAGAAACGATCCGCTAAACCCCTGTGCAGCTCGATCGACTCGGCGCCTCGCGAGACGCGGAGATGGCCTCTTCGCTTTATATATAGATATACAGGGTGGATAAATAACTATTATCACCTTGGATATCTTCGAAACTATAAGGTTCACAGAAATATTTGCTGAAATGAAATTGCACAGTACGAAAGGGCCCATCCGATAGCGATAATAGTTTTTTTGCAGGTGGAGGTACTTCGGACATTTGAAGGTCAACTCCATTTTTTTAAACGGATCGGTATGTTTTTTTTTTACTTAAGCTTAAAACGAGTTCGACCACCTATAACATAAGGTCGTTGAAGGTCATATAAAGTACGGAAAGGTTTTTGCCATTACGTAATTTTGTTGACATTTGCCATAAATAAGAAGCATATCGACTTGCTCTTCAAACGGATACATTGTACTCGATTGACCAATTTATCGATACTAATCTTATGTTTATCTTATCCTGCAAACGTCTTAAAGTGTCCTAGAAACAGTGTTTATTTTCAGTGAAGTAAACCGTAAGTATCATTGCCTCTCTGTAGTTTCTGTACCTGTCTAAGAAATGCGTAAATGTACATAATAACGTACGCATTGATATTGATGGTCGTCATTTCGAACACACAATAAACGTAGTAATTTTATTTACTACCGAAACTGTAAGTATTATCGCGTTTCTGTACTTTCTATGACCTTCAATGTCCTTATGCTGTAGGTCGTTGAACTCGTTTTAAGCTCCTCTCTCATGATACAGAAAAAAACCGATCTATTTAAAAAATGGAGTTGACCTTCAAATGTCCGAAGTACCTCCAACTGCAAAAAACTATTATCGCTATCGCATGGCCCCTTTCGTAATGGGCAATTTCGTTTCAGCAAATATTTCTGTGAACCTTATAGTTTCGAAGATATCCAAGGTGCTAATAGTTATTGATCCACCCTGTATGTGTAGACGATATACACCGGGTGACTTACTCAAAATTGGACGCTCGAAAAGCCCTATCGTTCGCAATAATAAAAATCAGAAAGAATGGTTTAGAAATTTCATTAGGATCTACACTGTTCATTTTTTAGCCGTCGATCTTTTTTTTCCTTCAACTAGCGGCGCCGCATTTTTATTTTTTATATACAAGGTCAACTTTACATTGTTCCCATGGGGGATCCTAATTTTGGAGTATCCGTTCTTTGTTTTTTTATTTTCAATGATTCAAGGCGCTCAGTTCTCAAAGAAAAAGCAGGACTAATTGAGGAAATGTCACTTCGTTTGTGAGAAACCTGTGACCTGTCCTGGGGGCTGTAAGCCAGAGAGAGAGAGAGAGAAAGTGGCAGAGTGAGAGAGGAAGACACAAAAAGTGGGAGCAAGATAAAAGGGCAAAGAGAGGGAGGCGAAAAGGCAAAGAAAAGAGGAAGAGAGGATAAGAGTGTGTGAGAGAGAGAGAGAGAGGACTCTATGCGCAACAAACTTTTCTCCACCACTTTGTATTTCCAGTCAGTGTCTCTTCTTCCTTCCCGATGGCATCGTCCTTGGCTCGCCATATCCGCACAGCGCACCAACACTTTTACCATCTCGGAGGTGTACTGCTCCTCCGTGCGCTCAGCCCCCCAACCCGAGAGTCCTCAACTTACTCGTGCGCTCTTCGCACGACTTTCTATACCTTGGTTAAGTTAACGCCTCGAGTGGATAGTCGTTAAGCGCTCTTTTTTCCATAATCTACCAACTTTTCCGGTTTCACGCCGGGAACAAAGTTTCAATCGTGCAAATTATTTAGCACCCTTGCCTTTCAATATAAATATATATATACATCTCCCCTAGTCCCTCTGGCTTGCTCTTCCTGTTTCCCTTTAAATGGCTTCTACGAGCCGCATCGAACTACGAGGGGAGTTCATTAAACGAGGTTAACCCGTCGCAGAATTAATTGAACGGCAAACGAGCAAGATGAATAATTCGCGGAGGGATTTTCTACTCATATATATCTCGTCCTTCAATGAGAGAAGAATATATATATATATATATATATATATATACAGCCGGACAATGGTGGATGGACGAGTGGGGTTCAGCTCCGGCCCAGTTACAGATCGAGCACCACGATACACACACACACATCTGTGTTATTGGGAGTACAAATAAATCTCCGCCGTTTGACAAAGGATGGCCTCACCAGGAGGTTATGGTTGAAGATGTCAGATGTAAAACATCATATGAACATCTGGCAAGACCATAACCTTAAAATATTAGCGATTTTGTATCAGCATCACATAATTTTTTTCGTGCGAAAATGAGTTTTGAGCCGAATAAGAGTCATTTGCGGGAACTTTTGATTTACTTCTTTAAGGATGTTGAGTCCCAAATCGCAAATGATAATAAAATTCTGAAAATTTGGTATGTTTTTGTATGAAGTATTTCAGAGGTCGTGCAAAAATTTCACGACAATTAGGAAGCTCATTATTGAACAATTAACATTCACAAATTAAATGTTGTTTTATGGAATCTGATGTAACTTTGCAATAAGTTTTTTTTTTTACCTCTCAATTTTATAATATCTACAATATACTGAAAGCAACGGAAACAAAACGAAGTTTATTGATAAATTTTTTTAAATTTCTTTGAAAAATTGTTCTTAACAAAATGTTAATTTTTTAATGACGAGCTTCCTAATCGTCGTGAAATTTTAACACGACCTCTTAAATACTTCATACAAAAACATACCAAATTTTCAGAATTTTCTTATCATTTTTTATTTCAACGCTTAAGGAGGTTGAAGTAATGATGATAGAATTCTGAAAATTTGGTATGTTTTTACATGAAGTATTCAGGAGGTCGTGTAAAAATGTCATGACGATTAAGAAGCTATTTATTGAATAATTAACATTAACTTGTTTCATAGGGACTCAACATCCTTAATTTAAAGAAATCTGCAGCTGAGGCGCATCGATTGCATGTAGAAGCATATGGTGAGGCTGCTTTAAGTGAGGGAAGTTGTCGTGAGTGGTTTCAAACGTTTGAGTTAGAATATCATGCTGTTATAAAATATTTCTTTTTTTTCGACGTACAAAATGGCCGACTACAAATATTTTCTGTTGTTATCTTTTTTCCAATTGGCGTGACAAATAACTTCAACAATTTTTACTCGACTTACTTCGAATTTAAAAGTTATGTTCCTAATTGCATTTCGCAGAGAAGTACATACGGAATTTCTGATTAATCGAAAACTTTTCATTTTATGAGCACTTCTTTACGAAATTTTTCAATGAAAATTTATTTCTTAAGTTAAAATACCTATAACTTTTGAATAAAACAATATTTTTTAAATTCCGTACGTACTTCTCTAAGTATTCTAATGTAGGTTGACGAGAATTTTTGTTTTTTGTTCTAGGACAAAAAATGTGGATGCTAAATGTCACGCCGCGGAGCGCCTAAAAAAAAGATAACAAAAGAAAATATTAGTAGTCGGCCATTTCGTACATCGAAAAAAAAAAAAATTCTAACAACTTGACATTCATACTAAATACGTGTGTAATTAATTTTACGAGTGAATCACTTTTTCATGCGAAAAAAATTGTTAAATTCGCACACGATTTTATACGCGTTACTGTGGCCTAAGGCCTTAAGGGCCACGCACCCTCGTAAACGCAGGTGCGTTTTTTATATCGCGACGAAAAAATGCCGTAACAGATTTGCACGCGATTTTCGCTCGCAGTGCGTGCGCCTCCACTGTGGTTCATAATTTGCAGATTTTGCGAAAATGCTTCGATTTGGAAGGGTAGAACGTAAAAACTTGCAACGGTATACGTTGGAACTCGGGGGAATTGAAGGAAAAAAAATACATATATTCACGTATGTATCTGCATGAACAATGCCTGTGAAATTTATACAGATTCCTGTATGGAACGGCACTGCCGATCAACTTTTTCTTTCAATAACTCACATGCGTTCGCGTATGGGAATACAATCTTCGGTTCACGTGGGTTAACGGCACGCTTCCTATTTTCCAAACTTCCCGTGTTTCATTCGCGAACGTACCCCGCGTGCTCCTCTCTCATTTTTCAATCTGCGTATACTTACCAATGTACATACGTACATGTGTATATCCATACATGTATACACACACGCACACCAAGACCCACACACACACACACACACACACACACACAAGCGTATAAGCGCCTCCGCTAATATTTATGCGCCGGCAATTGCACATTCGCGCAGCTCGTAAATTTAATTGTAACGAGGCAAGCCCAGCTTAATCCGCACGATTCGTTTTTCGTTGCAACGAAGAAAATTCCGTAATAAATAGCGCGCGCGCACACGCACGCATACACACTCACACACACACACATATATATATATATATACTATATACATACACTATATACACTATATATATATATATATATATATATATATATATATATATATATATATATATATATATATATATATATATATATACACCGCTACTTGGAGAAATTATTTTGCACCGGGAAAGTACTAGACCCCCCCCCGCCCTCCAGCATTATGTAAATACAATTTGTTTGGGTTTTTACATCATGTACGCATGTATATGCGCGCGCGTGTGGAAATGCGTGCGTGTTTGTGTGAGAGAGAACCGATGATCATGTGGTTCCAGTTACAATCAATGCTTATTATTGCGTCAATCGATATTAATTGCGGAATACGGTAAGAATCGTTTTATCTCCTTCGCGATCGCCGTAATTATCCACTCGGTGTGTATTATTGGGAGCTGTGTGAGATTATTGGGGAGATATATATATATATATATCAGGGAAGTGATCGATGATATTTCCCCCTTTAGTCACCATAGGCATAACAATGATGTTTCGTATGGGAAAAATTGGTTATCACGAGAACAATCCTCGCAGCTGCGTTGTGTCTTTAAAATAATTTAATCATATTATTATTTTTCACAATCATATCATTACGGGGAGAAACGAATGAATGAACTTTGAAGCCACACGATGACATCGAGAATCGTAATATCCAATCTATCTATCTATCTATATATCTATCTCATAATATCCAATCGTCTCGATACTAAACGTATAACGTAAGAGCTCGCATCATTGGAGTGCAACGAAAATTAATTTTTTTTACTCGCTCAGTTCTTTTTGCCTACAGTTTTTACATACCGTTATTGGAAATTCATGACCGCGATATTAACCCTTAGAGTGCACACCTCTGCCGCCGACCTATAAGTACACACTGGGTCCATGTGACCCATGGCGATTTTCGGAGCGTTATATCTCAGTAAATATGCATTTTTTTTTTTTTGTAGAGACCTTTTTTGTAGTTAAGTATCTATATTTTATGGCTGCAATTGTTTTTTTTTTTTTGAAATAATAAAGATTCAATGCCAAAACATTGGCTTAAAGTGGAGCATGCATTGAAAAATACGCATTTTCACGAAAAAATTCACGGGTCAAAACGACCCAGTGTAAACTTTAAGGGTTAAAAAAAAGGCTTTAGATAGTGATGAAAGTCGAAAAGAAAATAATAAATAAATAAATAACGTTGTGTTCTAATGATAGAAACGTCAACGTCATACTCAACATTATTGGTATCCCTATATCTCCGAAAATCAGATGATTGTAAGCATATTCGTATGACGGCCATTTCAAGGAACACACCCCAGCGTCAACGATTGGTTTGAGGAGAATTTTTGGAAACGTGTTCAAAACGGCCCGATGTGCTGATAGGCAACGTTGCACGGATACAACGAGTTCAAAATCCAAACTTTCCTCATATATACATATATATATATATATATACACACGACATCGTCGGTGCTTCCATTCGAAATACGAACTTACAAGCCGCGCGGCAGAGTTCGCGAGTATAAACTTGCAACAGCTTTCTCGTCGCAGCTCCGACCGCGCGATCTCGCCCCTTCGAGAAGCTTCGGGATAAGCTCCGAAAACGAGAGTTCTCAAAACATCTCAGGGCGGAGAGGCAAAGATAGAAAGAGAGGGAGAGCGGGAGAGTGGGAGAGAGAGAGAGAGAGAGAGAGAGAGAGAGAGAGAGAGATACGAGCAGCTAAACTTGCTACTCCTATAACCAAATATCATTTGGAAGTCTCTCGAAGATAATATCTTGTTCCCGCGCATCTCTCTCACTTTCTCTCTCTCTCTGCCCCCCTCTTTATATATATATATATATATATATATATATATATCTATATATATATATAGGCGAAACTTGGGATATATCCCTTGCAAAATAATTCACCGCGCGTGCAACCCGGCTAAACACGGTATTTGCAAGTGAAAATTCATTACATCCGGAGAGCTTAAGAGTGAATATGAGATTAGAGTGTAGAGGAGAACGTGACGCCATACAAGCTCTTTTGTATGGTCGTGCATTAGCCGCATGTAAGGGCAACGATATGGAAATCCTGATATGATATATAAATATATATATATATATATATTAGGATAATAAAAGAGTAACGAAAAAATAGTCGTCTCCATACGGCAAACAAAAATAGTAATAGGAATCATCACACATGATTCCGCGTCGGGGCAGCCAGTGACGAAGATCATGTGAAAAACAAAACGACAAAGCGAATATATCCCAAGGGGAGAATATATATATATATGTAATAGCGCGAGGTAATGGAGAAGGCCAGGCCGCAGAGGCGCAAGACTCACCGGCGGCGGTGTATAGACGATGGATGCCCTGGGAATAGATCGTCGAAACCCAGTTATGCGATTTATTCCGAGACTGCATGCGGACTCGTGCATATAAATATGTGTGCGTGGATATGGCGAGGTCGTGTTTTCATATTCGAGTGTGACACGGCGCAAGGCGAGAAGCGACGAGAACAGGAGAGAGAGAGCGAGAGAGAGAGAGAGAGAGAGAGAGAGAGAGAGAGAGAGAGAGAGAGAGAGAGAGAGAGGAACTGAAAAATAGAGCAAGAGAGAAAGAGAGAAAGCGGGTGGAAAAGTGAGAGGGGGACAGAAAAACGGGAGATTTCTCTCTCTCTCTCTCTCTCTCTCTCTCTCTCTCTCTCTCTCTCTCTCTCTCTCTCTCTCTCTCTCTCTTCCGAATTCCCCTTATTTCGTCTTGGAGATCAACGAGGCGCAATCTGGGGTCGATTAAATATTTCTTGACACTCACGGTTCGATCGATATCTCCTCTTAAAGTGGCTCGATCGCGTGCAGGGAGCGGAGGAAGAGAGAGAGAGAGAGAGAGAGAGAGAGGGAGAGAGAGAGAGAGAGAGGGAGAGCACAAAGAAAGGTCGCCACTTCACTGCCGCGCGAAAAAACGATTTATCCTCTTATCCAAGCGCATCGTTAAGAACGGAAGTGCAGCTATACGTGAAAGGCTCCGGGACAACGGAAGAATACAATTGACTTGTGCGAGGCGAGCTCGAAGTTCGTGGCGTTTCTCCACTCCCAGAATCGCGAGTCCTCCATTGCCAATTTAATGGACTCGTACCTTCGCCCTTCGTCCTCGTCTCATCTCAGCCCTTTCTTCCTCTACCCCCCTCCCCACCCCCGCCGTTCCGTTTTATGCTCATAGTTCACTTCGAGATTCCAAAAGCTACAAAAAATGCCCATTCACATCTAAGCCTCTTCGCACAATTCTCATAAATACCCAAACGCGACCTTTTCGACTGGGCTAATCGAGTTCCTCATTCCCAAGGCGGAAGTGACACCTCCGAGAGGAGATTTCGCGTACGGGGATGGCGTACACGTTCCTTCCTCATTTTCACGCGTCCCGAGACAACCGATGGTACAAAGGTCAAAAACAAAAATGGAAAAAGAAACAAACAGGAATATCAAGCCCGCAGCGTGACACATGCCAAAGAGCCAATACCCCATCTCCCCACTCTTTCTCTGCGTTTAACGCAACCCCTTTCCACTGACTAGTCCCCGGTCGTATCGAATTTCGCGCACCTGTGTCTCTCCCTCGCTTGCTCGAACTTGCGCTGGCAAAGTGTTGCGAGCGACCGAGATACGCACACACGTGGGAAGCTCGTAGTAGCGCGCACCCAGGGGCTCCAATTGTGTCTATTATTAAAACAACGCGAACATCTGAGTCAACTTTTCGGAAACTCTCGTTGCAAGGTCGGAAATATATATATATATATACAGGGTGTTAGGAAGGTTGATGCAAAGCCTTAAGGGGGTGATAGGTCACCTCGTTGGGAACATATCTAACCTAGGTTACCTTAGTCCAAAATCTAAGGATTTCGAGTTATCATGGTAAATATGATTTTTGGAATATTTTCCAGATTCAGGTACTAACTCGTTTACCTCTTATGATAATACTTTTTTTTTCAATAGCATTAACATAAGACGAATTTGTATTTTTTGACAAGTTTTTAATTATTCAGCACGTACCATTGAATTAGTTGTGTGGATACAGATGATTGTATTGGTGTTCGTCGATTGAATACACATTAAGCTAAGACGCAAATAAGTTTTTAGTTGCCAATTATTGTCTGCTCGAACATTATGAACGAGTTAGTACCTAATTTTGGGAAATTTTCCAAAAATCATACTTACCATGATAATTCGAAATCCTTAGACTTTGGACTAAGGTAACCTGAGTTAGATATGTTCCTAAAGAGGTGACCTATCACCTCCTTAAGGATGTTGAGTCCCTATGAAACATGTTAATGTTAATTGTTCGATAAATAGCTTCTTAAGCGTCATGAAATTTTTACACGACCTCCTGAATACTTCATGTAAAACATACCAAATTTTCAGAATTCTCTCATCATTACTTCAACCTCCTTAAGGGTTGAAATAAAAAATGATAAGAAAATTCTGAAAATTTGGTATGTTTTTGTATGAAGTATTTAAGAGGTCGTGTTAAAATTTCACGACGATTAGGAAGCTCGTTATTAAAAAATTAACATTTTGTTAAGAACAATTTTTAAAAGAAATTAAAAAAAAATTAGCGCTAAACTTCGTTTTGTTTCCGTTGCTTTCAGTATATTGTAGATATTATGAAATTGAGAGGTCAAAAAAAAACTTATTGCAAAGTTACATCAGTTTCCATAAAACATTTAATTTGTGAATGTTAATTGTTCAGTATCGAGCTTCCTAATTGTCGTGAAATTTTTACACGACCTCTGAAATACTTCATACAAAAACATACCAAATTTTCAGAATTTTATCATCATTTGCGATTTGGGACTCAACATCCTTAAAGCTTTGCATCGAACTTCCTAGCACCCTATGTATACCACATATATATATATATATATGCGATATACATATGTCTATAGTATAATTATACGTAATAATAATAATATAGATATACTAATAGACATATATGAGAAATATGATTTTCATTATTTTTTTCAACTCCTGTTAAAAAAATATGGCATCTGTTTGTGATGAGTAGTATTCTAGAAAAAAAGAGTGTTCGGGGGAAAAAATGAAAATTCCATTTTGGGTACACCCATGCAGAAATTTGTTGGGGAGCCCCCAGATCGTCCAATATCCCTATATGGACGTGCGTCAGGAGTCCACATTGGAATGTAAGTGAATCCAGCGCGATTTCCCGATTGATGTAGTTTCAGCATTTTTTATTTAAAATTCTCAACCGGAATTTGTTGGATCTCCCAAATGAATATCCTTTCGTGATCCCGTGCACAAATTTGTTGGGGAGTCCCGAAATGCACCCACATTTCTATCAGGATTGGTTAGGGACACCGCATATAGGGAGGCCTCATTGAGATCCAATTAGATTCTGCGCTGTTCCCCGATGGATGCACTTTGAGAATTCTTACCACGTTCAAATCGAAAAAATGTGAAAAGTCACGAGGAAAAACTCGGCGTGTTGAAATATAGCCTGCACGCTTCGCGAGTGTGTGGGTGTGTGGTAGTATTGTGTCAAGGTGTAATAAAATAAATAACAAACAATATTTGCAGTAGATATTCAGTGATGTGATTCACATTTATTTTTGAGGTATACTTTTGCGATCAATACTTTCGTTAAGATAAGATTTATCATTTTTTAACATTCACTCATTTTGTATATCAATATATTTCGTTTAAAAGATTCAACGTACAGGATGCGATGGGGATCCACTAACAATCGTATAGGATTCGGTTCGATAATATGGCAATCCTTGCGGAATCAAATTGAATTTGTACCTTGGATCTCAATAGGGAAAGTCGATTAGAATCCAATGTATGAGCGTGACGTTTTGGTACAGGGATCCAATGCGATGATCCATTATGGATGAATTTTCTTTTGTCGATCCCATCATCGGAAAAAAATGATCGAAGATGCATTTTAAAGTGGATAAATGGTATTTAAATCTATTTTTTTTTCAATGTTTTTTAATAACGTTTCGTATTCGGAATTTAATTATCTTAATTCTTCTGAGCTCAAAATGCAATTTTGATTTTTCTTCAGAATGTGAACTAGAAAAACCATCAAGTATGATATTTTTCTCGATCGCCGAAACTCCAGGCCAGACCCTCAAAAAACTCATGACCATATATGCGTGCAGTTGAATTTCATCTGTTCCACAATTAAAATAAAAAAGAACAGAGAATAAATAATTTCCAACGATTCGATACAATTTTAAGAACGAGCCCATCTTCGTTTCCGTTTGAATAAATGAACGATAAAAAAATTGGTACGAAAGGACAAAACTCGACCCAATTCCGATATAGCGAGACAGCAAGTGTCTGTGTGCGTTGATGGGGGAGGGGGGGTGCGCTGGTGGTGTGCAAAATTTGGGAAATCGTGCGACGAGATGTGTGTAAAATATGTTGGCGTGTCCCACCGGTGCGGATATTGGGTGAACGCGCTCCCGGCTTCTTATAGTGTCGTCGCAGCTGCTGCTGATAGTTCGTTGCTCCAAATATTTGCCGAGTAGATGTAATATATACCGAGGCTGTTGGGTGAGGTCGTCGTTGCGGAAAGAGAGCGAATAAAGACTGTACATTTTATGTACGTATACACACCTATATACAGCACGTCCTGTTATGAATCGATAATCCTGCAATTGTCGATAGGTCCTGCTATATGCTGTAATTTCAGTTTAGTAAAAATCCCACGGTTCTGAAGAAAAAAATCATCTGCTTTTGGCACATCAAAAATGCTACAAATGGCATATTTGAACTGAAGTTAGCAACAAAAAAAGTGATTTCGAATTGAAAAAAAAAAAATTTTGTCCTTAAATTGGGCAGAAATTTTAAGAAAAAACCGTTTCAGGCCCGTCGAAGCCAAATTAGAAATCACAACATCATTAATAGCATTATTGGACTTTAAAATTATAAAAATCGTCTAAAAAAGTATTCTTAATTCGAGAAAAAAAAATAGAAGGCAAAGGGGGCCCACGATGACACTAGTCTTAAAAATCATAGAATGAAGGATTCTATTGTAGAGAATTTTTTGAAAAAATTAAAAAATGGCAATCATTAAAAAAAAATAGTTTGCACTCTAGAAGCAAACAAACGTTGATATTGTTAATTGATAATTTTTTAAATATTTTTCAACGAAAGTATGCTTCAAAATGAAAAAAATTATGCAGTGACATTTGTCGATATCTCAATTAAGGCAGGAGTTATCAGCGTTTAAACGCTTTCAAGACTTCTGAAATCGATATTTTTGGAAAATTATAGCTCCCAAAAGAGAAGAGAAAAATATCGAAAAATTGGTGTGGATATTCCTTTCATAGAGTACAATTGTACAAAGAAAAATCAGGAAAACCAAAAAATGGTCGAAGTCACGGGCTAGCTGGAATGGCATGGAATATCCTAGTAGTAGGAACATTTGCTCTTTAGGTAGAGGTAAAGCTTGGCGCCCGGCAACAGCTATCAAGAGTACAAGAAAAAGATGTAATCGGATCAGAGGAAATGAAGGGCAAAGGGATTCGTGAACGATCACCCGAGAGTATCAATTACCGGCCACCGGAAAGACGTTACCGGATAGGATATTAATGTTCGCCAGACGGGATGTGAATATACATGGTGGTCGGAAAAGTGACCTCCAAAAAAGAAAATCTAGATGCCACGTATCCGTATCCGTATCGTACGTATCCGAATCGCCATGGCATGGAAGTTTGCATTGTCGGAATGCAACGAGAATACTTTTTTGTATTGCCCAATTTTTCTTCGGCAATTTCAGGCTACAAATATCATCGAAATATTTTTGAAGATGGGGATCCATAACCTAAACGTGCAAAAGACGACTCTCGATAGTGATAAAAAAATTATCTTGAAGTTCGCATCGTTGGAACGCAATGAAAATGAATTCTTTTTTCATTGATTAAATTGCTTCGTGGTCGATTTAGGGTATGAGAATCATTCAAACATTTTTATGTATTTTTATTGCGGATTTACGACCGCAAGCGGCAAAGGAAGATTTTAAACGATAATAGAAATGAAGAAATATAAAAAAATCGTTGCTATCGAACGATGCAAACGTCAAATTCATAACAATAATGAAAAAGTGAAAAAATAAAAGAGGATTTTCGTTGTATTCCAACAATGCAAACTTCAGGGCGGTGTACGGTCTACTGTCTTTTTTACTTTTCAAGAAAATAAAGCCTTTAATATATATTTATTTTTAGATTGTCCCTTTAGCATAGGTTATTTTTTTAAATCTTTCGTATTGGTAATTCCCTCTTAGAAGTCTTCAAAATAATAGGGAGTAATTCACACGAGTATTTTTCCTTATGATTTAATCTTTAATAGCATTCTCTCAAACCTGTTTATTCAATTTTTAATCAAAACCTAAGGCATTTACGTTAGTGCTTAGTTGGCTATTACTTTATTGCTCAACAGTGCGCTTCATAACAACACAAGTGAAAATAAATCGTGATAAAAGTATACACACAAAAGAGAAAAATAAAGAAATGCTTTTTCCTCGAAAAGTAAAAAAGCTCGGCCTCCAGATGTTCCTCTCTGACGTCACTTTTCGGCTTCCCCTGTACATAGACTAGCGCAATTAATTTTGGACGCCTCTAATAGAAACTATTTTTTTTTCATCTTTACGAAAAAAATATATATTCTGCTGCGCCGAAATGATACTGTAATGTTTTTATTTCAATCTATAATGTTCATTTTTAATATTTGCCCCAATAATCCCACTTTGATAAGATTATAAAATATAAGTCATAACGTGAAAAAGATCAACGAACGCGACCGTTTTTTCAATTTCAAAAGTGTCCAGAATTAATTCCGATAGTGCATATACAATAATGAAAAATCTTCGATTGTTTTTTTCTTTCTATTTCCTTTCAACCAAAGTCTCTCCTGTTTTGTCTTTTCTTCGTGTAAAGAAAGAAAAGAACTGTCGTATTCTTAAAATGTCTCGGGTCCCGGCGCGGCGGCGAGCAAATACGTGGAGTCCGGGTAAAAATTGGAATTAGTAGAAAATTGGGGTTTCCTGAGTGACCGATGCCCCACCCCCTTAGGGGGGTTTAGCGCCTTTCTCCGTGCGACTACGAATCGCGAAACGAATGGAAATGGAACAAAACCGTCCAAACTCAAGTAGCCCACTAATATATATATATATATATATATATATATATATATATATATATGCACACACGCACATACATGTACAATGGCCACCGTCGCCATCAGGCTAGAGGCTTACGCGAAAGTAGATCGAAGTTAAGTGGTCGTATAGCAAAAGGCTTTTAACGAGCACCGCGATCGAATCGAGCGATAAAGAGAGAGAGAGAGTCTTTGTACTCGGCCCCCTCTCTCGCACTCACCCACACCGACACACCTAAAAGCAACGAGGTTTCAATTCGATCAGCTATAGGTCTTTATTGGCAGGTCTTTATGGTGACACAATCTGCCTTCCTTCGCCTTACGTACACGGAGAGAATTTTTAAGTGTTTTTTACGGTGAAATCTCCGTAAAAATTACATTAAAAATTTGAAACCGGTGACAAATGTGCACATAGTCAAAAATTGACACTAGCTTTTAATATTTTGCTTTCATTCATGTAAAAATTTAAGCAAGTAGCATAATTTTTTACATTCCTTTCAGTAAAAATTCTGACACATTCTCATGTAGAATTTTAACAATGGGCTGCCTCAAAAATTCCAAGTTTCTACAGTAAAAATAACCTAGACAAACTTGAAATTTCTAAAATCCCTCGCGAAAAATTAATTCCCTATGATTAAATAAATACTCTATATACTGTATTTCTGAACATTTGTGTTCTTGATTGCTACTTATTTTAGCATATCATCTTTCCGTACCATTGTAGACGTCCTTTATCGAAGTTTCTTTTCACGTTTCTTTGTTTTCTTGCGTAGAACTGCGTAGAACACGTTAGACTGCACGAGACCACGAGGCTTTCTTGGCCCATGCTTCGTACTATAATGCGCATGCGCGGTACCGCTGTTGCTAAGCAACGCGGGTCGGCGTCGTTCGTGCTCGTCATACTGCGTCATACACAAGCTCACTCTACAGCTTGCGTTCACGTATACGCACGCTCGCACACAGAGCTCACGCGTACGGTCAGGCGACCTAGCCCTAACTGATTTTACTATAAAGAACGTAAAATTCCGGTGGACGCACGGAAAATTTCGGCTTCCTTTTTTAAATTTTTATGGAAAACACGCAAATTTCTCAATGTTCCACTGAAAAATTTCATTTATATTAGCACTTTTTTAACTTATTGTCGTAATCTTTACGTTTCATGAAATTTTACTATTAATTTCAGTCAAAATTCTGGAAAATATTTTAAATTTCTGTTACGCAAAAGTAAATTTTGATTCATTTCCATGAAAATTTATAATTTATTTCCTAAAAACCTGAAGAATTGCACATTTGTCACCGAGTTACTGTGATTTCACAGTAAAAATTACTTAAAAATTCTCTCCGTGTACCCAAGGTACCCGCTGCACACACGCATGAATCCCTTTACCCACGTGCAGTTAGCCCCGTAATATTTTGCCTATGAACCCCAAACCTCCGACCTGTCAAAATAAAAGTGTCAAAACATCCATACGTCCACACGTCCGTGCGACTGTGTGCTCGAGCCCACTCAACCTGACGCACGAGGCTGCTTAGTCATATCTCGACGTTGCATACATCCCCAACTCTTTATATAGACATTTTGCATAGTTAGGATTGTTTATATATTAGCATATGGAGATACGAGAATTCCATAGGTATACGCACGTGCTGTTTGCCGTGTAGCAGAATATATATATATATGTAGATATGTGTGCATATATCTAATGATGGGCTTCTCATTGTCCCTGGTTGTTGAACCCTTGGGAGAGATTCGCGGCACGCCGTTACGTTAGCCAATGTATGAATATGTACTGTACCACGTGTATGCACATACGCGGGGTTAAGATACGTGTATATGTACACATGACCGTGCCATTATAATTACGGAAGACAACGACAAATACATGTACAAAGGGTGTCCTGTTATGAATGGATAATCCTGCAACTCTCGATAGATCGGATCATGTCCTACCCGAGTCGAAATTTAGACCCTCCTTTAAACCTCCTTTCGATTCCAATTTGTCATTCAATGGATGTTCAAGAGGTTCAAATGGAAATCTCAAAAACATGTATATCAGAACCTACTGAACCTCCAAAAGTGGCAGAAATTGGACTTTTTCACTCAAAGGAGGTTTAGTAGGTTCATCTGAACCTCCTTTAAACCCTAGTGAGCCTGATTTAATGCTTGCGCAAACCTACAGACCCTATTTTAAACCTCCTTTCGCCCTACTAACTCTCCTTTGACTCCTTTCACCGCCCGAGTCGAAATTTAGACCCTCCTTTGAATGCTCGAGAACCTATTTCCTTTGTAACGCACAGACCGCCGCCCTCCTTTGACTCCCCTTAAACCTATATGGAGAAATTTGCACCGTAGGCCAAAACGAGGTTGTGTAGGTTCACGCAAGCCGAGCCCATAGGCCTAAAGGAGGCTCAGGAGGTTGAATAGAAGGTTCAGTAGGGCTAAAGGAGGGTCGCCAACGGTGCAAATTTCTCCATATAGGTTCAAGGGGAGTCAAAGGAGGGCGACGGTCTGTGCGTTACAAAGGAAATAGGTTCTCGAGCATTCAAAGGAGGGTCTAAATTTCGACTTGGGTACTATATGCTGGAATTTCTGTCTAGTAAAAGTCCCACAGTATCCGAGATTTTGGGCTGTACGTCATTAAAAAACAAATCGTCTGCTTTTGGTTTTTCGCATGCCATTTCTACAAATTACATGAATCGACGATAACTAAGCAACTTTTTAAAGCAATTGGTACGATATTCGTAGTACATTTTTTTACACCGCAGGCTATCAAAGCCCGAAGTTCGAATTGCTTTGTATGAAAATTCTGCATAATATCTTTTTTCATAAAGTTTTCTTGACATTTAAGGTTAAAAAGAATACTTTTCCGGATAAAACAAACAACCAACAGTGTTAAAAAAAAAACCGGGTCAAAAAAGTTATCATTTGTAGAAATGGCAAGCGAAAAACCAAAAGCAGATTAATTTTATCACGAAAACCGTGAGACTTTGATTAATCTGAAATTCCAGCATATAGGACATGATCTGACGTATCGACAGTTGCAGGATTATCCATTCATGATAGGACACCCTGTATTTATATATATGTGTGTATGTATGTATACAAGCGTTCAAGGAGCCTTACGTAAGACTCCGGCAATATCCTTGCAGGAACTTTTACTGTACACGCAAGGTATAGCGGAGAAATACTGCGAAGATTTTACCGCCAGGTAAGGACGTCTATCTCGACGTGAATGTACGTATTTCTGGTCTTTGCATTTCGAGATAATTTTCCTACCTATTTCGAAAAATTAAACCAACACTGGTGAATGCAGGGTCGGGGATTGGCTCCAGCGATCCTTCGGGTTGAACAGCAGCATTGAGCATGGCCGTTACCCGGAGGGGTGGCCGTTTAGTCGTTCACCGGCTGGCGCATCAGTCAGGGAGCGGAAGGCCAATAATTCATGACGTTGTAGTTCGCAGCGTTGGAATGCAACGACTTTTTTTCTTTATTTTTCCATTTCTTTATTTTTACCACTATGGACAACCTTCGATCTGGGAATTAAGATCGAAAACCTCTAAGAATGCCATACCAAAACGTGAAAATAATTTTCACGGCCTACATCGGCCAAGAAAAGTTTGATCAATTAAAAACATATAGAACCGCTGGTGAAACTTTCAACGGGTTTTTTTTCGAAACTATGTTTTTCAAAACGGTGTACGCGATTTCTCGATATCGAATGAACGGATTGACTTGAAATTTGCCACACTCAATTAGTGCAATAATAGTTTAGTCTTGACCGACGTTTTTCTTCTCAACATTTTTTTCATTACTTATTGCCATCAGTGATATAATTTTTCTTCGACAAATCGACGGAAAAATTCGAATTTTTTTTTCTCATTACACCTCGATAGCAAAAAGAGATATTGGAAAATCGATTCGTCCAATTGCTCGGCCGATTCGAACCTCGAAACGGGTAGCAATAATCCATCATTCTTTGTCCTCTCTTTTATTTTTCAACAAGCACCCGTTGCTCTACACACTTCAACGTGCGTTCATTCGTTGTCCGCGTTCACTTCGCGATCGAGAGACCGAAACTTCTTATCGCGTCCAACATCTTACGGTGGAAAAAGAAAGAACAAAAAAATTAGTGCGGAACTTTCAAAGCGTGGAAGCGGGGGGTTCTTCGCATCGGATAAGAAAAAGAATAACGAAAAAAAAAGAATGATACAGACGCGAAGGAAAAACCGGTTGGAAACTTGTTCGGGGCAAGAACTGACCGCGCCGATCACCTCGATAAGCGTTTCGGATTTTCCGGCTAATGAACTGCGCTTAGTGCCGGAGACGAAAAGTTTTTTCCATCGTTTTAGCCTGTTATTTTTATTGTGGAGAGAGAGAGAGAGAGAGAGAGAGAGAGAGAGAGAGAGAGAGAGAGAGAGAATGAAGAGCAAGAGCGAAATAAAAAGTTACGATCGACCGCATCAGCTGGAAAACGTTACACACAGCGCGATGATGATTTGCACGAATAAGTGCATATATGTGGGATTGTTCATATTCCATATTTACCAAAGGCATTTTGGGCAGGCCACCAAAGCGGGTGATGACCCAAATCATATGACAAGGAGCTTTGTCTAAAAATAATTATTGCATGTATGCATATATATATATATATATATATATATATATATATATATATATATATATATATCGGGTGTCACATTTTAATCTGACACCGGATTGATCTCGACAAAGACTGCACCGTATCAAGTATTGAGTATAATAAACCGTTTAGAGTTCAAAGGGGAACATTAAAAATATATATTTTTCGGTTCAAAATTCAAAATGGCGACTTTAAGGATATTGAGTCCCAAATCGCAAATGATGATAAAATTCTGAAAATTTGGTATGTTTTTGTATGAAGTATTTCAGAGGTCGTGTAAAAATTTCACGACAATTAGGAAGCTCGTTATTGAACAATTAACATTCACAAATTAAATGTTGTTTTATGGAAACTGATGTAACTTTGCAATAAGTTTTTTTTTTGACCTCTCAATTTTATAATATCTACAATATACTGAAAGGAACGGAAACAAAACGAAGTTTATTGATTTTTTTTTTTATTTCTTTTAAAAATTGTTCTTAACAAAATGTTGATTTTTTAATAACGAGCTTCCTAATCGTCGTGAAATTTTAACACGACCTCTTAAATACTTCATGAAAAAACATACCAAATTTTCAGAATTTTCTTATCATTTTTTATGTCAACCCTTAAGGAGGGTGAAGTAATGATAGAATTCTGAAAATTTGGTATGTTTTTACATGAAGTATTGAGGAGGTCGTGTAAAAATTTCATGACGATTGAGAACCTATTTATTGAACAATTGACATTAACATGTTTCATAGGGACTCAACATCCTTAAGATGGCCGACACGTTGTTTTCAAATGGATTCATGAATTTTTTTCACCACAACATTTATCAAGCCAAAACTAACAACGTTTGTAGGAAAAGTTTTCAGCATTCGAAATACTTTTAGTACTGGATATCGTCGTTGATATTGCAAATTCGTTTTATGTGATTTTCGGACGACTTTACAAAAGAGTCAAAAAAGTTTTTGCATTCTGCTGATGCAATACGTCACGTGACCCCAAGCCGGAACTTTGCGATATCGCAATAAGTTTTTTTGGCTCTCTTGTGAAGTCGTCCGAAAAGCACATAAAACGAATTGCAATATCAACGACGATATGTTTGTTGAGGTAGGCTGGGTATAGGGGTGTGAGCTAGCTCGATGTCACATGAAACTAAGGCTACCCTCACTCCTCTGGCACTGTGTTTTAGTGGAGTTGGGAACTGCGACACGCTGAATGCCCGTGATCGGTTTAAAAACGCCCTCTCCCCACCCAATTCCAACCTTGCTAATAATTTAAAAATCGTTTTACCTCAATGTATCAATACTTTTTGCAGAAAAATAAAAAACCAACTCATATTATTTACACGTACCTGTTTTTTGTTACCCGAAAAGTCTGCTTACACTTTCAATGCCGTGAGATAATTGCACTTCGTGTAATATCTGCAGATTTTTTACAACGTTCCTAATTTTTAGGTTAGAGTACCATTGTTTCAAATATTTCAGCGCTTTTCAGAATGTCCCACAAGGAGGCAAAGTCTTCAACAACCCTAGTGTAAGTGTGCGTTAATGTGGGTGTAAGTTTGATCGAGTTTGTTTGGGTATGTTCGATAACCCAAACAAACCCAAGCGAGAATTAGATTTCTGCGACTTTTCACTTCCGGTACCAAACAAACCCAACACGCACTCACACGCACACTTCCACTTGGGTTTGTTTGATAACGAAAGTGACGAACCGCAGAGGGCTATGTTGTTTGGACTTTTTTAGGTTAGCAAACAAACCGAATCAAACTCACACACGCACACCTATATTAGGGATGTTGAAGACTTCACTTCCTCGTGGTACATTCCGAATAGCGCTAAAATAGTAAAAAATGATATTGTAACCTAAACGTTATGAACGTTATCAACAAACTTTTCCTACGATATTGTTAGTCTTTGTCTGACAAGTGGTTTGGTGGAAAAAAATGCATGATCCCATTTTGAAAATACATGCCGGCCATCTTAACGTCGCCATTTTGAATTTTGGGCGAAAAAGGATTTTTTCGACGTCCTCCTTTGAACCCTTAAAGTTTTATAATAGCCAATACTTAATCGGAGCAGTATTTTTCGAGATGAATCAGATGTAAAATTAAAATGGGACACCTGGTGTGTGTGTGTATATATATATTAGACTGATTCAAGAAAAAAAAAAGTCCTTCTGGATCCTTGTGCTACTGTTGGGCACTAATAAAAGAAAATTTCCCTAAAAAAATGGGCGCGATAACTCAATTTTTAGAGGTGGCTATCTCCTTATTTTTTTCATGATTTTACTCAATAAATATGATCATGGTATTAGATTATACCGGAAATAGAATAAATAAAGGAAATGGTATGTTTCACAGCTGTTTTGCGACGAAGAAAAGTATATCGCACACACATTGAATCCCTAGAAAGCAAAATCGAAAATATTATTGTGAATCGGTAAATAAATTGAGCCCAAACAATATTTCAAACGCTGTTTAATAAGACATAATAACTTATTACTATGATGACTTGTTTTATCATCGATAATTTAACAAAAACCGGTAATAATACTGAACTAAATAATGAAGGTATATGTAGTGGTACAGAATCTTTAATTTCATGTACACCCTTGCGGGTTTTATACATTTGCTCCTTTCTTGCTTGCCTTCTTTCTTTACAAGGCTTCTGATTATTAATCATCAAACCTCAATCCTATTATCGTAGCGCTTCTTGCGTTCATACAAATTCCTTCCCCGCTTTCGTGCCTTCTTTCGCTTTCCTTATCTCGGCTCCCCTGATCCCTTTTTCCTCGCTATATTCTCAAAATGCCCCGCAACCTCACACATCTCTTCTACTAAATCCTTTCCCTCTAGTGCCTTTCTCCACCCTCTAATCAACTAAATAATAAAAATATTATATAAGTGTAGCATTTTGAAAATTAAAATACACGATTCATGAATAAAAGCTTATAATTTAATTTTTCGTAAAAAGTGCGAAATGTTAATGCGTATAAATAAATCTACATGAATAACGTGAGTAGTATAGACGCCATTATTGATCTACCTGGATTTGAATTGTGAATATTTCAATCTTTTCAAATTGTTAGAGTTTATTTTTGTTACGAAATAGCTGCTGGATGAGATTTTTATCCGTAATCCGAAGACATGACTAGCTTAAATGCAATACGTTCATTAAAAAAAATTCAAATACAAAAAAGTCGAGATAGCCACCTCTAAAAATTGAGTGACCGCGCCCATTTTTTTAGAGAAATTTTCTTTCATTAGTGCCCAACAGCAGCACGAGAATCCAGAAGGAAAAAAAATTTTCAATCAGTCTAATATATATATATATATATGTATAAATGTATACTTGTGCGTTGTGTAAGATCATCGTTAGCTGTCAAATATAGGTCAAGACGCAAATAATTTTCCACATCCATCGTTTGGGTTTAAAGAGCCCAGCGCCACTGAACTCAAGATTTCTGTTTTTTTCATCCGCTGTAGAATGCCAAACTCTAGAATTTTCCACGTGCGGAGTTGACGCTTCCTACGAAGCACTGCCTTATATTGCTTCCGCTACAGTTACCAAATATCCATCATAAAAAAATTCACCATTTTATTTATTATTAGTTACCTATTCAAATTCTCGTGGGCAATAATTTGCATTTCGTCGGCAATGTCAATGGTTGAACTACGACGAAGGGGCCAAAGCCCGCAATGGTTATGAGCAAGGAAAGTGACGGATCTTTTTTTTCCTCATTTTTAGTTTCTTCCAGGCGGGTAGACAGAAGAGCGAGGTTTTTTTTTACCATTTTTATTAAAATGACGAGGCTTCTGCGGGTGACTGGCAATGATAGGTCGAAAAACAGACATCCCAGCCGGCGGTCTTTTGTCGGACGGGTTGGCACGTGAGACAGACAATTGGAGATTTCAAATGGCTTTTCTACGTGACTTGTAGCATGAAGAGACCTCCGGCAACGAAAGAGAGCGAGAGAGAGAGAGAGACCAAGCAAGAAGAAACCGACAGGAAAGTATTGGACTTGACAAAATGTTTTTCTGTACATTTTGGAAGATATAAAATATATATAATATGTTGTATACACAAAATATATATTTTTAATAATCATAATTCATAATGTTACGTTATTTTATTATATTATACAATATTATAAATATAATATTATTATTGTTATAAGTATATTTGTAGTATTTGAGTTATTTGAATTATTGTTATAATTATATTTGTAGCGTCTAGTGCAGTGTAGCCTTAGGATGTTGGGTCTAAAATTGAAAATGGTAATAAAATTTTACAAATTTGATAGGTCATTATGGAAAACATTGGAAAGGCTGTATAAAAATTTCACGATGATTAGGAAGCTGGCTACTGAGAAATTAGAATTCATAAATTACACGCAGCCTTATGGAAACTGAAGTAACTTTTCAATTCTATTAGCAAATAGCAAACTGTGCTATTTGTTTTCTCGAAATAGAAGAAATATTTATGAATGATCGTTTTTTTTATTTCGAATATATCAAAAACAAAAGTGGCTTTATGGTGCAAGGAACTTTCGCTACTTTCGGTCCATGCAACATTGCCACTATATTCTTATATGTTTTTCCTCAAGTGCGATTTTTTTTGTATTTTTGGCATCATTTTTTATTTGAAAAAAAAATAATTGCAAATTTACTTCAGTTTCCATAAGGCTGCGTGTAATTTGTGAATTCTAATTTCTCAGTAGCCAGCTTCCTAATCGTCGTGAAATTTTTGGACAACCTTTCAAACGTTTCACACAATGACCTATCAAATTTAAAAAATGTTATTACCATTTTCAATTTTGGCCACAACATCCTTAATACGGCTGTGGTTGCAACGGAAATTAGGTTAGATTAGCGAAGTGCGGGTAGGGAGTAATAGGAAAGGGTCCAAACGGGAAGAGTCTTACGTAAAAATCCGCAAGGGTACGTTGGAACTCAGAAATTAATTAAGGTTAAAATATATTTGAAAATATATTTTTTTTTTCCATATATTATTTATTACTACAATATTATAAATGATTATATTATACAGGGTGACCCAGGTCACCCGCCCGATCTTCCAGTTCCCGATGCAGGCCACCATTCTGAACGAAAAAGTCCTCTGCCATTTAGGCGTCTGACGAACCGTTACCAAATTACAGTGCATTGCCTCACGTTGACAGCAAGCCCGCTGTCAACGCGAAACGATTTCACCGTAATTTGGTAATCGTTCGTCAGACGCCAAAATGGCAGAGAACTTTTTTGTTCAGAGTGATGGCATTTATTCAGAACTCGGAGATCGGGTGGGTGACCTGGGACACCCGGTATACTATAACATATAATATAATACTAAAAACAATAAAAATTTAGTAGGAGTATTATTGTTTCAGGTATACTTCTTTGGGGCGTTTACACGGAAGATCCCCCCCCCCCTACATATATGTTTCCCATTACAATATTTGTTAATTTCGAAACGTTTACCCTACTATCGTTTTGCTTTTCGTTTCCTCTCGCACTCCGTTCTTCATTTACAATATTGCCAATTAGTTTTCTCGGAGTGCTTAATATACACAGCTCAGCCACAGGCTCCCTTTTCAGCACCATCTGTATCTTCCTGCTGATTAGTTCTCCCTCTTTGTCTCCTATCCATTTTTCCAGCTTTTCTGCTATTTCTTTATTAATTTTCTCCTTGGCTTTTTCGCACTTACATATGTGCACAAGGTTACCTACTTATTTTTGACAAACTCTGCACTTGCTTTATCACTAAACCCCTTATTTCCTTCTTTTCCCACATCTCCACATCTCAATCGTGCCCAAGTTCCTTTTATTTCTCCTGTTGTATTTACATCCTTCCATCACTTTTTTATCTCTACGCTATACTTCCTGCTGTTTTATTGAGGTCAATACGTCGATTTTGCGACTTTGTTCCAATCCTGTTGAATTTCTTGGTCGACTTTTGTTTTCGTACCCCTTTTTATTATTTTTTCTATTTCCCCTCTATCGTCATGCCAATAGAATATATATATACATTATACCAATAGAATGATAATTATATTATTGTTACAAATATACTTTTTTATATTATTATTGTAAGTATATTATATTATAAGTATATTATATAATTGTTATCAGTATATTATATAATATTATTAATTATTATTATTATTATTAATATTTTATTATTATTATTATTATTATTAATATTAATATAAGTATATTATATAATATTATTACAAATTATCATTATCATAAATATGGACCATATATATATATATATATATATATATTTATTATGATAGTTACGTAAAAATCGCTATAGAATATTCTTGTAAACTTTCGCTCCACGACTCGCCAATTACATCCCCATTTCTTACTGATCGCAGCAATATATTGTATACGGCAACGAATATTTAATATCAGCATATAATAAATATTTGTCCACTCACTTGGTCTGGAAGCCCTCGAACTCCTCCTGCTGCTCGCTGATCGACGCTTCGAGGTCCAGGTAGGCTCCGTAGTCGCCATCCTTGTAAAGCTGCAGAGCTGTATCATCCAGCTGAAAGACAAAAATTGACATTCGATTGCTGAAATATAGGCTGAATTAAAAAAAAAAAAAAACGTTGTTGAACGGGCAAGAGAGACAAATAGAAATTGCGAAAATTGTGAATGTTTTGTGGATTCGGGGTAAATATTTTATGATGCATCAATGACGTGCAGCGAAGTGTGTACTCGATTTGACGGGCTACATCTACATAGGTAGGTGAAAGAATGGCATTTTCAAAAAAATGTTTGTATTGGATGGTATCGCCGTTTAACTATATTACCTGAAAATTTCATTGCAATATTCCTAAAATTGAATGAGTTGCAGCTTCTAACAGACAGCCGGGTGGGCGGAAGCAGCACCATACTTCAAACTTTAAACGCGTTTTTCTCGAAACACCGCTTTCAAAGTCGGTGGACATGATATCTCGAGAACCGCTTAATGGATTGTTCCCAAATTTACAGGAAATACGATGAGAAACATTTTAAAGTCGTTGACGATCTTATTTATTCAAAACGATCTTTATTTTTTCAAAGATACGCAAAAATGACGACATTCTTTCATAGATTTTGTATGCTCGAGTTTCGATTCGTCGTCATGTTGTTAAGTAAAATGATTTAAAAAATCGACGATCGTCAACGACTCGTATTCATTGTTAACTTGAATAACCCGTTTGGTTTTCAGATTTCGGATGGACCGTCCAAGCTGGAGAGTGTCCACCGCCAAACTTCGCGAAAAAAAATGTCATCATCTGTCATCATATGTTGTTGTTTTTTACTGACTTTTTTCGAGGCTACCAATGAATGTACCTTCGTGTTTAAAAAAATTGCATTTCTTTTTCAAACTCGGAATTTGGCCATTCTTTTCAGACGTCTGGGCCTCCGTCAATTCGAGAGAGCGAGGGGTTTTATTTGTTGGTCATATTACAATTAGGATGATTTTCGCGACGGATAAAGATTGGATGGAAATTTGTTGAAAATTGGGGAACACGAGTGGCCCGGACCTTCGCAAAATAATTTACGAGCTTATTTCGTTTTTTTCCGTATTTAGCGCCGCGTCAAAAAATCGCTTTATTTCCCTCAGGCGCGTGTGTGTCTCGTGCTTCAGGATTCGGGCGGTAGTGGGAGGAGAGAAATTGCCTCGTAATAACGAGGGGACGAAGCTTCAAGAGAGACGGTGACTCGCACGAGAGAGGCTCGAAAAAACTCTGCGCGGTTATTATATTTTAGGACGATGTGTTTTTTCGAATGTACACACGGAGAAGAAAGCGCACGCGGGTAGATCATCGGATGACATAAATTTTGCCGTTAGGTGAGCAACCCCTTCGGTGTGTTTGGGAATAAAAATAAATTCATGGCAGTTCGACGAACTTTCGTTTGCTCTCTTTCTCTCTTCTCTCTCTCTCTCTCTCTCTCTCTCTCTCTCTCTCACCCTCTCTCACCCTCTCTTCTCTCTCTCTCTCTCATCCGGGCATCATTGTCTCGCGCACTATATTCCGTCTCGGTTTTCACCTTTTCCGAGAAAGATCGCCCGCTCAAAGTGCAGCAACTTTAATGATCGCACGGCCTCGCGATGTCTCTCGTTCCCGGATAAAGATTACCGGCAAAAAATCGAGCCTGCGCGACAACGGCCACGCTACCGTGTCGGAAATCCTGTCGTACCAAAGAACCGAACAATGCCGTTCGAGTTTGCGTCGCTGTAAGGCCTTACGCCACAGTAACGGGTATAAAATCATGTGCGAATTTAACAATTTTTTTTCGTATGAAAAAGTGATTCACTCATAAAATTAATTACACATCCATTTAGTATGAATATCAAGCTGTTAGAAAATATATATTTTTTTTTCGATGTATAAAATAGCCGATTACCCGAAACTTCTCGAAACAGCTTTTTTCCAATTGGCGTGACAAATAACTTCAACAATTTTCACTAGATTTACGTCAAATTTAAAAGTTATGTTCCTGATTGCATTTCGCAGAGAAGCGCGTACGGAATTTATGATTAATCGAAAACGTTTCGTTTTATGAACAGTTTATAAGCAGTTATAACGAAATTTTTCATTAAAATTCATTCCTTAAGTTCAAATACCTCCGACTTTTGAGTAAAACAATATTTTTCAAATTCCTAGGTATGATAATGTAGGTATTTCTTCTTCTCTAGGTATAATAATGTAGATTGACGAGAATTTTTGTTTTTTGTTTTAGGTCAAAAATTGTGGATGCTAAATGAACTTCTCTAGGTATAATAATGTAGATTCTCTAGGTATAATAATGAACTTCTCTAGGTATAATAATGTAGATTGACGAGAATTTTTGTTTTTTGTTTTAGGTAAAAAATTGTGGATGCTAAATGCCACGTCGCGGAGGGCCTAAAAAAAAGAAAACAAAAGTAAATATTAGTAGTCGGCTATTTTGTACATCGAAAAAAAAAAAAAATTTCGAACAGCTTGATATTCATACTAAATAGATGTGTAATTAATTTTATAAGTGAATCACTTTTTCATACGAAAAAAATTGTTAAATTCCCACATGATTTTATACCCGTTACTGTGGCCTAAGGCCTTAAGGCAATGAAACGTCCATTGGTTTTTGTACACTTAGTTTGAAGAGAAGATAAATAAAAATCTTCGGTTTCGACAGGAAAATCATGCAAACTTTTTTTTTAACGTCAGGGAGATCAGCAATCGGAGTAGCTTGACAATAGTTCCGTTTTGTTGGCTTGGAAAGTTCCCAATTCATTCTTGCTGCCCTTCTCTTTCTCTCTCTCTCTCTCTCTCTCTCTCTCTCTCTCTCTCTCCCTCTTTCTCTCTTTACACACTTTTACCTATGAGGTTGAAGTCTGCATCGTTGGTATGCAACGAAAATTCTTTTCAGTTGCTTATTTTTACTAGTATCAAAAATCATATTCTGTACATTTAATTTGTAGGTCGCTGAATAAAAATCCTAAAAAGTGTTCCCCTGATTTCTATAGCTTAAATCTGCCAAAGGAAATTTTGAAAATTCAGAAAAGAAATATTTCGTAGTATGTACTTCGTATTTCAATATGCTGTTTCAAGTCGTTTTATAGAAAAATATTATATTTGCTATTACATTGTTTGTTTTTCTTTTTGTGTCGAATCTATTCGCATATTTGCAAATTTTTAACTTTGGATTTTAATTTGCTGTTTGGTTAAAAAAATGATATTTTTTTATTATATTATATGATATTTTTTTATTATATTATATCGTATATCTTATGATATATTATATTGTTCATTTTTATTTTTATATTGAATCCTCAGTTTTCAATATCTATTTAGGGTATCTTTTAGATGAAAGTTCATTCCTTAAAATTCCTTTTAATACTTTTTTCATATTTCATCTATAATTTCATATTTGTCCGAGAGTTCACTAGGGCATAATAAATATTATTAATCAATCTCGCGCTCTTTCTCTCTCTCTCTCTCTCTCTCGCTACCTCCCTATATTCTCCACTCTCTGAAATGATGTACATAAGCAGCATCACTCAAGAGCATCTCCGAGTCAGATGCAATATGCCTTGTTCCTCTTTTCAGCAGGGAGCTTCGACTTGCCATGAACAATTGCTGGTACAGCGTTTCTTAAATATTCTCCATATATACATACATATATATTCTCTATTTTTTCCGCCTCGTTCCTCCATACAATTGCCGGGAGGGACGAGGAACAGCAAAAGAGAGAAAGATGGAGAGAGAGTTCGACCCGAACCGTTATGTAACTCATCTCATCTTTGTATTCGTGGTTGCTCTCTGGCAAACGACGAAGGTGTATATTCACCTTTCCAGCTTCCAAGCGAATCGGGGTCGCTTATATATATATATATATACACATATAAAAATAGGTACGGCGTGCAAACGCCGTTAAGTGAGATAGGAATAATCCGTGCAAAAGTGTCATTCCTGATAAAAATAACGCCGAGTCTCCAAAGACTTGTGGCTCTCTCTTTCTCTCTCTCTCACTCACTCTCCCGCCATATATACATCATCTTAGTCAAATATATACGTATTATAATTAGAGACTGTACGACGAGTATGTACTCGACTCGGGGGAGCATAACGAAGCGCGCGATAGAGCTCTGAGAATCTTACGCGAGATATCGAATAGCGATATTGCATATGTATATTCGTCTACACATATTCGTATGGGCTGTTCGATCGGAAGGAACAAATTAGATTGAGAAAAAATGTACTGCTTCTTCTCAGCCCATTATTTAGTGGATATATGTGTATGTGTATATATATTATGTGTGTATTGTGTATATATATGTGTGTGTATATATACATATTAGGATAGTTAAAAAAATCGTTTTTTTTTCTCAACGGACAATTGAAGTATGTTAAGGAAAAGAACGTTTTGCAAAATTTGAGGATTCTAAACAATTTTGTAATTAATGCCCAAACGCCTTCTTCGTGTTGTTTTTCATGATTATCGTAGTATCAATTTTTTTTCATCTCGATGCAGAAAATGTTAGTGCGTGATCCAATGTAAGTCTTGATTTAATTTTTTTCTGTAACAATAAACAATTTTTATTTAAATATTTTTTTTACCATAAACAATTCGTATTTGCAGATTAAGAAGCAATATATGTAATTCGGTTGTGAAAATTATGTCAACCACTTGATGAACAAGAACACGGTGTTTACATCACTCAACTTCTAACAAGCATGCGTGTTTTTTTTTGGAGTAATATGTTGTTTTGGAGTAAGAAAACAAATGAAGAAAAAAATTGACGAAAAATCGAAAAAAAAATTAAAGGTCGTTTGAGCACTACCTAAAAAAATGTTTAGACCTCTCAAATTTCGTATGAATTAATTTTTCATAACATAGTAACATTTTCCGTAGAGTACCGCAAAAAAAAATTTTTTTTAACTACCCTAATATATATATATATATATATATATACATATTAGCGAGGTTAAAAAAAATTATTTTTCTTGCTAATGCCGCAAAAAATTAGCATAAAAAAAGTTTGCATTACTGAAATGCAACAAAATCCAAAAATCTCATTATTCCAATTTTCTAACATTGTTTATTACATTTAGGTGTTTTTTACACTTAACTTCAATTTCAATTTATTTATTATTTTCTTTTTTCCTGTTCTGAAATGTATTGCCTCATTTACTTTTTGAAAAATTGCCCTTTAGAATGTTTTTTTTTCCGCAAATTAAGATTGTAAATTACGAGGATGCTAAAAAAAAGTTCAAACGATTTTGGGGCGGTGAATCTGGTCGAAAATAATTATGAGCGATTGAAGAAAAAAAAAATACTGCATTTAAATTTTCATTGGATTCAAACTGCGTGCGAGCTCCAAGATGACGATTTTCGAGGTCTGATCGTACTTGGCACAGAATGCCCCGTACGGGGGGCACAAAGGTTCGCGCGTTCGAAGCTACTCGGCTCGCTCGAACGATCATATGGGTAACGTGTCCTAAGGTGTATACGCGTGTAATACCTTCGCGTATCGCGCGCTTTACTCGCGCACCGTTCGACCCAACTCTAAGCGCGGTGTGTACGTAGTTTTTTTTGTTGTTGTTTTTTTTTCTCTGCTCTTTTTTTTCATTTTTCACCTTGTGGCGCGCGAGTTTCACGCTCGAGCGCGGACGTAAGTGTAAGTATAGGAAACGCGAGAGGCGCAACGGCATCGCGTGCGCTTTCGCATATATACACACACACATACATCGGGTGGCCCGAAAAGTGACGTCCAACGGGAGAATCCAGGTGCCTCGTATCGAACTTTTTTACTTTTCCATTGATCGTATCGATTTTACGATTTGAAAAATCGATTTTCGAGGGGAAAAAACGATTTTCGAGAAAAAAACGATTCTCGAGAGAAAAAAACGATTTTCGAGAGAAAAAATAACGATTTTCGAGAGAAAAAAACGATTTTCGAGAGAAAAACCGATTTTCGAGAAAGAAAAAACGATTTTCGAGGGGAAAAAACGATTTTCAAGAAAAAAAAACCAAATTCGAGAGAGAAAAACGATTTTCGAGAGAAAAAAAACGATTTTCGAGAGAAAAAAAAACGGATTTTGGAGAGAGAAAAACGAGTTTCGAGAGAGAAAAACGATTGTCGAGAAAAACATAACGATTTTCGAGAGAGAATACGATTTTCGAAAAAAAGATAACGCTTTTCGAGAAAAAATAACGATTTTCGAGAAAAAAGATTATTTTTTGTTTTTTTTCCTATATACTTTCCTGGCCATTTTTTTACTCGTTTTATCATTATTATGTCCCCTGTCAAGCAATGAATAAACGACCAACCGAACACTAAAGTAAATGCCTTAGATTTGGATAAAAAGTTAAAAATTGCAAAAGTCCACAAGTTCATACGAAGAATTATAGTAAAGTAACCAAAATCTACGAATAATGTGCCAACGGATAAACGAGTCGCAAGGGGAAAAGGTTGCGACAGTGTAGACATCCTGTACCCCCACGCCCCCTCGTTCGCCTTCCTCCGCCGTTACTCAGGAATTTTACGACTTCTTTTATTTTACGCTCAGTCACCGATCCAATAAAGCTCTCACGAAATTGCGGTCTCGCACGATTCGGGGATCTTGGGGCAGGCTTTTGTTTTTATTTTTTTCTATTTTATTGTTTGGGCTGTTCATCTCGGAGCGATCCTCGTATCGTAAAACAGTCGGACCTCCCGCGCTGGACGTGTAGACTGCATGGCTCGCGATGTGATAAAGCGGTGTAGGACAAGGGCCTTCAAGATATTTTACCCAAGCAGTAGTTTTCCTTTTTTTACATTATAATTATATATACAGGATGTCCTGTTATGAATGGATAATCCTGCAACTGTCGATATATATATATATATATATATATATATATATATTTATTTATTTATTTATTTATTTATTTATTTATTTTTGTATGTATGTATTTTTTTCTTGTACGGGTGTTGTGATATTGTGTCAAGGTGCAGTAAAATAAACGAGACTATAATTACAGTGAATTTTCAATGACGTGATTCAAATCGAGTTTTTAAAGGTATACTTTTTAAGACATCGCCGTGTAGGTAACAAAATCAATTTTTCTGCATTTTTTCATACATATTCATGAATTTGTGCAAAAATGTTCAAGTTATAATATTATAAATTGGCCAGGTTAGAACTACTAAAACTTTCAATCGTGTTTTTCTCGAAACGACTTTTCTCGAGCTGGCCAGAATCATTTAATCACCCTAATTATAATTGTCCGATTTTCAGCTTTGAAAAACTAAAATTTCCGTTATTGCAGTAGCTATCGTTGTATGTAGCCGTTGTTTTTTCATTTGGTACATTCTAAGCCCCCGAATATAAGTGAACATGTCGCCAAAATTACATTTCTTTTTAATTTCTGCTATTTTGTGATTTTTTTTAAATCGTTCCCTACAACGAGAACTACATTTATTTAGATTATTAAACTTTTTTATTTTTATTTTTGAAACCAACTATTGTTAAGTTATTGATTCGCTCGTTGGACCACATTCGTATATAGAAGCTCCATTATACCTCAACAACGATGTTAATTTTTAATTATTTTTCATAAAACGTCACACGAAACAAGTTCAATGTATACTTAGTAACATACCTTTTTTTTCAAAATTCCAAATAAATAGACAAAAAAAACTCGGAAAAACGATCTTTTTTGGCCCGTCACGGTGGTGTCCTCCGATTTACACTTTTTCAAGATGAAATTTATACTTTTTCATGATCCACTCATTTTACATATCTATAGATTTTGCTAGGAAAATTTAACGTCCATTAGCACTCCTGCGTACGTTTTTTATTAAAAAAAAAAAAAAAACAGGAATACGCTCTCAACCCTCCTTGATGGATGATACCTCGGCATAATTGAAATTCCGAAAATATAGGATTGAATTGTTGTAAAAAATTATTGAAAATTTTCCGTTTTTTGAAAAATCAGCATTCCATTTAAAATTCGTCCGGATCAAAATGACGCAGTGTGTCGACGTAGAGTTAAGAGTCGTATCGGATTCTGTTCGATAACGTGCGAAATCTACAAAATTCAAAATTACACTTTCAATATATACCTACAAGAAAAAAACTTTATCTCCGCGATGAAAGTTCAATTACGAAGTTTCCCGACAAAATTTCCGAAAAATCGGGATGCGTGTAAAAAACGCGTCACGAGATAAAAATTGAGGCAGATACGAGAACAGGCATAGTTTCGGTCACCGCATATTGGCCTGGAAATGCAAACCGCGCGGTGACCCCTTGCGCCCACACCAAGAGGCAACCGGAAACGAGGCGCTACCGCGGACACGTTAGATCGCGAGCGAGATCCTAATTTCGCTGCACGAAATTTTCATGAATGTTTTTGATAGGTTTATGTTATAGATATTGATATAAAAGTTATTACACTTAATAATTACACTTTCGAAATAATTTTTTTTTTATGTATTTTTGTGAAATACATAAAGAAAATTTTTAATGTATTTATGTAACCCAAACAAACATTGAACGGGTTTTTTCTCGAAACAACGGTTTGTTGATAAAATCGACGGCTCGTTGATAAAATCTTCGAAACTACTGAAATTTTAACCACATATTCTTCACAGCTATAGCTATACCCTATATCAAGGATTTTTAAAATTTTGATATTTACTATTTTTTTGCCAAAAACCGTGAAAAACACGTTTTGTTGTTTTTACGAAAAAAAAAATCCGCCATTTTGTTATTTTTGATTATATAAAAAATCGTATGATATGCGCTATAGCCATTAACATACTGGAACTGAAATCGTTTGATGTTTTCATTTCGGACGATCCATCTCCGAGATTTCATCAACAGTGCAGACTGACCATTTTTTAGGACATTTTTTTAACTACCATTTTCGTCTATAAATAGTGACTTCAATAAATAATGTTTAAAAAATCTATTTCGATAGTGTATTTATTAAGTGTAACAACTTTTATATCAATATCTATAATATATACCTATCAAAATAATTCATAAGAATAGTCACCACGGAAAGAAAATCAACAAAAAGCCGAGTACGTAATTGTAGAATTGCAGAAACATTCGGTCAGGTTGAAAAAGTTCACGAATCCGTTGTTAATCGAACAGCTGGGGTAAAAATTGTTTATCGAACGAACGCAGAAGAAGTGTCTTTGGGAGGGAAAAAATGGAGGGTCGGAAGTGGCGAGATCGCGGAGGGTTCCCGGTGACCGCGGGAAGCGCGAAAAAAAACCAGAAGAGGAAAACGCCAAGGAAAAACGAGAGCGACACCGCAAGCATCGGAGAAAGTACTCGAGCCCAGTGACGTCATAACTCCTTGTCGCGCGAATCGGTTCAACAGCACGCGGCGTCGATACGCCGGGTGTCCGGTTTCGAGCGTACACGTGAATAGTCACCGAAACTCCGATCTCGTAGGCGGCCGAAATTTTCTTCCAAAACAGCAAAAAGTGCATCGTACGAGAGAAATTTGAAAATTTGAATGAGAATTGAGTAGGCAAACTATTTAGCGAGCCAACAAAATGTAATGCCCTAAATTAATTTCAATAAGCAATTCGTTGTCATCGTCCAATTACCAGGTCAGCCCAAGTCAAAATAATAACTAAATATATACTAAATATATATACAAAATAATAACAAAATAAAAAATAAATAACAAAATAAACAAAAATTAAAGAAAAAAAAGGATTCGATGTTCGGTGAAAATAAACAATATTAGGTACGACGAGACGGAATGTAAAATGTACCAAAAAATGTGCCATTAAGTAAGGGCACATTTGTGACAAATTGACCTACCAGAATTGAATCAATTATCAATTAATCTACGAAATTAATTAGGAACATTAACCTACCAAAAAGCCATTGATTGATGTGCGAAATCTTTCGAAGCAATTTCCATTATCGTTATCAGAGATCTACACCCTAAATCTGCAACAAAACAATTTGGATTGCAGACAAAGAATTTTTTAACTTTCCTTGCATGCCAACTTTCGAACAAAATGGAAATATATTTATTCTTTCTTTCCATTTTCAAATGATCCGACGAGTCGATTATTGATATTATTCATCAATCGATTATTAATCAATGTACGAAATTAATCACAAAAATAAGTCTACCAAAAAGCCATTAAGTAATGTATTTACGAGAATTTCCGAAACAATTTTCAAGATCGTTATCAGAAATCTACACCCTGAATGTGGCTCAAAAAAATTTGGTTTCCAAACAAAGAAGCCATTTTTTTGTCGCTGCATTCCAACCTTTCGACGAAATTTCAATTTGTTTATTCTCCTTTTTCCATCTTCCAAACTCAATGCTCACATTCGTTATTTGAAAAGTTGCCCTCCCGAATTTTTTTTTCGCAAATTAAGTTTGACAATCATAAGCATTCTAAGTAAAAAGTTTGAGCAATTTTGCTACATCGTTATCAGAGATAAACACGCTGAATCTGCAAAAAAAAAAAAGTATTCCCAAAAAAAGTATTCCAAACGAAAAAATAATTTTTCCATCATTTCGTTGCATTCCAACGTTGCAAATCTCGTAACCGCAAAAACTCCCCCGATTTTTTGCGCCCCTTAAGACCGTGAATCTCATGCTGGAACGAAAGATTTTTCCCTGAGGATTTTCGCGATCTATTTCGTTCGCAAGGCGACACCCTGTACCGATGTGGCCCAGTTTGTGGTTGATAGAGGACACTCCCGAGGAGCTGTATACAGCCCGTTACATTGAGCACATTATCCGCCGTTTACACGTGTTCCTGCGTACTTTAACGATCCCAACGGCTCGGCCGTCGTGTGCAGACGCGTATACGCTCGTTACTCAAGACCTTAGAAGGAGAAGGGAAAAGGGCGAGCAAGGGAGAGAGAGGGAGAGGGGGCGAGAGAGAGAGAGAGAGAGAGAGAGAGAGAGAGAGAGAAAGAAAGAGAGAGACGCAGGTCTCGCTTCCCCTAGGAAGCTGCGAGATAGGTCGCGTAAACCGTTTGCCGATTGCCGCGCACTATATGTCGCGCACTATATACGACTCCGGCCTGTCATTAAAGATGATTACAGAGTACACGAGAGTGGCTTGCGGTGGTTCCTGTATGTCAAAGCGTACGACACGCTGGTACACGGAACCCTCCACCTTGTGCGTTAATAAAACGGAACTGCGGCGATAAATTAGACGAACACACGATCGGCTCATTGTTGCGGTCCCTTTGATTTTCTCGTACCTATCTTTCACGGTCGCACTCTCCTGGAGTGTGGACCGTTGGGCATGGATATCCAATGTGTGTGAAGTTTATCAATAAATCAATCGATAGGACAGTCAAGCAGGCAGTCGGTCTTATTCCACTCTGTCCCTCTTTCTCTCTTGGGTTCTTAAGTTTTCCTTTTATTCGCCGTTTACTTTTACTTGGGTTTTCTTTTATCGGCGCTTTTAACTTTATTTGCGCTCTATTTTCATTTGCGTTCTCTCTTTATTGGCGTTGTTAGTTTTACTTGCCTTTTATATTTTTTGACGTTTTTTTTTGTCGTTTATTTTTACTAGCATTTTTCATTATTTGCGTTTTATTTTTATTCTGCACTTTCTTTTTGTTTGTTTCCATTGTCTTTGTGTTTTTCAATGTCATTTCTCTTTTATCTTTGTAAGCGTTCTTCTTGTTATTTGCGTTATATTTTGATCAAGGTTTATTTTGTTATTTGAGTTTTTCTTTGCGTTTTTAAATTTCATTTGTGTTTTATTTTTATTAGCGGTCTTGTTTCATCCTCCGCTTTCTTTTTGTTTGAGCTTCTTTTTTCTTTGCGTTTTTAAAATTTCATTTGCGTTTTCCGTTTATTTTGCGTTTTCCTTTTATTTTGCGTTTTTTTTTATGCTGCGATTTCTTCTTATATCAAGTTTCACTTTCGTTCCGTTTATTAATTTCATTTGTCTTTCCTTCGTGGCTTGAATTTTTTTTAGTTTGTCTATATGGAGTCACTTTATTGCATTTTATATTGTGTCTTTTTGCGTTTGGCCATTGTGCACTCATTAAAGGGAGAGATTCCTTTACACGAGGAAAAAATTTGCTGATTTTCATGATTTTTTTTTTCTAAGCAAAGCTTTCTTCCCCACTTTCGAAACTTATACATGATATTTATTTCATTAATCTTTAAAAATGCCGAAGGTACGGCAATACGGAATCGACCGATTCTGATGAAATATGGTATGCGTCTTTCTAACTTTATTGTCTAAAACAAGACCCTAAATAATTTTGAAAATAAAAATAAATAGTTTGATTCATTGCAAAAAGTAACCATTTTTGTCGGAAAATTCAATCATTTTGTTTCAAAGTATTCAAACATACCCTATAAGTCTGAAAAATGGTGAATAAATCTTTCCTCTAAAAAAAAAAATGATGGAATCAGCATTTTTTCCTCGCCTGAAGGTATCTCCCCCCTTAACCCAATGTAAGGTCCCTCCCTCCCTCTCCCTTTCTCCTTCCCACCCTCTCCCTTAGACGATAAACATAAAAGAGCTCAATGCTCTTTGCCGCTTTGCCCCTTATTGCTTCCAAGTTCCTTCGAGCCAAGCAATCGTCCCTACCATCGTGATCTGAAATCTGTATTTCGCCGGAAAAGAATGTCGGCCCCGAGTGACACGAGGCAAACGAATAAAGTCCAAAGTAAAAGAGGCAACCACCTTCAGGTGGATACAAATTGGATCGCGACCGGCTGCACGCGTTGCTCACAAGCGAACCGGAAGTTTGGTCAATAACTGGAGTAAAGTATGGTCAGTAACTTGAGCCGAAACGCTGGTGTTTCCAGGGGAGCGATCGCGTACTGCATATTACTTCCGGTACTGCACGTATCGCGTTCGTGAGAATACGCCAGGTGTTTCTCGAACGTTTCCGCTTTTAGCCCGCGGGTTAAACTCCCTTCGCCTCGCAGTTTCCGAACAACCCCCGTTTGTCCTACATTGAGGGAAACGAAGCGGAATTTCTCCCATAAACAGGGTGCACGCGGGTGCAAAGCGCCGGCACGCGGCCACACGGTTGAGTTAGCCGATGTATGCGCGGGGTACCAAAGGCGGCGAAGGTCCGTGACAGCCGTTCAGTGGTTTCGTGTACACGGCCAATGAGGGAAACGACCCCGAGGAATTGCTCCATCGTCCACGTGGCCCTCTAGAGGGGTGAGGCTGACGAAGAGTGAAGGCGCCCTTAGATCAGGGGTTCCCAAACTTTTTTTTATCACGCCCCCTCTCTGCAAAAACGGAGATGCCCCCCCCCTCCTTCCGTCACATCTTTGTCGATATTAGGGTAAAAACGCACTCCCCCCCCCCATATCGTGAGGTCTCCCTTGGGGGGCGCGCCCCCCGTGTATATTGTGAGGCCTCTCTTGGGGGACAGGCCCCCATATATAGTGAGGCCTCCCTTACTCCCTCCCCCCCATTACGTCACATCTTCATCGATATTAGGGTAAAAAACGCAGCCCCCCAATATCGTGAGGCCTCTCTTGGGGGACAGGCCCCCATATATAGTGAGGCCTCCCTTACCCCCTCCCCCCCATTACGTCACATCTTCATCGATGTTAGGGTAAAAAACGCAGCCCCCCTATATCGTGAGGCCTCCCTTAGAGGCCGCGGCCCCGTGTATATTGCGAGGCCTCCCTTGGGGGGCGTGCCCCCGTGTATATTGTGAGGCCTCCCTTGGGGGCGCGTGCCCCCCGTCTATCGTGAGGCCGCCTTTGCCCCCCCCCCCCATTCCGTCACATCTTCATCGACATTAGCGTAAAAAACGCAGCCCCCCTATATCGCGCGGCCTCCCTTAGAGGCCGCACCCCCCGTGTATATTGTGAGGCCTCCTTTGGGGGCGCGTGCCCCCGTGTATATTGTGAGGCCTCCTTTGAGGGCGCGTGCCCCCGTGTATATCGTGAGGCCGCCTTTGCCCCCCCCCCCATTCCGTCACATTTTCATCGATATTAGGGTAAAAAAGCCAGCCCCCCTATATCTTGAGGCCTCCCTTAGAGGCCGCGCCCTCCGTGTATCTTGTGAGGCCTCCCTTGGGGGACGTGCCCCCGTGTATATTGTGAAGCCTCCCTTGGGGGGGGGGGGGGGGGTGGTGCCCCCGTATATATCGTGAGGCCTCCTTTGCCCTCCCCCCTCCTCCCGTCACATCTTCACCGATATTAGCGTAAAAAACGCACCCCCTTATATCGTGAGGCCACCCTTAGGGCCGCGCCCCCGTGTATATTGTGAGGCCTCCCTTAGGGGGCGCACCCCCCGTGTATATCGCGAAGCTTCCGTTGGAGGGCGCGCTCCCCTGTATATCGCGAGGCCTCTCTTCGTAGAAGAGTCAAGCAGCTTTGATGCCAGGGGTTCCCAAACTTTTTTTTATTACGCCCTCTTTCTGCAAAACAGGAGATGACACCCCCCCCGCCTATCAAATCTTTATTGATATTAGAGTAAAAACACCTTCCTGCCATTAATTAATGACACATTTTTTAGCTCGCTGAATAATCGCTGCCTTTGGTTACTGAATCCTCAAAAAAAATCGACTTTCTGGAATACGGAACACTTTGTGCTATTTTGGGAGAAAAATGTTGTCTGCCTACGATATCGACCCACAAAGGGATGGCGGTCGCCCCCTGACTCTTTATCAATATTAGGGTAGAAAAACGCCCCCCCCCTTGGGGGTCTCCGTCACTTAGAAAATTAATACGTGGTAAAGAGGAGAAGGGCAGAGAAAGGGAGAACGTATGTATCGATTATCGAAGCCTTCAAGATCACCAGGGAGAGTTACGCGACCCTCTGGACACCAGCCCCAATAAGAAACCTACCGCTCCTCGTCCTTCCATCTAACCCAACACCCAATACGTGTCCGGTATCGCGCCACCGTAGACGATTGTATGGATTCAAGGGCTCACCCCTAGTTGAAATGTGCAAAATATTCCTTTTTTTTCGGTTTCGACAAATTCTCAATAAATAAATGACATTTTGAAAGTATTGTCTGAAAATTTCGAGTCGTTCCATTCGCAAAATGACTCAACATCGGTGACCACCATAACTCAAAAATCACTGCACCCATTAACTTAAAACTTTGCAAGCTTTTTTACACTTCAAAAAGCAGCACTAGAACGAAGGATTTTTTGCGATGCATATTTTTTTCACCGAAGATCGATACTTTCACTTTGGACGGTGACCGTTTTGTCAAAAATCAATAGTCTATTGAATCCTTTGTCCAAACATTAGATAATTTCATGCAAAAACAAAATGCGTTTGATTTTTTATTTCGGCTGATTTGTATCCTAACAGCAGCATTGTATCTACCACATCTATCAATATTTTTTTATACGAAAATTGTAAATGATACTTAAAACCATACTTTTAATGTGAACAAAACAAAAATTGAAAACCTGCATGAGTTTTTTCAGAAAAAACATCGAGAAAATTCTTTTTTTTTCGGTCACGAGAAAGGTGTTACCCCTTTAATCTTTGCGGAGTCGAGCCAGCTTATCATAATCGCTCCCTCTACCTTTCTCTTTTCATTTTAAGAGATAAGAAGACACTTTCGTTCAACAGCAGTAACTAATCTCAATCTCAATCTCAATCTCGATATCTCTTTGACGGCCTTTCCGTTGTATTTCAATGTTGATTATCGCGTTATTATTATTTCTATTTGCAGCTTATTTGCGCTCCCTTCTCCATTTTCGTTTTCATTTTTTTATTTCGATTTTTGGTTCATATGGCTACTATTTATGGTATTAAAGTTTGCATTGTTCGAATGCAACGATAATTTACATTCATATTTTTATTTCCTTATTTTTAATGTAACGCCAAATCTTTTTTGCAAATTTCCATTTCAGATCTCCCGATAAACATCGTGAAAGATGACCGCGGGATTTCGGTAACTAAAATCTGCCGAAAACATTCTGGGAAAGTAAAAAAAATCAATTTTCATTGTACACCAACGATGCAAACTTCAACCCCATTACTTTTATTTTGTTTCGAGACTCTTTTTATTTCTTTGTACAGGTGGAAAACGAAGATTACGTGCCAGAGAACATTTTGATCGTAGTGCACCGATAAACCTCACAGAATTTCATCTCACTCTCCCATTTCCGGAACTCGAGCCCTTTCAGGGCTCAAGCCAAGACAGCGATCCAACGATTATTTGGACTTTCCACCAGAGTTCAATTTTACAATACCAATAAAATTCCAATCGGCTCGTGCATTTTTCTCATCCAAGTCCATTCATCTTTTCCACCGAGCTCTTTTCGCCCCGTGGCTTTTGCCGGAAATCCCTTTTCTTTTTTTTTTCTTCCTCATACACGCTTGGGTGTAGAAGGTTCTTCTGGATTCTCTGGCTCTCGTGGCTCGCATCGTTGGCTCTCAATGGGATCATATTCGCTGGCACGAAGCTCCGCGGCGCACTCTTGAGTGCATCGTTCCATCATCCGGAGAGTCACTCGGGACACGTTTGAGCCACCGACGACTTTTTCCCAGTGTCTTTTTTCGGATCGCGCGCACTCTTTTCTTTTCTTCAACCTCGCGCGTGTTTCCCTGTGTTGCTTTTCATCGCGACACGACATCGGGCTTCGAACGAAACTAAAATGGGAGTGTCATTTTTTCCAAGATGGAAAGCTCCTTGCTTCTAGTCGAGTGCGCGAGAGAGAGAGAGAGAGAGAGAGAGAGAGAGAGAGAGAGAGAGAAATTTTATTTATGCCTCAACATACCTTCGAGGAAAAACGAGAGAGGAGAATGGGAAAGACAAAGATATAGATTGATAGATCGATTTCGTTATAGCCCTAGCTACACTTTCAACGCTGATAAGGACTATGGATCATCCATCATTACAGATCGAACACCACATATATAACATCCATATATAATATATACAAGGTGTCCCAAGTGTCACGCAACAATATGCATAAGCCGCGAAAGTTAAGGATGTTGAGTCCCTATGAAACATGTTAATGTTAATTGTTCAATAAATAGCTTCCTAATCGTCATGAAATTTTTACACGACCTCCTGAATACTTCATGTAAAAACATACCAAATTTTCCTAATTCTATCATCATTATTTCAACCTCCTTAAGGGTTGAAATAAAAAATGATAAGAAAATTCGGATAATTTGGTATGTTTTTGTATGAAGTATTTAAGAGGTCGTGTTAAAATTTCACGACGATTAGGAAGCTCGTTATTAAAAAATTAACATTTTGTTAAGAACAATTTTTAAAAGAAATAAAAAAAAAATTATCAATAAACTTCGTTTTGTTTCCGTTGCTTTCAGTATATTGTAGATATTACAAAATTGAGAGGTCAAAAAAACAGCTTATTGCAAAGTTACATCAGTTTCCATAAAACAACATTTAATGTGTGAATGTTAATTGTTCAATAACGAGGTTCCTAATTGTCGTGAAATTTTTACACGACCTCTGAAATACTTCATACAAAAACATACCAAATTTTCAGAATCTTATCATCATTTGCGATTTGGGACTCAACATCCTTAAATGTTGCGTGACATTTGGGACAACCTGTGTGTGTGTGTATATATCTATATATTTATATACAGGGTGGCCCATTTAACGTGACCACCCCAAATATCTCCGTTGCCTTAAGAGTGACGAAAAAAAATGTCAGGAGGTAATTTGATTGATTTCGAAGGGCTGATACCGTGGTCAAAAATTCATTTTCGTCGAGGTTATAGTTTTTGCGTTCTCAAGGTCATCAATGGTTTTTCAAATGGAACTTGTTTTTTTTTAATTAAGACGTTGTAGCTGATATTTTGACGAATCCAACGACCTATGATATCATGACCTTGAAATGATTTTTCGCCAAAACATTTTAGATTTGTTTGGGTTTGATGATTCTACGATAATACGATGATTCTATCATAATACGATGATTCTTTCATAATACGATGATTCTACGATAATGTTCGGTGTGTTTCGGTTTTGTTTGGGTTGTTGGATTTGTTGTGGGCCAAAAGTATTATGCACCCCGCAAATGTTCTATCCAGATAAAAAATCGAATATCTCGGCGACAAAAAAGTAAACCAATTTACCGAACGGGGTTTTGAAGCGGACAAAGTCAGCTTCATTTTGCTTTTTTATTTTCGCGATCTTTTTTGTACCCGGTACGTCACTTTGAAAAATCCGGTTTTTTCACGATTTTCGTACTTTGCAGAATCGCGTGCTGGACTTTGAAAAATAGTTATCTCACCATTTAGTGTATAAGATCTTTTAAAAAGATACCGTTAGCTTCAGTTTCGTTTTTTTTTAAATTTAATTTGCGATATTTTTCTCGCAGAGTTATTGAGTTTTGTCTGAAAAAAACGGCAGGTTTTCGAAAAGCCGATATCGTGCGGCGTAACTTGAAAACTATGAGACTTGGAATATTTAGTATAAGGAGTAAAGAGTTGTATTTTGTTATTTTAGAGTCACTGAAGTTTTTAGATATTTTCAAAAAAATTCTTTGTATCGCTACTTTTGGTTGAGAGTTGACGATATGTCTTATTAATTTATTGCCGTTACATTGAAACAAAGATTTTTCAATGAAAATTTCAAGAGGAGAAAAGGTACATGCAGCCTTGGCCAAAAGTATTAGGCAACCCTAGAAAATATTGATATTATAAAAAGTACATAAAACTATAACAATTGCTTCGAACTAAAGCCAAGACGGCATCATCAAATATGAAATTAAACAATCGAAAATCGCTTTCGGTGGATTGCGAAACATCTGGATCGTAAAGCGCTAAGGATTTGCGTTTTTTAAATTTCGACAAAAACTTTTCCCTCCTCCATTTGTCATCCTCAGAGAGGAGAAGCCATGAGTGTAATTCTCCATGACTAAACCTCAACACTTCCGGTTGCCAGTTGTCAAAGATTATCTATGTTCGCCACAATAAAAATGGCGCGCAATTTAAAATATTCGGTCATTTTGAGGCACTCTTTATATTATAGATATAGCATCATGTACGAATTCAACAATTTTTTTTCGTATGAAAAAGTGATTCACTCGTAAAATTAATTACACATTCATTTAGTATGAATATCAAGCTGTTAGAAAGTATATTTTTTTTTCGTTGTACAAAATGCCCGATTACCAATATTTTATTTTGTTATCTTTTTTCGGCGCTCCGCGGCGTGACATTTAGCATCCACAATTTTTTACCTAGAACAAAAAACAAAAATTCTCGTCCATCTACATTAGAATACCTAGAGAATTGCGTACGGAATTTAAAAAACATTGCTTTATTCAAAAGTTGTAGGTATTTGAACTTAAGAAATGAATTTTCAGTGAAAAAATTCGTTACAACTGCTCATAAAATGAAAAGTTTTCGATTAATCAGAAATTCCGTACGTACTTCTCTGCGAAATGCAATTAGGAACATAACTTTTAAATTTGAAGTAAATCGAGTGAAAATTGTTGAAGTTATTCGTCACGCCAATTGGAAAAAAGCTGTTTCGAGAAGTTTCGAGTAGTCGGCCATTTTGTACAGCGAAAAAATATATATATTTCCTAACAGCTTGATATTCATACTAAATAGATGTGTAATTAATTTTATGAGTGAATCACACTTCAATACGAACAAAATTGTTAAATTCGCACATGATTTTATACACGTTACTGTGGCCTAAGGCCTTAACGTGTATTTATATAGTAACGCATATCGGACCATCGTGTTTATTTTTATCCGAATTCCCCACATTTACAATACCAATGGTATTGGAATTTGCATCGTTGGAACGCAACGTTTTTTTTTCTCTCTAAATCGATAACTCGTTATACAAATATTTTGGCAGTTTTGGGCCACGCGAATTACTTAAACGTTTTTCAGGATTATTTCCGAAACCTACACTCAAATTTGCAAAAAAAAAAAATTTTCTCCGCAGGGAAAATTGATTAAAAAAAAAAGAGTTTTCGTTGCGTTCCAACGATGCAAACTTCAACACCATCGATGCTATGATGTATATTAAAATGTGATGCAACGGATCGTTTAACCCCTCGATACGCGAGCCAAAGGCGTTTACGGTTCAAGGCGTATGAACCTCATCCCTAATTGGGTCGTTACGGTCAGCCTTACGGAACGGTTGCGGTTCGATCATTCGTAACGAGCCCTAGGTCACGCACGTTTCGCGCGTAGATCTCGCCAGGGAATTTAGCAACGTCGGGTCTTCATCGGAGCCATACACATTCTCGGAGCCAATAAGCCTCTTAGACATTCTTTTTCCGCTAAGCGCGAAAAACAACGAACACCGCACGATCTTTTTTTCTCCACGTGCATTTTTAATTTCGTACGTCTGTTTATTGTCCCCAAACGTGCCTTTTCCTCATCGGCGTGTCCTTGAATATAAATCTTCAATAATGTCGCGATTTGAAGAAAAACAAAATCAATAAAAGATCATAAAGTCTCGACAGCAAAAAAAAAACACTAAACCTGGTATTTTTAACTAGACTAGTTCTTTTCCTCACTATATTGAATTTCGGCGAGACGCCCTCAAATTTGCAACAATAAAAGACGGTACGAAAAAAAAGTCATATTCATTTTCTTCATCACTTCTCTATATACGTGCAATTTTCCAAAATGCCAAAAAAGACGAAAAAAAAAAAACAATACCATGAAAAAAAAAATCATAATTTCGTCTTCTCTTCATTGATTGATTTGTTTCACGCAATTGTGCATGAAATCGCGTGTGTCGCGGGTATAGCTCAGAGTGCGCCTGTACCGTAAAAGCAGGACTGCTAATACGATCAGCGTGCGACTAATGAGAGAGTCGCGTGCGCTTCTTCAGAATTCCGAGAGATCGAGTGAAATCTCTCACGTATGTAACTGCATATTCTATTTATAAGCGACTGCGGACACATAGCCATATACACAGACAAATATATATATAGACATACATATAACAAATTGCGAGCAATTTAAATTAATCCAAGCATCTCGTTAAAAACACGTGCAAAACGCGCGACTGTTCCATAGAAGAACAAAAAAAAAATTAGTACTCCGTAGCAAAGTGACGGCTGTGCATTTGTGCGAACAAATTTGTGCCCGTGCATGTAGGTTCACACACACGCACGCACGCACATTGTATAGTATATATACATATATATATACATTATATAGTATATAATAGAATATATATATAAATATATATATACCCATATATATACATTATATAGTATATAATAGTATATATATATATATATATAAATATATATATATATATATACACTGCCGACACACATGTACACACTGTCGACCAAAAGTTTTCAGACACTTCAGATAATTTCCAAATAATGTTAGAATAATATAATGAATTTGATGTATTACTTTACGAAGATATATATATATATATATACATATATATACATATATATACTATTATATACTATATCATATAATATATTATAATAGTATTTAATAGTGTATTATAATTTATAGTAGATGATAGTGTGTGTGTGTGGGTGTGTGTAATTTTGCAAACCCAAACAAACACTACCGGTCTAAAGTTTTCGGACACTTCAGATAGTTGCAAAATTATATTAGAATAATAGAATTGATTATATAGAGCTATATAGTATCTTCGTAAAGTAATAAATCAAATTCATTATATGATTCTAGCATTATTTGGAAATTATTTGATAATTTCAGATAATTTCACTTCAGACAATTTCCAAATAATGCTAGAATAATATAATGAATTTGATTTATTACTTTACGAAGATACTATATAGCTCTATTCAGCTCTTCAGATAATTTCCAAATAATGCTAGAATAAGATAGTGAATTTGATTTGTTACTTTACGAAGATACTATATAGCTCTATATAATGAATTCTATTATTCTAATATAATTTTGCAACTATATGAAGTGTCCGAAAACTTTAGACCGGTAGTGTTTGTTTGGGTTTGCAAAATTACACACCCACACACACACTATTATCTACTATAAAATATAATACACTGTGTGTGTGTGTACACACACTGCCGGCCAAAAGTTTTCAGACACTTCAGATAATTTCCAAATAATGGTAGAATAATATAATGAATTTGATTTATTACTTTACGAATATACTACGCACACACACACATACCCATACATATATATATATATATATATATATATATATATATATATATATATATATATAGGGGGGGGGGGGGAGAAGAAAAAACTATGTACGCTTTAACATGTAGTGAAATAGTCGGACAAAGGGGAATTCCATGGCGCGTGGGACGCGTGTGAACCTTGCCCATGTCATATATTTATATACACAAATAAATACAAATGTTTGGTTGCATATATATATATATATATATATATATATATATATATATATATATATATATATATGGAGGGGCTGTACACAATAATATACTTGTACGGAACCGTTAAAATTTCTGTGGGTCTAATTAAGGTTGATCGCAAAAGCGGAAGACCTTTCGAGATAGAGGAACACAAAGGCGCGCACGGACACGCGGGAGACGGGACATACACGGATTTATGAATCTCGCGGGGAACATCGGGGTGGTCGGGACCTAACGGTGGGGAACAAAGAAGAATAAAAAGGAGGTTAGTTGAACTTTGATACCACCAGTGTCGTGAACTTATCCATTGAGAAGAGGAAAGAGATGGAGAATGAAGGTGGGAATTCATGAATGGGAGGAAATACTACCGTTGTTTTCTTTTTTGTTATGTTTTAGGAGATTGGAATACTAGAGAAGTTTGCATCGTTGGTAAGCAAGGAAGATCATTTATTTCTCATTGCAAATTTTTTTCGACCCACGAAAGTTACGACGGACTTTTTTTAAGGCTTTCATTTGAGACGTAGAACCTGAACCTATCGAAAAAGATTTTGCATAGCATTGGAAGTGGGGAAGAAAGTAAGTGAAAAAGTATTTCCGTTGCGTTCCAACGATGCAAACTTTAACGGCGTAGAGAGAAGCGACGAGAGTTCAAGGAGACTTGGCTCGAGATCCCTTGGAAAAAGAAATAAGGTATAGAATAAATTGAGGCAATTTTTTGGATTGATTTCACGGTATTTTTCTTATTTTTGTCGATTACACAGTTGATAAATTTACTTTTAGTAGGTTATATATATTTTTTTTGTATTATTCATGTGGAAAAGGAATTTTTCGGTGTGGCGAGTATTGAGTACGGATCCGAGGCAAAAAAGAAATGGAATTAATCGAAAATTGCGTACGTAGGACGATGAGTCGAAAGGTGAGAGGATGACGAAAAAAAGATACTATAAAAACAGGGAAGGATAAATAATTGACACTGAGGCAAAATGTGAAAACGTCGTTAGCCTCGATCGCGTCTCTCTCTCTCTCTCTCTCTCTCTCTCTCTCTCTCTCTCTCTCTCTCTCTCTCTCTCTCTCTCTCTCTCGCACTTGAGGTGCTGGGGATGGCCTCCGAACGAAGTCCATTGTTCAAACTTTACGAAAGCGTGCTGGCGCAATATTTTTTTTTCTGCGTCTCGCTCCGGGCAAAGTCTCTCTGAGCGGAAGGAAGATTAAGAAACCTTAGACCCGAACGACAATAGCGTGTCAAGAATTCGCCAGTTAAGTATCCAAGGTTAGTCTCCCGCCTTAAGTTATTTTTTCCCCTTTTTTTCTCTCCCTCTCGAATGGACTCGAACTTTCGTCTCGTATATTCGTTCCTTTGCACGTTTGCACTTCATGGGCATGCAGCTGGCTCGTGTACGATTTGTGCATTTTTTATTATTATTATTATTATAATTTTTTTTTTTTGACAGTTTGACTCATTGAGAAATTGACAATTTTGGCTTTGCGCTCAATACTATTGACCTCTGAGACACCTTGTCTCGAAAACCTCAGCTGTCTCTCTCGCACTCACACGTCACGTGATACAGCCTCTACGTCGCCTCAGGGCTTACATCCAGTCGAAATTTTTTTTAAGGATGTTGCGTCCGAATTTGAAAATGGGAATAACATTTAAAAAATTTGATAGGTCATTATGTAAAACATTTGTAAGGTTGTGTAAAAATTTCACAACGATTAGGAAGCTGGCTACTGAGAAATTAGAATTCACAAATTACACGCAGCCTTATGGAAACTGAAGTAACTTTGAAATTCTATTAGCAAATAGCAAACTTTGCTATTTGTTTTCAAGAAATACAATAAAGATTTTTCTGTCTGACTTTTTCAAGGTCGGTGACTACCATATTTCGAAAATCGTTGCACCAATCAGCTTCAAATTTTACAAGTTTTTTTACATATCGAAAAGCAATGTTAGAAGGGAGGAATTGTTTTTTCCGATGCATGGTTTCTTTGAATCAACGATAGAGTATCGTTTTTTCATCGAAAATCGATACTTTCACTTTGGACTGCAGCGATTTTTTCAAAAATCAATACATTTTTTTGATCCTTCGTCCAAGCATTAAATAATATCATGATGAAATTAAATGCGTTCGATTTGTCAATATTTTGCAATAAAAAAATTGTAAAAGATCGTTAAAACCATACTCCTTAAGGCCGTATTCTAGTGTGAACACAAAAATGATTTTTTGTGAATTAAATTAAGAGAAACGGTAAAATCTACAGGGTTAGTATTTCAAAGTTATATTTATACATGTTTGAAGTGACATTGAACATTTTTTCAAACCATTTTATTCGAAATTGTACATGATATTTAATGTTGCGCAGATCATGTGGCGACATTTTTTCATCGTCGGGAGTGTGTTTTTCTCAGCAACTACTGGGCCGATCGACTTGCAATTTTTCATACATGTATAGTACATATCGGGCCATTGGCTGGCCCTTGGAAAAAAAAAGAAGATAAATTTGTACTACATGGCAGCGGTGAAAAAGAGTACTCGGACTTTTGCAATAAAATGTTCACGTCTCGCAGCCCGGAAAAACAATAATTATAAAGCAATGGAAAATTGCTCGACACGTACTCTACATATGTGCAAAATTGCAAGTCGATCGGCCCAGTAGATTCTGAGAAAAATACATGCCCGATTTGGACAATGTTGTTTCGAGAAAAACGCGTACAATTTGTACAATTTCGAATAGAATGCTTCGAAAAAATTTAAGATATTACTCCAAACATGTATAAATATAGCTGTAAAATACTAGCACCGTAGATTCAACCGTTTCTCGACATATAATTCCCAAAAAAATCACCTCGAAAATGGGTGTTCACACTAGAAGAAGGCCTTAATGTAAAAATAAAAAATTGGAAACCCGTACACGTTTTCCCAGAAAGAATTCACGACAATTCAACGATGATGTTGGAGAAAATCCTGAAAACTTTTTCGAACCCAAGGAGGACGTTCGGTCGAGAGAAATAAATTTAGTAATTCGAGGTAGTCGCAGGAGAATTTTTGTAAATTGATCTTTGCCCGACCATTGACTTCTCCGGCGTACTGCATGATGCTCATATAAACGTTGCCTGCTCTCGTGGCGTGTAATAACAATAAACGTCATAGAGGGCTAACTTTAATTATCGCCGCTGAAAAAACTCCATACACTTGGTGAGATTTAAGACGCATCTTTTGTGAAGTCGTACTTTATCACCTCGTCAAGCACGTCATCAATATATATATAACCAGGGTGTTAGGACGGTCGATGCAAAGCCTTAAGGGGGTGATAGGTCACCTCGTTAGGAACATATCTAACCTAGGTTACCTTAGTCCAAAGTCTAAGGATTTCGAGTTATCATTGTAAGTATGATTTTTGGAAAATTTCCCAAAATTAGGTACTAACTCGTTCACCTCTTATATTAATGCTATTTTGGGTGTAGTTTCGAAAAGCCCTTACCTCTGATTAATTTTGAATTTCATGTACCTATGTACTTTGACTCGCTGATTACGAATATCATAGTGAAAAAATCCGCAAATTTGATTTTCAAGGTCAACACTCACGAAAACTGATTTTTTAGCAGTTTTTCTGTTTTATTTTAGTAAATATTCATTTTAGATAAAAAATGTTTCCTATAAAAGTTATAACCTATGAAAATATCGATCTTTTATGTTCTTTACAGTTTTTATCTAAAACCATTATGTTTCGAGACAAATGGGATAATGGTCCAATGAGTGAAAATTGCTTAGCTTCGTTAGTTTCGATATTGTCTACTTACGCACTTTACCGCAGGAAGTTTGGAGTTTAGTCTTTAAAGTGCATTTTTTTTTGTTTTTTATTTTATTTTCTTGATTTTTTTTCTTCTATTTTAGTTTGTTTTTCTATTATATACTATTTTTGCATTTTTTGTGATTCAGTCAATTTTAAAGTGCATGTCTTTTTTGTTTTTTATTTTAGTTTCTTTTTGTATTATGTACTATTTTCGCATTTTTGTTTGGGTTTGGTTTTTTTTTGTTGGGTTTGCTTGGGCTTTTCATTTAATTTTGTTTTTTTTTCTTCGGGTTGTTTGGGCTTTTTTGTTTAGATTTGTGTTTGGATTTTCTTGATGGTTTTGTTTCAGTTTGAATTTGGTTTCTTTCTTTGGGTTTCTGTGGGCTAATGAATATTACCTATATTCATGCTGTTACCGATTCGTTACTATAGATAAGTGGATAATATCGAACCTACTGAAGCTAAGCAATTTTCAGATGTTTACAATTATTAGAATAATGATACAATTATTAGAGCATTATCCCATTTTTCTCGAAATGAAATGGTTTTAGACAAAAATAGTATAAAAAATAAAATATCGATATTTTCATAAGCTACAACTTTTGTACAAAACATTTTGCTCTAAAATAAATATTTACTAAAAAAAAAACAGAAAAACTGTTAAAAAATCAGTTCCCGTGAGTGTTGACCTTGAAAACCAAATTTGCGGCTATCTTCAATATGGTATACGTGATCAGCGAGTCAAAATACATAGGTACACGAAATTCCAAATTAATCAGAGGTATGGGCTTTTCGGAACTTTGCCCGCTATTTTTTTCAATAGCATTAACATAAGAAGTATTTTTATTTTTTGACAAGTTTTAAAATATTCAACACGTCCCGTTTAGTTAATTGTGTGGATACAGATGATTGCATTGGTGTTTGTCGATTGAATACACATTAAGCTAAGACGCAAATAAGTGTTTTAGTCACCATTAATTGTCTGTGTGAATATTATGAACGAGTTAGTACCTGATTTTTGGAAATTTTTCAAAAATCATACTTACCATAATAACTCAAAATCCAAAAGACTTTGGACTAAGGTAACGTAGGTATGTTCCTAACGAGGTGACCGATCACCCCCTTAAGGCTTCGCATCGACCTTCCTAACGCCCCGTATAAGTATCAAACCTCCACGCAATTGCGAAACGCCAAGTGGGTCACGTGAATTCGTTAACGTCGCGAAGGAACCTCGTCTTTCCACGATTAGACAAGACGAGTAATTTATTTTTCCTGTTAATACACGCGACATTGTACTTGGCGAGAGCGGGGTGCTCGCCGACACGATCGGACACGAGAGTAAGAATGAAACCCTTCCGCAGCTCGTAAACCAATCGGACGTTCGATCGGAAAAAGTACGTACACGCGCGGTAATAGACGTGCTGCCGATGGGATCGTTCCGCTCAAGTGAGCCAATCGCTTTCTCCCCCACGAGCGTATGAATCGAGAGACGGGGGAAAACTCCACGATTTTGGATATTTAGAGAATCTCGAGGACGGTATTATTATTATTGTTGCTGTTGTTGTTGTCGTTAGTAAAAAAAAAATTACGAACATCATCTACTATTGTCTTTCTTTTACGTATTACTATTACTTATTACTATTGTTTATTTATTATTCTCTATTCTATTATTCTATTACTTATTGCTATTGTTTACTTATTACTATTGTCTTTCTTATTGTACATAAATATTATCATGTATTCACGTCGACTTATAGTAGTTGCTTGTTCATATACTTTAGCCATGTCAACTACATAAATATAATAATGGTGACAATCTCTGTGTTTGTGCGTGTGTATGTGCAGATGATAAAAATCATCTGCATTTGGTTTTTCGCATACGATTTGTACAAATGATAACTTCTTTTTAACCGGTTTGAAAAAAAAATCTTTGTTATTTGTTTTATCTGTAAAAGAAATGTTTTAAGAACATTATCATTATGTGATTGTCGTTATTGTTATTACTATTGTCCTTTTTATTGTATATCAATATTATTATGCATTTACGTCGACTAATAGTATTTGCTCGTTCATATACTTCAGCCACGTTAACTGCATAAATATAATAATAGCGACAATCTCTGTGTTTGTGTGTGTATGTGCAAACGATAAAAATCATCTGCTTTTGATTTTTCGCAGGCCATATCAACAAATGATAACTCTTCTTGACGCGGTTTAAAAACAATACACTTTGTTATTCGTTTTATCTAGAAAAGTCTTCATTTTAACCTCAAATATTAAGGTACCTTTATGAAAAAAGATCTTGTGCAGATTTTTCATAGAAACCAATTCGAACGACTGACTTCGATAGTCTACGATGTAAAAAAAAATGTACTACGCATATCGTGCCGATTACTTTACATTTGTAGAAACGGCAGACGAAGAACCAAAAGCAGATGATTTTTTTTTTCCAAAAATAAAATAAAGCCCAAAATCTCGCTAACCGTGGGATTTTTACAAAACTGAAATTCCAGCATGTGGTGATACATGATCTGACCTATCGACAGTTGCAGGATTATCCATTAATAACATGACACCCTGTATATAGAATCAAGTATTCGGTATCGCCGTAGCGATACACGTGTTTCTACATGGCACGATTTACGAGCCAGACTGATTGCAATTTTCCGATTGGATCGGCGAACCACGTGGTGCAAAGTCCCAGAGCCGTGGCTCGATGAACGCAATATATACTCGTATGTGTGTAGGTGTGTGTGTGCTCTTTACTTATTGCAATTGCGGCTTCCAGGTCTCTCTTCTCGTAAGAGCCAACAAGACTCTGTCGAACTTCTCTCTTAGCAAATCTAGTTTGGATCGTCGTATAGCCAAAAAGGCGGGTTCAAGAAACGCACGAGAGACAAAGGAGATATATACATATATTGATTGATTAATTTTATTATGCCCTGGTAACATCTTGAGGCAAAGTAAAATGAGTACATTAACCGAGAATATAGAAAAAATAATAACGATAATAACAATTATAATAAAGTATAATATAATATAATAATACTAACTAATAATGTTATCTAACAATAATAACAATAATTATTATTAGAATGAGGTATTATTAATACTAACAGTAGTAAACACCGAAGTTTGGGGTAAAATAGAAAATATAATGTAAAATAAATCATAAGTACCATAAGTTCAGAGGTAATCATTCTTCTAAGGAGGATAGGTGAGCAAAGAGTCGCTGTTCGAAAATACCCAATGACTGCGAAGAGATAATTTTGGTGGATAAAGAGTGTCAAAAATATATAGCGGATAACGCAAATGAATTTTGAAAGGTAGATGTTCGGTGCGTAGGAATGTGGAACGTTATAGGAGTGGTTCGTCTCGTAGAGAGATAGAGAGGGAGTGTGTGTGTGTGTGTGTGTGTGTGTGTGTGTGTGTGTGTGTGTGTGTGTGTGTGTGTGTGTGTGTGTGTGTGTGTGTGTGAGAGAGAGAGAGAGAGAGAGAGAGAGAGAGAGAGAGAGAGAGAGAGAGAGAGAGAGAGAGAGAGAGAGAGAGAGAGAGAGAGAGAGAGAGAGGGAGAGAGAGAGAGAGAGAGAGAGAGAGAGAGAGAGAGAGAGAGAGAGAGAGAGAGAGAGAGAGAGAGAGAGAGAGAGAGAGAGAGAGAGAGAGAGAGAGAGGAGCATAGCTAAAGAGGGATGTATAATAGGCCGATGACAAATTATATCCCGATGTATACCTACACGCGATGGAAAATGAGCTACGACGATATCGGATCGTACAAAGGCGGAGCAGTGAAAGCGAGCGCAATTATTACGAGCGCGCTATCATCACCGCGACCGAGGGATCAGCCACTCGGAAAATGAATGCTCGTGAGAAAAGTTTTGCAATTATATATATATATAATATATAATATAATCTATTCCCATATATATATATATATGGGAAAAGCTGATTTTGAAACACTCAACTTCGACGACCTGCCTCGGGACAGCCAGATGTGGAGATAGCCAAAATTGAGTATTCATTCCCTATATATCTATAGGGTGGCTTCCAAAAGGAAAATCTAGATACCTATCCGAATCGATCCCCATGTATGTACTAAGATCTTTTTCACTTTTAACGGAAAATTCATTTAACTATTTTTTTCCTCGAGTTTTCCTGTGGCAAAGGTTTTTACTTTTATTTCTCCTTTGTTTATGTGCATTGTGTATTGCGTATTTTCCTCGGAGAAGTATTTAATAAGAATTGGGAGTCATTCAGAGTGGTATGAGTATTGCTTTTTTTTTGTCATCTGAACTTTAGGGACTGATCCTCTCAAACGTACATTTTTAACTTTTGATAAAAATCCAAGGTCTTTACGTTGGTGTTCACGTGCTCGTCTCTTTATTGCTCATTATGCTCAACAATGCACTTCATAACGATAACACGAAGAAAAAAATTGCGACGTAAGTGCATACATGGGAGAAAAAAATTGAAGATTGCCTTTTTCTTGAAAACTTTAAAAGATGATGGAACATGCATGAGGGTGATTCGGATAGGTATACGAGGCATCGAGATTTTTCTTTCGGACGTCACTTTACGGGCCACTATATATATATATATAATTTTTTGGAGATAATTAATAAACTTTATTGATATTATATGTCAAATCATATGTCAAAATCATTTATCAAGATGGTAATTTATTTTGATAATAAAAAATGAAGTTAATTAATTTTATATATATATTGACATACATACATACATACATAAATATGTATTTCCGGGATTTTTTTAAATTCCATTCGTTGATTCAATTCCGATAAAATTATATCTTCCCATAAACTTCTACTTTCCGTTTAAAAACGAGGAGAATTATGTGCCTCCAGGCTATATATATAGATAAATATAGAAAACCTTCAATTTCCCAATCAGTGGAAACGATCCCTCGTCCACCAATCATACCATACGTTCCTCAAATAAAACGGTCCTATACGCAGCACTACAATTCCTCGTTGAAGCACGCCGTGCATTCCGATCCCGGAACTGAAATATTTTTTCACCCACCTTTCGTCAAAACTGCCGCTTGTTTCAAATCCAAACACGGCTACTCGTTTTTTTTTCTTCCTATTTTTATATCATCAGCGAAGATGTCACGGTTTCGGGATCGCGCGACCGTGACACTCGAGCTTATCTCGACGAATAAAGCACGCGAACGAAAAGAAAGCGTACAATTTCGACACCAACACACATACACACACATTAATACAGCCGGATCAAGTATTCTCGCGTCCAAATTAGTCTACCTCGAGCGAAGTCTTCCGAGCCTTTTTTTCCTTCTATTCTTTGTGTTGTCGTTGGGTTTTGGAGAACTTGGCAACTTTGGTAAAAAAAATGGAGTGGCGCAGCAGGGTGCATATGCGCGGGCACGCTCGCGTTACTATGCACATTGCTTTCTAAATATTTTTTCTATACCGCGCGGTATCAATGAGCGCGCCGAGAGACAAGACGAGAGTGCAAGTGGAAAGCATAAGTAACAAGGTAAAAGTAAATCTATAAGGTGTAATCTTATTAACCTTACTCTTATTAATTAATGTAATTTTAACAAATAAAAGTATGTGTATATAATACGCATTATGTCATCATAAATATATATATATATATATATATATATATATATATATATATATATATATATAGAGTGTTAGGAATGTCGATGCAAAGCCTTAAGGGGGTGATAAGTTACCTCCTTAGGAACATATCTAACCTAGGTTACCTCATTCCAAAGTCTAAGCAATTCGCGTTATCATGGTAAGTATGATTTTCGAAAAACTTTCCAAAACTAGGTACTACCTTGTTCATAATGTTCAAACAGACAATAATTGGTAACTAAAACACTTATTTGCGGCTTAGGTTAATGTGTATTCAATCGACAAACACCAATAAAATCATCTGTATCTACACAACTAACTAAATGGGACGTGTTGAATAATGTAAAACTTGTAAAAAAATAAAAAATATCTCTTATGTTGATGCTATTCGAAAAAAATTGCATTAACATAAGAGGTAAACGAGTTCGTACCTAATTTTGGGAAATTTTCCAAAAATCCTAAAATGATAACTCGAAATCCTTCGACTTTGGACTCAGGTAACCTAGGTTAGATATGTTCCTAACGAGGCGACCTACCTAACACCCTGTATATATCTGTGAATATAGCTATTGCCTCTTCTGGTATATATATATATATATATATATATATACCAGATGAGGCAACAGCTATTAGCAGTAGAAATATTCTCTAACCGATCAGGCTTAGGAGAAAACTTTTCCTACAAAAATTGCATCGTTCGAAAGGGGTCATGTAGTGGTGGCTACGTGGTTCATCCAAGTGGAGGCTCTTCGGAGATTTAGAAGTCACCTCCATTTTATTAAATGGGAAAACTATTTTTTTTCTCAGAATGTTATCCAGGAACTGAATATAAGTTCACGTACTAAATTTCAAGATGCTCGATCAAGATTTAGAATGAAAAATCTATAAAATAGAAATCTTAATGTTTTAGCCCATAATCGATAGGAAAAAACGGTGTAAACACATCCTTCTACAAAAGTTGATCAAAGATGGCGTTGAAGTTTGAATCGTTGGAACGCAATGAAAGGTCTTCTTTAGATTTTATTTTCCATACTTTTATTACCATAAAAAATATTTTTATGTATTTATATCGTAGATCACAAAATCAATATCGTCAAAAAGGGGTTTGACCCTTTTTACCGATATTTGAATAGATTTAAAATAGGTTTTTGTGGGCAAAATGAGTCAAAAGAAATTAAAGGAACTTAGAAATATTTCCTTGCGTTCCAACGATGCAAACTTCAACTTCATGCTGAAAGCGATGGCTACCACTTTCGATGCATACTTGCGATCTGATTCGCATTGATTGTATCGTCTTATCGATCTCGTCCGTCTGTATCAACGAATAGGCTCCAATTGAGGTTTCAATAGTTCAATACTAAGCAAAATCCAAGCAAGTCGTACGGTTCGTCGACATTGTTGGCAACTGAAAATCCTATCGACTTATTGTGGAAAGCTGTAAAAAGTTTGCTATTTCCATCATGAACATGTGTTCGCTTTTTTAGTTTTAAGGCTTTCACGGCTCTTTGTGTAATTCGAAGAGTATGTGGCTTCCGGATGGTGGCCGTGTTGAGAATTGTGCTGACGTTTCGCAAACGTTACAGTCCGCATCATCAGGGCCGAGAGCTCCGATACTGAAACTCCCGTGTCTCAGGTATTCCTTATATAGTTGCAGTCATCGTTCCCGATCACTGCACAGTGCACCGCACTGTGTGTTCTCTTTAATGAAATTAATCTTTATCGATCATCTTGAAATTCAAGGTGTGAACTTACTTTTGAATTCTTGCTAAAATTCTGAGGAAAAAATAGTAGAGTGATGGGACATAGTTCAATTGGGTAGTAATACGTGAAACCCTCCAAGTGTATACGTTGGAACTTGGGAATTAATTGAGACATAACGTACTTACTTACTTATATACATAAGTAAGTAAGTAAGTAAGTAAGTAAGTAAGTAAGTAAGTAAGTAAGTAAGTAAGTAAGTAAGTAAGTAAGTAAGTTAGTAAGTAAGTAAGTAAGTAAGTAAGTAAGTAAGTAAGTAAGTAAGTAAGTAAGTAAGTAAGTAAGTAAGTAAGTAAGTAAGTAAGTAAGTAAGTAAGTAAGTAAGTAAGTAAGTAAGTAAGTAAGTAAGTAAGTAACTTATATACATAAGTATATAAGTAAGCATATGTATAAAGGTATATAGAATGTTGGACGCCGTACCTAAAATTTGCTACTGAAAATGTTGGGGACGCTTGTATAGATGCACATTAAACGTACACACTCACACACATTTATATATATATATAAGTAGTTACGTTTTATGCGCGTCTATATAAACGTCTCCAACATTTTCAGTAATAAATTTTAGGTAGGGCGACCAAGATTCTATATACATACATATATATATATATATATATATATATATATATATATATATATATTTCTACATTGTATGTATATTGTTGGTGCACGAGATTCTAAAACAGTAGGAAGAGCCGGCGTAAAATCGTCCTCCCCCGTCTTGTAAAGGAGGAGGGTAATTGTCATGCAAAGTAAAGAGGTAACATTAGCATCATAAGCGGGCACATACTCCGCGTACTCCGGCCATTGTGCACACTCCCTAGTTAGTTCATTAATTCTGGTACGCGTGGCTTTATGCACGGTGTATACGATACTGCATATGTATGTATATATATATGTGCAATATTACGCGTATATCCGGCGCTCTTGTGTATGGCAAGATTTGCTTTTCTTCCCGGATACGAGCACGCGAATTTCACACCACCGTTTCATCTTTTGTTACTTTTTTTTATCTTCTGTAGCGTGTATTTGAAAGGGCGCGCACATCGTCAGGCGTATACATACACACGCATATATAGATATATTTATATTTATAGGGAAAGGTGATTTTGCAGATCGTCGACTTCGAGTGTATTATATACATACATACATATATATATATATGTATGTATGTATATACATATATACAAGATTCTATATACATACATATATCTATAATATATAGATATATGTATACACGGGGACAATGACACACACATTTCGTATTCATACACACGCGTCATATACAGGGTGACAATTATAAGACGGATATATAGTTTTTTAACATCCGGCGCGGCGATTTTGCAACCGAGAAAAATATGATATTCAATGGTTTTTCAAGTTTTCTTTGAAAAAAATGTAGCATGTTTTGTGATGCGTAGTATTTGCCAGAAAAAAATGAGTACTCGGGAAAAAAAATCGGTCAGCAGAATGAGGATATTTAAATTCCGAATACGTAACACTCGTGAAAAACTTTTTTTTAATGGAATTCAATTGCGTTTATTTGCGACAAGATGCACACTTGATCATTTTTTCTCGGCGAAGGCATACGCAGAACAAGTTTTCTTGAGTATTTCGCTTTCGGAATTGAATTATCTTCATTCCGCTTTGCTCAAAATAGAATTTTTATTCTTCTCCACAATGCCCAATTTTCTCTGGCCGTTACTAGTCATCACAAAAAAACGCTGTATTTTTTTTTGACCTGTCAAATAATTGAGAACTTGTCAAATAATTGAAAGTCATATTTTCCTCGGTCGCGAAATCCTCCGGCAACTTCCGGTTTCTCGGCGGTGAGGGGCGAGATTTAAAAAAAATTTTTTTTTGAGGTGTTCATCCTTACCGGAAACGAATAAACGTAACTCGCGTGGGACTTCAAAGCTCCCGAACTTTCGTCGGATGCTTCTACGCTCGAACAAAATTGAAAATTTAAAATGAGAAGAAAAAAAATCAACGTCCCTCGGAACGCATCGGAAGCGCTCGTTCACGCGACCCTCGTCCTGTTTGACGAGCGAGCGATTATTGTCGCCTGATTGCGGGTCAGCTAGGGAGTCTCGAGGCCACGATCCGATACAGAGATACGGCCGTGTTGGCCCCGCGCCTAAAGAGAAAAAAAAAGACAACCCCGAGCGGAAATTTCTCGGGGAATCCCCAGATCCTACCACATCCCTACAGGTATTCGGATGCCAATGTGGACACCGCACGTGGGTAGTCCACATTGGAATTCAAGTCGACGCCACGCTATTTTCCCGTTGACGTCGTTTGAGATTTTTTTATGGGGTGTCAAAAATGATCGAACAGTTTTATTTACCGATAAAATGTATTATTTATTCGAAAAGTACGAATATTATTATTTCAATGTAAGGTACAAACATGGAGGTTATGTGTGGAACACAATATCTAAATGGCCGCCTCGTCCCTGTTTGCAAACGTTCACTCTTTTGACGAAATTTTCAATAACATTTTGGCATAATTGCGGACTAATTTCATTAATGGTTCGTCCAATTGCTTCGTTGAGCTCCGGAACGGTCTAAGGATCATTGGCATGAACTTTTCCTTTCGAAAGAATATGTCTTCGAAGTCCATGACGTTTATGCCATTTACCGGAAATTATGTTCCATACATAACCTCCACGTTTGTACGTTATATTGAAAAAAAAAATATTCGTACTTTTCAAATAAATAATACGTTTTATTAAGGCCTTAGGCCACAGTAACGGGTATAAAATCATATGCGAATTTGACATTTTTATTCGTATAAAAAAGTGATACACTCGTAAAATTAATTACACATCTATTTAGTATGAATGGAAAGTTGTTAGAAAATATATCTTTTTTTTTTCATGTAAAAAATGGCCAACTACTCGAAACTTCTCGAAACAGCTTTTCTGCAATTGGCGTGACAAATAAGTTCAACAATTTCCACTCGATTTACTTCAAATTTAAAAGTTATGTTCCTAATTGCATTTCGCAGAGAAGTACGTACAGGATTTCTAATTAATCAAAAGCTTTTCATTTTATGAGCAGTCATAACGAAATTTTTCACTGAAAATTCTTTTCTTAAGTTCAAATACCTACAACTTTTGAATAAAACAATATTTTTTAAATTCCGTACATACTTCTCTAGGTATTCTAATGTAGATTGACGAGAATTTCTGTTTTGTGTTCTAGGTAAAAAATTGTGGATGTTAAATATCACGCCGCGGAGCGCCTAAAAAGAGGATCACAAAAGAAAATATTAGTAGTCAGCGATTTTGTACATCGAAAAAAATATATATATATATTTTCTAACAGCTTGATATCCATACTAAATAGATGTGTAATTATATACAAGGCGTTAAAATCTATGCATGACCCAAAACGCGCAGTTATACCACAGCATCTCACTCCTCTATGGATATTTTCTTTATACCAATAATTTATCATTATTGAGGATGTTTGAATGACCAGAACTTTTTTAGATCTTGTGTGAGGGAGCTGTAGGTATCGTTCAAAATCTTTACACAAATCAAGAATTGTTGTTTCGTGTTTTAGTATTGAATTTTTGAGATTTCGATGAAAACTCGATGTGATTCGTGTTTCACGGAAAATTTCCCATAGGATTGGCCTAAAAAAAGAACCCAACAGGAGAACTAAAAAATTTCCGATTTTTTTCGACCAATGCAATTTGAAAAGTTATTGAAAATCGATGGTTGACTAAAATTTCGCAAAATCGAAAAATCACGCGATCCTCAAGATCCAAGTCGCATTTGAAAGGGCAACTGAATACAAAAAAAAATAACATCCCTGATTCCACCCGTGGAATCCGCTGAGTGGAATCCCTGATTCCACTCATTGCTACTACCACCATTGTGTCATGTTGGTTTTGGTATCGAAAAAAAAATTTCCCTACTCGATACAAATGCAGCGAGTAGCGAAAAAAAAATCGCTACTCGATCCAAATGTAGCGAGTAGCAAAAAAATATCGCTACTCGATCCGAATGTAGCGAGTAGCGAAAAAAACTTAGCTACTCGATAAAAATGTAGCGAGTAGTGAAAAAAAAATCGCTACTCGATATAAATGTATCAAGTAGCGAGTATCGGTGGATACAAATTTTGGACATCTCTGGCGATGACCCGTTGGATCCCTGTCCGAAAGTGGGGACACGTATGGGAATCCAATTGGACATCCCTACGACATTTTGGGGACGGGTTGAGTAGCTCCGGGGGCGTCGTAGCGAAGGAAAATCCCGATAATCCAGAACTCTGGCAGCGACGGCACGTTCGGGGAGCTGAGAAAGTGGAGGAGGCGAAGATGTTTAGCTAGGACGTTTCGCGAGATGCACCGGAAGTGTTGGGTTACTGAGCAATCCTACTGGTCTTGTCGACTGCCGGTATAGCACCTCTCTCTCTCTCTCTCTCTCTCTCTCTCTCTCTCTATCTATCTATCTATCTATCTATCTATCTATCTATCTATCTATCTATCTATCTATCTATCTATCTATCTATCTATCTATCTCTCTTTTATTGTCCATCGTACAAGACTTCCTATGTACTATTCCTCAGTCAGGACTCCATCGACAGCATCGTTTCTCGTGGCGACGATCCGCGAATAAATCGTTTCCTGTGCCTGTCAGGGAGGCCGCACGGTCGGGACGACGATGCATGGGACCCGAGCACACAAAGCCACAGGGACTCTGGACGCCAGAGAGAGAGAGAGAGAGAGAGAGAGAGAGAGAGAGAGAGAGAGGGCGGCTTTCCTGGCTCTCTTTCCCGAGAGGTAATGTTATACCTTTAGAAACGCGTGAAAGCCGTGAGCCGGGTGACCCTAATGCGACTCGATGGAAAAGCCACGCGAAGTACCGTACTCCCATCCACCGTACACCTACACACAAATATTGGTGGAAATACGCGTACCCGCTGGACCAACTTTTTCGGGAATTTCCATTCGTTTTACGGGTTCAAAATAAACGAGGATGGATACGTCTACTATTCGAGAGGGAGAGTACAGAGCGAGAGAGAGAGGGAGAGCGAAGGAGCTAGAAGAAATGACGTTGAAGTTTGCAGCGTTGGAATGCAACGAAAGATCATTTCTCTTCAAAGTCCTCAACTTGTCATCATCTGAAGTTTTTGGCAGTTCAGGCCACCGGAACGACACTAATTTTTTTTTATAATTTTTTTTGAAAGTTCTACAATCAAATTTGCAACCAAATATTTCAGGTGATACGAAAGTGAAAATTTTTGCTGAGTTTCTACGATGCAAACTTCAAGACCGTAAAAAGGATAGAAAGAGGTACAAAATGCGGGACAGCGATTTTTCGTTGAATTTTCTCACTTTATAATGTTGCAGTAAACTGTCGTGCCGAACAATGATATGAATTGTTCTGTAATGATTTTATTCATATTATAAACTGTGAATATAAAATTGATAAACTTAATTATGATGATTTTATTGATATTATAAATTGTAAATATAAAATTGATCAATTTAATTATGATGATTTTATTGATATTATAAATTGTAAATATAAAATAAATTGAATCAATATAAATATCAGGTCATGTGAGAATGTACGATGAATGAGACACAATGTAGAACCAGCAAGTAAAATTTCGAAAAGTGAAAATGCGAAGAAAAAAAACGGAAAGTGAAAAGAATACCAAGCAGCGCTCCCGCGCTGGCCTATGTGTGCATGTGAAATGTGATACGACAGGGAGACGGAGAGGACACAGAGTTGAAGTCTGCATAGTTTGAATTCAACGATTTTTTTTTTATACCATCTCATTTTTATCACTAGACAAAATCTTTCGCTGCACATTGAGATTGTAGATCTCAAGATATGCATCTCGAAGAATAATTCAGGGAGTTTCGAAGCTAAGATTTTCCGAAAGAAACTTAAGTATTCGAAAAGAGAACCATTTTTATCGCAATCCGAGACTGCGAACTTCGATCTGGTGAACGGACGACGATGATAAAGAGAGGCAGAGACAGAGAGGGGGGGATATAAATACATCCGAAAAATAACAATAAAATTACAGCAATGAAAGAACTAAAGATCTAATATAAAACAAAAGTAAATAATATAAATAGCCATGGGGTAGTACACAGAAAGAAAATAACTCACAAATTAGGATATAACAAAAATTGAATGAAGACTCCATATGAAGCAAAAATGAAATTTTTAATGTGATGATAACAAGGATAATCTTAAATAATATGAAATGAGGTGAAGTGGAATAACAATGAAATATTCATAAATTCAAGGACGAGAGTACCGAGTCGTAAAAATCCAAACAAACCCAACAAGGCTTATAGACCATTGTAATAAATTTAACAATATGAAGAATAAAATCATATAACCAAAATTCATATATTTCTGGTCCAGGATATATATATATACATTACAGACCGAAAATACGTTAATGATATTTATTATAATTTTTTTGTTTTATTTAACATTTATATTTGAATTGTATTGCTATTATTTAGTTAATTATAGTTGATAACGTATTTTCGGTTTAAACTATATATATATATATATATATATATATATACAGGGTGGATCAATAATTATTAGCATCTTGGATATCTTCGAAACTATAAGGTTCACAAAAATATTTGCTGAAATGAAATTGCACAGTACGAAAGGGGCCATCCGACAGCGATAATAGTTTTTTTGCAGGTGGAGGTACTTCGGACATTTGAAGGGCAACTCCATTTTTTAAGGGGTTACCCCCACTTGCGATTTTGAAAAAATCGATTTTTTTTATTGCATTTTTTTGAAGTATAAGTATCTGAGAATATGTCCTGAAAATTTCAAGTCGATCCGAACAAAATTGACTGGGATATGAGCGTTGAAAGAGAAGAATCCGTGAATTGAAGAACTGAAATTGAAACTTTAAACGCGTTTTTCTCAAAATGGCATTTCTGAAGTCGGTGACCAAGGTTACTCGAACACTAATGAACCGATCTTCTTGAAATTTTGCAGGCTTATTTAATACATAAAAATGTAGTCTTTAATCGTTCAATTTTATTTCGAAAAAAATAGCCGTTTTATAGCCAAAAAACGGCCGTTTTTTTTCGTTAAAATCGAACCATTAACTTTGACTGTCCGCCATTTTGTGAAAAATGAATATTTTTTAAAATCCTTCGATCAAAGACTAGTTTATACTTATATTTGACTAAATCCAACCGCATTTTTTTTTTCAGATGATCCACTTCGCCGCAATGTTGGTCACCGCAAACCGTGTATATAAAAACATTATTTCATTGACGGCCATTTGCCACTAAACAATGTAATATTTTTCAATAAAAAAATTACTGAAATTTCTTCAAGATGTGTTCTTTAAGATGGTATATTGATCGATTAAAAAAGTTTTGTAGTTTTCTTTTAAAAAATTCATGAAAAAGGCCTTTTTTTTGCGCTACAAGTGGGAGTAACGCCTTAAATGGATCGGTATGTTTTTTTCTGTATTATGAAAGAGGAGCTTAAAACGAGTTCAACGACTTATAACATAAGGTCATTGAAGGTCATAGAAAGTACAGAAAGGCGATAATACTTACAGTTTCGGTAATAAATAAAACGGCATTCGCCATAAATAAGAAGCATATCGACTTGCTCTTCAAACGGATACATTGTACTCGATTGACCGATTTATCGATACTAATCTTATCGTGATTATTTTATCCTGCAAACTTATTAAAGTGTCCTTGAAACAGTGTTTATTTGCAGTGAAGTAAACCGTAAGTATTATCGCCTTTCTGTACTTTCTGTACCTGTCTAAGAAATGTTTAAACGTACGCAATAACGTACGCATTGATATTGATGATCGTCATTTCGAACACTTACTATAAACGTAGTAATTTTATTTACTACCGAAACTGTAAGTATTATCGCCTTTCTGTACTTTCTATGACCTTGAATGACCTTATGTTGTAGGTCGTTGAACTCGTTTTAAGCTCCTCTTTCATGATACAGAGAAAAAAAAACATATCGATCCATTTTAAAAAAAGAACATTTGACCTTCAAATGTCCGAAGTACCTCTGCCGGCAAAAAAAACTATTATCGCTAACGGATGGCCCCTTTCGTACTGTGCAATTTCATTTTCGCAAATATTTCTGTGAACCTTATAGTTTCGAAGATATCCAAGGTGCTAATAGTTATTGATCCACCCTGTATATGCAGACTGTAAGGGAGTGAGGGCAACCAGAAATTCGAGTCCTCTCGCAGATACGGAGGATGGAGGACCAAGTAAAAGGGCAGTAAATGTGGACCAACCGCGAGGAAAGGTATCCAGCGAACTCGTAAACTCGAGCAAATCCACGAAGTCCCATCACGTATCCAATTTTCCGGAGATCAGTCGCATGATACCGAAGTTTGTAAATCGACGGATTGAAGCACGATGTCCCAGGACAGCAAGAGAGCGGGAGAGAAGGAGAAGATGGAATAAAAGTGTTGCACACAACACGAGCCCTTAGAATTTTTATCCCCGATGCGCCAGCCCATCGAGGCAGACTGGCAGCTACACGACAGGATAACTCCTGCCTCCTACACCCACGTCACTCCGATCCACGTCCCAATGGATCCAGCCGTTGATTATTTTCTGTCCCTTTTCCGGAGTTTGCCCATTCGCTGGAATCGACGTTTTTTGGATCTCGTGGCCACGAGGATTGTAATTTCGTCCACCCCGTGTGACCCCTGTCCCCATCGCTACATCTCTAATTTAGTTCGATTCTATTGAATAAAAATCGATTTAAAAGGAACATCACTTTGGTGCCCTCCTCCGATTTTGTTGAAACTTTTTTATGTGGAAGCGTATCAAAAACCATGAGACACGTCTTTTTTTTTATCGCGGAAAAACCATTTTAAGGGGTGAAACGCACCCTCGAAAATAGGGGTGTTTTTCGTTTTCCGTCAATAACGTTATCCTTCTCAACTCCAATGTAAAGTTTACGAAAAAATAAACATTGTTGCAATTTGAATTTTTTTCATATCTCGTACCGTCAAAATGTTATCAACGATAAACGAAAAACGTCCCCATTTTTGAGGCAAGTTTCACCGCTGAAAACCGTTTTTCCGCCGATAAAAAAATACGTGTCTCGTAATTTTTGATACTCTTGCACATAAGAAATTTTCAACAAAATCAGAGGACGACACCAAACTGATGTTCCTTTTTAGTCGAAAAGAATGCTGGATTGAAAAATCGACCATAATTAATGAAAACTTGAGTTTCTAATTTAGTTTGACTCTAAGAGAAAAATTGATTTAGTCGAGAAGAACGCTGAATTGGAAAATCGAACATGATTAATGGAAATTTGACAGTCACGGGACTGTTCGACCACATTGCAAAAATGTATAAAATGATGGACGTCAAAGTTAAAGTTATGGGCATTTTGAAAGCGATTTTTTCAAAATGACTTTTTTTCAAATCGGCGACCACGGTATCTCAAAAATCACTACCCCGATCAACTTCAAATTTTACAAGCTTCTTCCCCTCATCAACAAGCAACGCTTAAACGAAGACTTTTTTTTATGTATATATTTTTTATTAACGAATATAGAGCGATTCTTTCCTGAAAATCGATACTTCCACTTTGGACGGCGGCAATTTTTTCAAAAATTATTATTTTATCATATCCTTCGTCCACGCACTAGATAATTTCCCGAAAAAAACTAAATCAGTTGGATTTTTTTATTTCGGTTGATTAGTTTCCGAGAGCGATGTTTTTCGCAGCGGTGTACACGACTTCTCGACATCTAATGAACATAATGACTTGAAATTTGGTAAACTTATTCAGTGCAATAGTAGTTTAGTCTTGACCGACGTTTTCCTTCTTAACATTTTGTTTTCATTCGATATCAACAATAATGATGTCACTTTTCCTCGAAAACGAAGAAAAAAAAATGTTCATGATTCAACCACGATACCAAAGAAAAGCTCGGTCAAGTCTTAGCCAATATTATCTATTTTATGAAAAAACTCGTTTTTTTTGTCTCAGATCAACCGGGTGGCCAGAATCACGTACACCATCGAGCCCCTCAAATTCAAAGGTCCATCGCGGGATAGTTTGTAACGTCTTTAATTATAAATCATTTTTTGATGAAATTTGGTACGCAACTTAGTGAATGTACGTACAAAAAAAAGTCCAAACGATTTTCCATAATGCTACTTATAATATAACCTACATACTATACGATGTAACCTAATAATGTAACCTATATAAAGTAACCTAGCCCCTCAGTCGAGTCTAAAATTGAGACTACAATTACGCAACGGATCACCCGTCTTCCTGGACCACTTTCGATCACTGTATTCGGGCAGATTATGACCGAGATTCGAACGAACGTGGACGAATCCGAACGGAACTTCATCCAAAAAGGTAAGATCGACGTTGTTGCGGCAGGGCATTCGTCAAAGTACCTACGTTTCGACAATGGCATTATACGCAACATCAAAGGCCATTAGCTCACAGGGGCTGGCAATGTTATCGGTTGTGCATTGCGTATTGGGTATGGGCACACGCACACGTGTATCCGTTCCCTCTTATCGGGCCTTTATATCGGCCAATTAGCAGAAATGCGATCAAAGCGAGAGATTAAGCCGCAGCATCCTGTGACGTTCGGACTCTGTGCGTTTGGTAGACTGCCCTATGGATGGGCTCGTGTGTGCTCGAGCATCCCGTGTGTATCGCCAACTCTCGGGGACTCACAGTCCTAGGAATACCGGCGATACGTACCGGGGCGCAGTGTGCACGTACCGGGTGTCCCCTCATTTTAACGGGTTACCCCCACTTGCGATTTTGAAAAAATCTTTTTTTTATTGCATTTTTTTGAAGTATAAGTATCTGAGAATATGTCCTGAAAATTTCAAGTCGATCCGAACAAAATTGACTGAGATATGAGCGTTGAAAGAGAAGAATCCGTTCTTCGTGTAAACTAAAATTGAAACTTTAAACGCGTTTTTCTCAAAATGGCATTTCTGAAGTCGGTGACCAAGATTACTCGAACACTAATGAACCGATCTTCTTGAAATTTTGCAGGCTTATTTAATACATAAAAATGTAGTCTTTAATCGTTCGATTTTTTTTTCGAAACAAAATGGCCGTTTTATAGCCAAAAAATGGCCGTTTTTTTCATTAAAATCGAACCATTAACTTTGACTGTCCGCCATTTTGTGAAAAATGAATATTTTTTAAAATCCTTCGATTAAAGACTAGTTTATACTTATATTTGACTAAATCCATCCGCATTTTTTTTTCAGATGATCCACTTCGCCGCAATGTTGGTCACCGCAAACCGTGTATATAAAAACATTATTTCATTGACGGCCATTTGCCACTAAACAATGTAATATTTTTCAATAAAAAAATTACTGAAAGTTCTTCAAGATGTGTTCTTTAAGATGGTATATTGATCGATTAAAAAAGTTTTGTAGTTTTCTTTAAAAAAATTCATGAAAAAGGCCTTTTTTGCGCTACAAGTGGGGGTAACGCCTTAAACGGAACTACCAGGTGTGAAAGTATGAAACCGGAATTTCTCTATAGACGGTGCTAGCCATCAGTTTAGGGACCGTGAGACCGCTCCTGCAGCGCCATCATCTCCCTCCAACAGCTGACGAAGATTTTCAACACACAACAACCCAACTTCCCTACACTGGTATGTTTTTCTATAACCTTAAGGATGTTGAGTCCCTATGAAACATGTTAATGTTAATTGTTCAATAAATAGCTTCTTAATCGTCATAAAATTTTTACACAACCTCCTGAATACTTCATGCAAAAACGTACCAAATTTTCAGAATTCTATCATCATTACTTCAACCTCCTTAAGGGTTGCAATAAAAAATGATAAAATTCGGAAAATTTGGTATGTTTTTGTATGAAGTATTTAAATGGTCGTGTTAAAATTTCACAACGATTAGGAAGCTCGTTATTAAAAAATTAACATTTTGTTAAGAGCAATTTATAAAGGAAGTAAAAAAATGTATCAATAAACTTCGTTTTGTTTCCGTTGCTTTCAGTATATTGTAGATATTACAAAATTGAGAGGTCAAAAAAAAACTTATTGCAAAGTTACATCAGTTTCCATAAGACAACATTTATTTTGTAAATGTTAATTGTTCAATAACGAGCTTCCTAATTGTCGTGAAATTTTTACTTCATACAAAAACGTACCAAATTTCCCGAATTTTATTATCATTTGCGATTTGGGACTCAACATGTTTAAACATGTCGAGTTTTGTGCCTACGAACTACGATTTGCGCACAGCATTGCTTTTCTGTTATCATTTGAAGAAAACAGCTGCAGAATCGCATCGCAACACAGTGTTTCGAGTAGTTAAAAAGTTCAAAAGTCGTGATTTTTACGTGAGAAAAGACGAGCGTGGGAAACCACCGAAAAAGTTCTCAGACAACGAATTGCAAGTCTTATTGGACGAAGATGATACGCAAAGTCAACAAGAACTCGCGGATCAATGAATGTGACGCAGAAAGCCGGCTCCATTCGTTTTTATCATTTTCAAACAACAGACGTGTAATTTTTACAAAAAATTCCGATTTCATACTTCTACATCTGGTATATAGCGGAAGGAATGCCCTAGGCACTTTTCATTGACCTGGTTGTTGATCCACCGGCAATTGCATGGACTTTGAGGGGTCTTCTCACTTTAGACGCTAACAAGGAACATCCCTCAGGCGACACCCTTCGATTTTGTTGAAATTTGGGTATGTTATGAAGCACCGAAAAGTAAGCGATACATATTTTTTTTATCGGCGGAAAAACAGTTTTAAGAGGTGAAACCACCCCTCGAAAAAAGGCATCTCTAGGGTGGTTCACCCCTTAATTTTTTTTGTGAATGGCACTATAGTGGATTTTTCATTGCTTCGGTTTAGAAGAATTTTCGTTTTTGTTTCATTAAAATAGGTGGACTTCTTATGTATGAAACTGCTATATTACCCCTAGAGATGCCTTTTTCGAGAGGTGGTTTCACCCCTTAAAACCGTTTTTCCGCCGATAAAAAAAAATACGTATCGCTTACTTTTCGGTGCTTTATAACATATCCAAATTTCAACTAAATCGAAGGGTGTCACCTGAGGGATGTTCCTTGCAAGAAAAGTATATTTTCATGAATTTTTTTGCTAGGTTTACATTATAGATATTGATATAAAAGTTGTTACGCTTAATGAATACACTTTCGGAATACATTTTTTTTCAATTATTTATTTGGGTCACTATCTATAGACGAAAATGGTAGTTAAAAAAATGTCCTAACAAATTGTAGGTCTGCGGTGTTGATGAAATCTCGGATATGGATCATTCGAAACAAAACAAAAAACAAACAATTTCAGATTCAGTATTTGAATGGCTATAGCGCATATAATACGATTTTTCATATATGCTAAAATAACAAAATGGATACTTTTCGAAAAAAATAAATAAAACGTTTTTTTCACCGTTTTTGGCAAAAAAAAGTAACTATCAAAATTTTGAAAGATCCTTGATATGCGCTATAGCTATAGTTGTAATGGATATGTGGTCAAAATTACATAAGGATCGGTTCAGTAGTTTCGAAGGTTTTATCAACAAGCCGTCGAAAAACGTTGTTTCGAGAAAAACACGTTTAAAGTTTGTTCGGGTTACATAGATACATAAAACAAAATGTATGTACGTGTATTTATACTAAAGTGTATTTGTAAAGTGTATTTATAAAGTGTAATAACTTTTATATCAATATCTATAATATAAACGTAGACAAAAATTCATGCAAATAGCCTTTTTCAGCGTCTAAAGTGAGAAGGTCCCTTAAAAAGCACGACTATTCTTTAAAACACCAAAGATGACCTTGCGTTGACCTTGGGGGAATCCGGATTGATCGACTTTTTATAAAACTTTTGTTCAGAAGTTTTTTTCTTCCGTGCAATGTCCGCGAGATGCTAAGAAGAACAACTAAGATGACCTTGTTTTGACCTTGACTTTACAAGCAGAAAGCGAGCATGATCGTCGTGTTCAAAGCTTTACGGGCTACAACTTTTGTTCGGAAGTTTGTCTCATCGAGAACACCGTCCTTAAGATACCAAGAAAAACAACGGCGATGACCTTGCTTTGACCTTGACTTAAAAAGCAGAAATCCGCAATCAACATCGTGTTTACGGCTCGACATGCTATAACTGCTGACCGGGAGTTTTTTTTCATATAGAGCACCGTCCTCGAGACCCCAAGAAGAACAACCAAAATGACCTTGCTACGACCTTGACTCTACGACCGGAAATCCGGCATGGTCGTTGTATTCACTGCTCGATATTCTACAACTTTTGTCCGAATGTTTGTTTTTTTCATCGAGAGCACCGTCCTCGAGATACCAAGATGACCTTGCTTTGACCTTGACTGTATGCGCGGAAAACCGGCATGGCCATCGTGTTCGCAGCTCGACATCCTTGAACTTTTGTTCAATTTTTCTTTACCATTGAGAGCACCGTTCGCGACATCTTTCGTCGTTCCACAATTGAAACTGAGCGCACCCGGTACGTGAGAAACGCGCGTAAATGTTAAACCTCCCCCCCCCCCCACCCCCCCGCCGTACGACGTACGATGCACAAAGTGCAAGGTACGCAAGGCAGGGTATAGAGTAACGATGCGAAAACTGGTTGCGATATAAAGCGCCCGCGGATCCTTCCAATAAACCCCATCACAAAGGTTATTCGAGGCTATTATTGCGTCGATCGTTTCTATTTGTTCCTTCGTATATTCCGTAGAAAGGCAACGATTGAGTCGTACACCGATAACTGCAAACGCCCCCATTTTCCCCGCGTGCAATTAAAGCGAGTATTACTCGAGTCGGATAATAGTTTATTGAAATCGTTATGAAGTTTCGCGAATCCTCGTACAGGTGTGCAATGAGCAATTCGAGTAATTCAGGTTGCGCGAATTTCGTTGGAATCGCCATTGAAAGCTTTTGAAAGCCGTAATCGGATTGTCGCATCGTTTGGCAACGGACGAATTTACGGGTCAATTTTGAGCAATTAAAAAACGCTTTCGCTAGTAAGTCAAAATGAACGTGCATAAAATATTTACTAAATGCGGTACTATGTGATAGTTTACTAAATGCATTCGTATTAACATGTAATATTTAATATTACACTATGATATCAATAATAAATACAACGGGATATATTATTTTTGTAAATTCAATGGAACTTATTTTATTCGGCATTATGCAAAAAAAAAAAAAATTATACTAAAGCTAACGTCAAACGACGATGGAGGAAAAATGGAGAGAATAATAGAGGGGGGGAAAAACAAAAGTCGACCAACAAATCCATCAGGATTGGAACAATTCATAAAGCATAGAGGCAGAAAAGTATTGGAAGGATGTAAATACAACAGGAGAAGTAAAAAAAACTTGGGCGCGATTAAGATATGGAGATGTGAGAAAAGACGAAAATAAGGGGTATAGTGATAAAGCAAGTGCAGGGTTTGCAAAAAAGAAGTAGAAAGCTAGTGCATATACGTACGCACAAAAAAACCAAGGAGAATTTTATTTCTCGTAAACCCTTTTTAAGACTGTTTACATGAGTATCCGTTCCTTCTTATTGGCATAAATTATTTTACATTGATTTTCTCATATCTGTTCTAGTTGCTAGTTTCTTAAGGGGGGATTGTCTTTTTTTTTCGCAAAATTTACCGCTTTTTGGGAATTTTTTTGTCAAGAAAGTATACAACGGAAAACTTGTGAAACTTGGCATATAGTTTTATTGATCTGTTTACTACATACAAAAAAATTTTTAAACAATTTCATCAAAAAATCCGCCTCCCACCCCCCTCGACGCGCGATGGTCCTTTTTTGATGGTGTGCACGATTGCAGCCTTCACGTTCATCCTGCAACAAAAACCCAAAAAGCATTTTACTTTAGACACATATAGCTATCGTTTGATGAAGCAAAAAAGCGATACGTTTAATAGTTTTTTATTTATAACAAAAAATCGATCAATTTTTTTCGAAAAATCGATACTTCAAGTTCAAAACGTCACCAAATCGTCATTTTTTTTTTCCTCCATCGAACGATAGCTATATGTGTCTAAAGTAAAATGCTTTTTGGGTTTTTGTTGCAGGATGAACGTGAAGGCTGTAATCGTGCACACCATCAAAAAAGGACCATCGCGCGTCGAGGGGGGTGGGAGGCGGATTTTTTGATGAAATTGTTTAAAAATGTTTTTGTATGTAGTAAACAGATCAATAAAACTATATGCCAAGTTTCACAAGTTTTCCGTTGTATACTTTCTTCACAAAAAAATTCCCAAAAAGCGGTAAATTTTGCGAAAAAAAAAGACAATCCCCCCTTAAATTGGCTGATGTAATCGAATAGTTGCTTTGCCGGTTGCATTTTCAGTTGGATTTATATTTTCCGGTCAATTTCTAAGCCCCTGCAGTTTTCCAACCATTGCTCCAGTTTATTTTCCATTTCTTGGTTTAGTTTTCCCTCAACTTCCGTACACGCGTACACGTCTCCAAGTTTCAATTGCCTGCTTTCACATTCTACATTTGGCGTCTGCATACCCATTTTTCTCGTCTTTCCCGACATTGCCAAATCTCATCCTCGCCCTCGTTTTTTTTTTTTTAATTCTCCACTTACCATCTCGTTCTCCCAATATTTTTCCATGTGCATACCTGTTTTCCTATCTTTGTATGCCCTGCAGTATGTTGACACATCGATTTTCCTCCTACCGTATTGAATTTCCCGTACAATTTTAATTTTCCTGCCTCTCCCAATTTTTTCTTTCCAGCTCCCTCACCATTCCATTCCATACGGCTTGTCGGATTGCCCCCGCCTACACTTTCCACTCCTTCTTTCATTTGTGTTTCCCATTTTCATGGGTTACCATTGATAATCGCTCTTACTTCTTCCCAAGACATTCTTTCGGCCTCCTACCATCTCCCATCTTCATTACTCCCGATAAATGCCAATCAAAATTCGTTTCTCTTTCGTCCGTCGCGTTTTTCGTTAGAAAAATCATTGAACGACGAAAACGATAAGAGGTAAGAGGAAAGAAAAAGCTTTTCGAACGCAGTAAGGACGAAAGATAGGACGAAAAATTATTGAAATATATATTTATCTTTTCCGAACAATGATGCAACATTTTTTCGAGTCATGTTTCGCGTATGCTGCGTAATTCAGCGTGGATTGGTGCGTATCTACGGAGGCGCAGAGTTAAGCAAGATTCGCGCGGTGATGGGGAGAGAGAAAACGAGAGTCCTGCTTGCGTAGTGAATCTCATCGTCGCGGCGCGTCGCACGGGGCTCGCATGTCGCACAGGTTTCGCAAGGTCTCCGCGAACCAGAAGAATAATAAGAAGAACAACAAGAAGTAGAAGAAAAAAAAAGATGCAGTGGAAGAAGACGATAAAGAGAAGTTTTCTCTTCCCCCTCTCTCTCTCTCTCTCTCGTTCCCTCTCTTTCTCTCTTTCCCGGTATGTGCACACTCGCCTTACGAGGCTAATGAATAATGAGATCGAACGTAGCAACTGAATGAACAAAAACTTCGTCGAAGGCAAAAAAAAATCACTTATAGCGATAGGATTGAGTTAAAAAAAAATAATTTCAATTAAGCTCTGACATCATAATATTGATATTCTCGTCGTTATTATTATGATTTTCATTAAAATTGGATAAAACACTGAGGGGCTTGCGAAACGCCTCCTTCAAATTATGTTGTGGTAACTTAATTTTATTATAATTATTATCATCACTACAGTAGTAATTGCAATTACGGTAATTACTAGGCCGCTGGCAAAATAATTGCATCGATGTTATTTTTTCCTACACTTATTAGTTTTTGCCAATACGATTGTAATCATTATTATCATTATTATTATCACTTATAGTTATTATTAATAGATGTGTTTTAGTATTGTTTTTCATAAATAAATTACGAGGGAATGATTTTTTTTATGTTTGATGCGAATAATAACAATAATTATTATTATTACTGTTCATGGTTATGACTATATTTTTAATATAATAATAACTAATATAATTATGATAATTATAACAATACTGCTACCTGTAGGTATTGATAAATATTCGTTTTATAATTGTTTTTGATAGATAAATGTTGAGGGAATCATTTTTTTTATATTTGATACAAATAATAACACTAGAAGTTTCAATTAATATTGCAGTTAAATACTTATTATTTTGACTTTTTAATGAACAAATGAGTGATTAATGAGTTAAATATAAAATGAGTGGCTATTTTTGAAATATTTGATACTAATAATATTATTATGATAATTATAACAATACTGCTACCTATAGTTATTATTGATAAATATTCGTTTTATAATTGTTTTTGATAAATAAATAATGAAGGGATTATTTTTTTATAATCGATACGAATAATAACACTAGAAGTTATAATTAATATTTCAGTTAAATACTTATTATTTTGACTCTTTAATATATAAATAAGTAGATAATGAGTTAAATATAAAATGATTTCAATATACAAATAAGTAGATATTTTTTTATTGATTAGTTATTGATAAATTAGTTATTGATATATATTCGTTTTATAATTGTTTTTGATAGATAAATGATGAGGGAATCATTTTTTTAATAATTGTTACGAATAATAACAATAGAAGTTTCAATTAATATTGCAGTTAAATACTTATTATTTTGACTTTTTAATGAACAAATGAGTGATTAATGAGTTAAATATAAAATGAGTGGCTATTTTTTAAATATTTGATACTAATAATAATATTATTATGATAATTATAACAATACTGCAACCTATAATTATTATTGATAAATATTTGTTTTATAATTGTTTTTGATAAATAAATAATGAAGGGATTATTTTTTTATAATCGATACGAATAATAACACTAGAAATTATAATTAATATTTCAGTTAAATACTTATTATTTTGACTCTTTAATATATAAATAAGTAGATAATGAGTTAAATATAAAATGATTTCAATATACAAATGAGTGAATATTTTTTTAAATCTTTGATACTAATAATAATTATTCTTGTTATTGTTATCATTGTTCCTGTTGTTGCTATGATCTATAAAATAATGTCTGCTCCTATTGTTTTTACGTTTCACGTTTTCCTGTAACTATTCGCGAAGCCTAATTATCAGCAATTAATCAAAAGGCACGAAATATTAGTAAAATTGTTTTTACCCTCGATCTCTATATGTCCGTCCCTTCGCAATGCGTCTTACTCGTCGAGAGATAGCGAGCCAATTATGAGGGAATCGTGAATCGAATCTCATTCCGTGTGCCTGTCCATTGGGACTTGGCTGTCGGAGCGAGAGCAAAAAGGAAAGAAAAAAACAGACACGGAGAAAAACCTTCTCACATAATTTCTTCTCTCGGGCTCTTAATCGCGCAATATCGTGATCTCATCGAATATCGCGTCGGTGGGTAAGGGCGAGGGAGAGGAAGGGCGTAAGGAAGAAGGAACGAGAGAAAGGAAGAGGTCGCCGATCGAAATGATGAGAGACCGCAAAGGCGGTTGGAAAAGGCGAGGGGTTGGGAGGTTACGCCGGGAATAAAAGGAATCGGGAGTTTTTGATAACCCAAGAGAGGGAGAGAGAAAGAGAGAGAGAGATCGCCACATCTGGCGCGATCGTTTAACCGGACGACAATTTTATTGGCCTGCTCTGACGTCAGACTCAATTCCATCATTGAAGTTTTATTGGCATCAAGGTTCTTTTTTCTCTTCTCCTCCTCCTCGCCCCCCCCCCCAGCCATCCCGGACGTTCTCTCCTCTCCGATAAAGATTCAGAAACGATGCAGATCGCATCCGAACTTGAGAAATTGTGCCAATGAAATTCGACTCCCTCCATTTTTTTTCTCGAGCTGAGATATTTGATAGAGACCTTGGAAAAATCCTTGACTGATCATCGCAGTCCTGAGAGATAACTTTAGGTGAGGAAAAAAATTGCTGGTTTTCATGATTTTTCAAAACGTACAGATTTCTTCTTCGTTTTTTAATCTTCCGGTATGGTTTATTGCTACTTTTGGCAGTTACATGGTATTTAATTTTTTTTTTCGATCTTTAAAAATGGCGGCGGTACACTGATGACCAAAGTTTTCGGACATTTCAGATAATCGCAAAACTTTCGATCACTGGACAATTGCCAAATAATGTTAGAATAGTATAATTGATTTGAATTATTATTTTACGAAGATACTACATAGCTCTATGTAATAAATTATATTGGTCTAATATAATTTTGCAATTATCCAAAGTGATCGCGAGTTTTGCAATTATCTGAAGTGTTCGAATACTTTTGACGAGTAGTGTAGGCACGGTCTTCTAAACTGCATTTTTGAAACTGGCGTGTCGTGTAGCTTAAAAACTAATGGACCGATTCTGGTGTAGTTTCGTATGAATTTTTCTAATCTTATTGGTTAACATATATAGCATGTTTTACTTACATATAGTTTTGGGTAAAACTTACACATAGTTTTATGTAAAACTTTTATGTAAAACTAAATTTTATGTAAAACTCACATATAGTTTTGTATGAAACCAAATGTTTTTGAAAAAAAATATATAGTATATATTTTTTTTATTACGAAATGTAGCCATTTTTCGGAAATTTCAATCTTTTTGTATCAAAGCGTGCCATTTATTCAATTTCCAACATTTCTCGCTTTTTCTTGGTTCATATTCTGCGTATGAGTGTTAGTAAAAGAAAAACATTAGTTGGTTTTTCCTTCAGATCAATCCCGCCGGCGCTACGTGTCACGCCGTCTAACAACATCCGCCGCAACCCGTTTAGAGGACTCTGCAATGCCTCGGCCATTTTTAATGATTAACCCCTTCGTTGGCATTGACGCAATATTGCGTCAAATAATTCCGTGCCCTGTGTGGCATTGACGCAATAGTGCGTCAACCTTTATTTCCCTATTTAACTTGCTCTGATTTGAAATCGGAGCCTCACTCAGGGGTTTTTGGGCTCGCTGAATCCGAATTTGAAGTCAAAATTTGGAAATTCAAAATGGCGGCGCCAATATGGCGGACAAAAATATGAAATATTACTCGATTTAGATGAAAATTAGTACTCCGGGGTTTTTGAGGTCGCTTATTACGAATCTGAACTTTAAATTTGAAAATTCAAAATGGCGGCGCTAGAATGGCGGACCGCAACTGAAAATTTGACTCGATTTAAATGAAAATTGGTACTCTGGGATTTTCGAGGTCGCTTATTACGAATCTGAACACAAAATTCAAAAATGTTTAATGGCGGATCTAATATGGCGGACGAAAGTGCATAAAACTGCACGATTTGGATAAATCTTGGTACTCGGGGGTTTTCGGGGACGCTGAGTGTGATGCTGAACTCAAAATGATGGAATTTTTCATGGTGAATTCAATAACATGGAGCATAATACAATAAATAGGTGGAAATATATGAAGCTTGAGTACCGATTTTCATCTGAATCAATCTGTGTTACTTGCATTTTCATTCGCCATATATGTTCGTCATTGTGAATTCCTGAATTTTGAATTCACATTCGTAATCAGCACCCTCGAAAACCCCAGAGTACAAGTTTTCAGGATAAAAAAAATTTCCTTCCATTTTGGGCACTTTTTGTCGAATTCTCCCTGCCAACGCAGGGGTTAATAAAAAATAAAAAATACCATGTAACCACCGAAAGTAGTAATAAACCATGACCTAGGTTTCACAAATAGAAAAAAAAAATCGTTGCTTAAAAAGAACATGAAAATCAGCAACTTCTTCCTCGTTTAAATCTCCCCCCTTGATGCAGCGAGAAAAAAAGACATTGGGGAATTCGGAAGATGTTGATTGCGTTCCAACTAAGCAAAGTTCAACATCGGAACACATCACTGGTTGCGAGAGAAGGCTGCTCGATACCGTGGCAAATGGAAGGCACGGAAAGAGGCAAAATGGATTGGCGTAGTTAACCGCGGGCTGGGAGACGCAACGTCCTGGGCATTGGATGCTGCGAGAGAAGGATCAGCCGAGCGTCCAACAACGTTCATCCGTGAAACGAGTGTCTGTTTTCGCGAAGCCGGAAAAGGATTGCTTTTCTTTGTATCTTTATCTCTCTCTCTCTTTCACTTTTTTTCGTTTTTTAGCTCTCTTAAGGCGCAGAACGAGTTTAATTCCCACGCTCTTCTGCACTTCCGGAATTATCGGTCGAATGAATAGCGACGGAAATGCGGAAAAGCAAACCGAGATAAACCTCGCGCGGAATCATTTCGCGACGTGCATCGCCCAAGGATTGGATCATGACCTACTAGAGTATGACAATTCGCCCTAATTAAAAAGGCGAGAATTTTTTAGATTTTTTGGAGGTTTTTTTTTACATTTCGTAAATTCCTTTGGCTTAGGACATTGTTTTGCTATGTTTTTGACAAGTTCATTTTTTTGGAATCCTTCCTGGCACGAAAATGGTCTTGAATGGTTTCTTTGTGTTGGGGACGTCCTGGGGATTTTATTACCTCGTTGAATTATGCACCCGTCGAACGCAACCACTTTTTTTCGTCATTATTCATTTCGTTATTTTAGTCATAATCCAAAGCCTTTCTTGTAAATTGAGGTCCCAAATCTTAAATGAGAATTCGTAAAAATGTTTCAGCGATTTGCATAGCCTAAAACGGCGAAATTAAATTCGTTCAATTGAAGAATACATTTTTGTATGGTACTGAAGTTTGCATCGTTGGAATGCAACGAAAATATATTTCTTTCGAATTCCCGTATTTTTTTTAAACACATCAAGGCTGCGAAAGTCGCCGAAACTTTTCTGACAATCTTTCAACATTATAACCAAATGTTGGAAAAAATTTTTTTCGGAAATAGTAAAAATTAAGAAGTAAAAAAAAATAAAAAAAAATGTTCGTTGCATTCCAACGATGCAAACTTCAGCACCATATTTTTGTCGCGTTCCAAACACGCAAACTTCAACGTCATGCTTTATTCCAGTTAGGTAAAAGACTGGAAACAAACGTTTTTTTGGATACCGCCGACATTTTTTAAAATCATTTTGGTTGCAACAGAAAAAGCAACTAGTCGAGACTATTTCCATACCGACAAATAGTACAAAAAAAAAGATCCTGCAAGATAAGGTATTCTGCAAAATTTTAAATAAGTCCAAATCCAACGGAATTTTTCCTTAGGGCATAATTTGATATTCTAGTAGGTCATAAATGACGTTGAAGGTTGGATCGTTGGGATGCAACGAAAATGAATTCTTATTAGTTAATAAAAAAATTCTATCGATTTAGCATATGAAAATCACTTGAACATTTTTACGTATTCTTATTAGAGATTTGTAGCCTCAATTCGCATAAAAAAGCAATATATTATCATGAAGTAAAACAATCATTTTTTTTTATACCTCTAACTTTCTCGAACCATTTTGTATCCTATACGGGAAACAACTACTTTTATACCAAAAAGTATTACCAAAAGAGATCATGTCAAGAGACCACGTGATTTTCAGAAATTTCTAAAAAAAATCCAAAACCGGGTATTTTTCTTATGGCAAAGTAAATTTATTGATAATTTAAAAAAATTGCGTTGAAATCCAACGATGCAAACTTCAGGCCCATTATTCTCGTAGGTCATGAATGACGTTGAAGTGTGCATCGTTGGAATGCAACGAAAATTAATTCTCATTAATTGATCAATTTCTTTTGTCGATTCAGGATTTTAAAACCACTCAAACGTTTTCACGTTTTATTCTTCGAGATTTATAGCCTCAATTTGCAAAAAAAAGGCTTTGGATAATGATACAAAATTTTAAAACGAAAAAAAAAACATCGTTGCATTCCAACGATGCAAATTTTAACGTCATGGTCATGATCGATCTGGCACCCGTTTAAATATGACGTGATATATACGAGACAACTTGTACAAATTATGTATATACACACATATATACATCATTTATGTACATTTCCTTATAAACATATAAGTGTTTATTCTACAAAAAGAATTATCTGCAATATAGGCAGTAAATGCGAGAAAGAATCAAGAATACATGTAAATTACGATTTTTCGTCACACACAGACGCTTTTTTGTTCTCTCGACAACCGGAAGGAGCAACAGCTGCGAGCAGGTAAAATTGGACAGTCACGGTGACTCGGCGATTTTTCGGCAGGGACAAGCTTCTTTCGTACATCGTTGACTGATCTTTCCAGTTCACTTCTACAATGTACCAGGGACGTGGTACCTCGCGCATTCATCATGACTTTTTTTTTCTCCATCTCGACAAATAATCAAGAAAATACCTTGCCCATCCGTTTACCGGTGTCCACGGATTATTTTCTTTTTTTTTTAATCAAAGAAAATGTGGTGACATGAGAAAAAATATTGAGAAAAAATTGAGAATGGGAAGGAAAAATGTTAGGGAACGAAGGAGGTGAAAAGAATTTTCGTACGTCGGGGATGAGAGCCTAAGGCTCGAGGATTTGCACGAGTCTTGCGTAGGGCATATCGCGTTACTCTCTGAACGTCTTTGCGACGACGCGGATATATTTGCGCGACGTAGAAAGAGAGAGAGAGACAGAGGGAGGCTCGGAGGTCCGGTTACAGAGTGAGCAGAGACTAACGCGAATTGAAAAAAATAAATAAAAAAAAGAAATTGAGAGAATAAAAAGATAAATGTCAAAATGAAAAAAAATTACGAATAAATTGAAGGAGAAATTAAGGGAAAAATGATTTTGAAAATTAAAGGAGATTTTACAGGGAAAATAATTGTTTAACTTAATGCTGCAGTTAAAGAAAAAATGAATGAACAAATCGACCTGAAATTAAAGGAAAAATACAGAAGGAAAAAAAATAGGCAAATAGAAAATAGAAAAATTGGAAAATCGGGAAAAAGGTAAGATGGGAAGAAAAATGGGATTCGGGAAAATGGCAAAACAAAAAATAGGGGGAAAAGAAGAAAGAGAAGACAGAAAAATAAACCAAAATTAAAAAATAAATAAAAGCGACAATGAAAAAATTAAAGCAGAAACGAAAGGTAAAATAAAAGAAAAAAAGGACTAATTAAACGAAAAATCAAAAAAATTGAAGAAGAAAAAACATAAAAGAACTTGGTGAATCCATTTTTAACTTGTTTCACCGTGACTGGCGAATTAAAACAAACACTCGCAAAACTTTTGAAAAATCTTTTGTAGAAATATATTTGTACTACCGGAAAAGCGTACGAATTCTTGAAAGGATCTCGAGCCTTCGATATTCGTTGGAGAAACGCGCGACCCTCCTTGACACGTACCCCGTTAAAAGGGGGTACGATTAAAAAGGTTGAAAAAAAAACACGCGGCCACTTTCACGCGATGACACAAGAACAGGAAAGAGAGAGGGAGAGGGAGAGGGAGGGAGAAAGAGAGAGAGAGAGAGAGAGAGAGAGAGAGAGAGAGAGAGAGAGAGAGAGAGAGAGAGAGAGAGCAAGAGGCGTTTTAGTCGAAACGGAGGTGAGGAAAGGAATTCGAAAGAATGCGCCTCGGATCGAGTTGATTTATTGTCGACCAAGAAAGAATATAAGCCCGAATCGTGCCAGTCACGAAGAGAACTGTGCCCTGTGTTTGTGTGTGTTCAGTGCGCTTAGCAGTACTCGACGCTTTTGCGAGACGATACACTATACGCATCCGATATAACTATACAATCATGTACAGGCCCTTTCTCGTCGAGTATAATCATTTATTGTCCACCGGGACATTTATCAAAATAATTCGACAATTAACAACGATTTGTTCAAAGACGTTACGGAAGTATGCTTATTATATATTCGTTTTCCAGTTTTTTCTTTTCTAATAATTTTTATTGTTATATTTAAATAAATAAATTATAATCCCATGTCGAAAATTTTATTTACTAACCCTTTTTCTTAAAATCCTAAGAACTCTATTGTGAAAGAATACTCAATTTTGCATCGTTGGAATGCAATGTATTGTCCTTAGTTTTTTTTTACTTTTATTGTCATAAAGTTTTTATTTTCATTATATAATTATCGCATTGTCATTTATTTTTGCCTTAAAATTTGTATTATTATTACTACTTTTTATTATTTATTATTATTATTATCTGATAATTTATTTTTATTATTATCTTTATCATTTACTACTGAAAAACTTTTGAGTTTGTTTGGGTTTATTTTGATTTCTTATTGCTGATTCCCAAAGAAAAATATTTGAGTAATTATGACAGCTGGTTGTGCCAAAAATAATTAACAAAAAAACATTGATTTTTCTCAACGAGGCACTCCAAAGACACTTTCCATTCGGCTATCTTTGATCACGAAAAATAGATCGTGAAAAATGTACTTTCCCAAACGCGCAGGTCGGAATTTTATCGTAAAATAAAGCTACGCGCAACTATTCATCGAAGAATGCAGAGGAATAGTTGAAATCATTGGCAACGCAACGTACATATTTTTTTCACTAATTATAATTTAATTATTACGTGAGTTATAATTAAATTATGACGTAAAATATAATTTTAATATTACGTAAATTATGATTAAATTATTACATAAATTATAATTAAATCATTACATAAATTATATTCAATTGTTACGTAATTTATATCTAATTATTACGTAAATCACATTTAATTATTACGTCAATTATCATGAATTATTTTCTTTCAATTCCGTGAATTTTTTTCGCCCACTAAAGATCCGAAATTCCCGTAAACCTTATCACTTTTCTTCGTCACACATTTACCACGTCAATTGTCACAAAAAAATGCTTTTCAACGTTAATAAAAAATAAACAAAAGAAAAAATGAAAATAAAAGAAAAAATGAAAGAGAAAAGAAAAAAATTCGTTGCATCCGAACTATGCAGACTTAAACACCACGAAATAACAAATACAAAGAGGAGTAGAGCGCGAGAGAGAGAGAGAGAGAGAGAGAGAGGGGGGGGCGATAGAACGTGCCGCGACTGACCCTGCACGGAACGGCTCGTGAGTACGTCGTGTCCGAGAGCTTTATGAGCGCGAGTGGTACGAGGTATCCGGTAGCTTCGGTGATGCATCCCAGCGTTACGTACTCTCCGTACCAAGATGACAAAGAGCCCCGGACGAGCGACGCAGACTCTTATCAGTGATACCGTCCCGCGCGTATGTACTCCGACCGCGCATATTGCAACTTCTCTACCGTATAATATACACGCGCAATTCTCTCGACGTACGAGGCGTGCACGAAAAAAAAAAAAAAAATACAAAATAAATTAAAAAGAAAATAAAAAAGGAGAATTTCAAAAGGGATGGAAAAAGGGTGATAAAAGGGCCCGAAAGCATCGAGCGAACGAGACACGCTCGCTTGGACGCTGTATGTTTTGTGTAGATCGCGGCAAGCTCGTAGACGAGGATGAAAAAATAACGCGAAAAAAAGCCTTCTGGATTTATGGCTCTTGCGTGTTATCGTTGAATTCAGTAGTGGCCTATGGTGTTAACACGACTCGTATAATGGTTGGGCGAGTTGCACATTTAGGGTAGATCGAATCAGTGCGAAAACGATTGTGATTGGACACCCATATGTCATATTTTATTTATTATTTATACAATATTTATTATCCAACATGATGATTTATGATTGCTATCAATATTCTGAATTAAATTAATTATAATCTGAATATATATATATATATACAGGGTGTCCTGTTATGAATGGATCATCCTGCAACTGTCGATAGGTCAGATCATGTCCTAGTATATATTGGAATTTCAGTTCAGTAAAACTCTCACGGTTTAGACGGCTTAGATTAGAGATGATAATCAAAATTAATAAAGAAGAAAACCATTAATTTAAACAATCCTTCTTATTCGATTCACTTATTATCTCAAAATTCGTATTTATGTTATTAATGAATATTATTTTTCTGTCAATTTTAAATGAAAATAATAAATGTTTTCTCTAAGTCGGAAAAAATATTCAACAATAATTTATTTAATTCTGAATAACAATTTATTTCTGTTATAAAAATTAACATTAATAAATAATACAAATACAATTTTTGAGATGACGCCAAAAATAGATAATAAGCTTTTTTCAATTGATTATTTTCTTTTCGATTTTTTAAAGTTATCTCCAATTTGTGGATGTTCATTATTCATTAACGTTATTTTTCACCTCAATTATTCATCATCATTCGTGACTTCCATGAGCAAATCATTTTTCAAAGATAGTCCAACGCCTAACAATGTTTTTTTTTATGTTAGACGAATATTGACGTTCTAAAGAATAGTCAGTGACTCCTCGTCGGAAATATTGTTTCCGAAAACCTTGCCTATCCGAAAAGCTTCCTCACGAAATAGTGCTCCTCGAGGCTCGCATCATTGCAACAAACAAACAAAAATTATTCTCATACTCCTCCATTTCCATTATCACCACTATTTTAAATAATTCATAACTACTACATTTATCTATAATTTATTCTCACCCTCATTTATCATTGTTACTTTTATTATCCACCACCAAAAAAACCTATTTTACTCGTTCCTGGAAAACAAACAGTGAATATCTCATTCTCGATGTGCCAAAATAAACAGCGCAATAACCAAATACATCTATAGATATATCCATACACCGTAAAATCAAAAAAGCAAATAATCCTCGTTCTCAAATGTTTCATAAAAAACGGGCCCAATTATTTCCACAAAACGGTGCATATAGTCGTGGTCGCGCGTTCGCGATCACCTCCTCCCGAGGCATGCACACAAAGAGCGAGTAGAGTTACGAGGCATAGAGCCGCCTCCGCTGCGACGGGAGTGTGGGAAAGTGGAAGAAGAGTATACGGTTGTTTGGGTGCGTTAGCTGTTGACCGCAGTCTCGGTACTAACTCAATTAAGTAACTCGAGTTAGCGCTCAAATAATTTCATTACGATGCCATGTCAGGAGCCTCCCCCTCCACCTCCGGAGGGGGGGGGGGGGGGGGAGTTTGTGCGAATCGGTCGCGCGCGCGTATCGTCCAACAATAACACCCACGCACAAGTTTACTTGTGTGTATATATATATATATATATATATATATAGGGTGTCTCGTTGTGAATTGATAATCCTGTAACTGTCGATAGGTCAGATCATGACCTACTATATTCTGGAATTTCAGTTTAGTAAAAGTCCCACGGTTTTCGAGATTTTGGGCTTTATGGTATTTTTCGAAAAAAAATCATCTGCTTTTGATTCTTCGCATGCCATTTCTACAAATGATAGGAATCGACAATAACTAAGCAACTTTTTAAAGTAATTGGCAAGATGTGCGTAGTACATTTTTGTTTACACCGCAGACTATCAAGGTCAAATGTTCGAATTGGTTTGTATGAAAATTCTGCATGAGATCTTTTGTCATAAAGTTTCTTTAAGGATGGTGAGTCCCTATGAAACATGTTAATGTTAATTGTTCAATAAATAGCTTATTAATCGTCATGAAATTTGTACACTACCTCCTCAATGCTTCATGTAAAAACATACCAAATTTTCAGAATCATATCATCATTACTTCAACCTCCTTAAGGGTTGAAATAAAAAATGAAAAGAAAGTTCTGAAAATTTGGTATGTTTTTGTATGAAGTATTTAAGAGGTCGTGTTAAAATTTCACGACGATTAGGAAGCTCGTTATTAAAAAATTAACATTTTGTTAAGAACAATTTTTAAAAGAAATAAAAAAAAAATTATCAATAAACTTCGTTTTGTTTCCGTTGCTTTCAGTATATTGTAGATATTACAAAATTGAGAGGTCAAAAAAAAAACTTATTACAAAGTTACATCAGTTTCCATAAGACAACATTTATTTTGTGAATGTTAATTGTTCAATAACGAGCTTCCTAATTGTCGTGAAATTTTTACACGACCTCTCAATTACTTCATACAAAAACGTACCAAATTTTCAGAATCTTATTATCATTTGCGATTTGGGACTCAACATCCTTAAGGCCTCAGGCCACAGTAACGGGTATAAAATCATGTGCGAATTTAACAACTTTTTTTCGTATGAAAAAGTGATTCACTCATAAAATTAATTGCACATCTATTTAGTATGAATATCAAGCTGTAAGATTTTTTTTATGTTTGTACATAAAAAAAAAATCGTACAGCTTGATATTCATGGCCGATTACTAATATTTACTTTTGTTATCTTTTTTTAGGCGCTCCGCGGCGTGAAACTTGATACGTTATGCGTTACTGTGGCCTAAGGCCTTAACATTCAAGCCCAAAAAGAAGACTTCTGGATAAAACGTTTGTAAAAAGTTGTAAAAAGTTATCGTTTGTAAAAATCGCATGCGAAAAACCAAAAGCAGATTATTTTTATCTCATAAGCCACGGGACTTTTACTAAACTAAAATTCCAGCATATAGACTTTACTAAACTAAAATTCCGGCATGTCCAGCATATACATCTGACCTATTGCAGGACAATTGCAGGATTATCCATTCATAACGGGACACCCTGTATATGCATATGTATATACACGTATATATACACACAAAATGGGATGCGGATGAGAGGGCAGTGTACAAACTCCGTTTCGGAGGCGACCCTGAAGCACCACTGATCCATGTTTTCGTGTACATGTATATGGGGTATTCCAGTTCAACTTGGGCAACTTTTTCCCTCGCTATCGTTTGTTATAGATTTCCATAGTGGAAAACCTTACTCCTCGTGTACAAAGAATACTATTTGTTTTTCAATTCTCCTACCTCTCGATCTTCCGTGGCTGCAAAAAATCAGAAAGTGCAATCGAGCGGTTTTTGAAAACCTGATAAATTTTGATACGTTCCGCACCTGTTTTGTGCATTTTTCACCAAACCTCAACTTGTGCTTCCGGTATTTACTATTCTCTTGTGAACTTTCGATTTTGGTGATGATGGTTCGATAGTTTGGAAGTCAGTAGAGTACTTCTTGCAAGTGAAAAAAACCTTAAAAAATATGGCTTCGGAAGAAATTCAATTCGGGTGGGTATGTGTAGATCGCAAAAGTACTGTGCTGACTTCCAGACTGTCGAATAATCATGCCCAAATGGATATTTCACAACAACAAAAATGGTCAATATCGGGAGCACTGGTTGAACTTTGGTATAAAAATGCACAAAACAGGTCCAAAACGTATCCAAATTTGCTGAGCATTTAAAAAGCGACCCTAGTGGACTTTTCCATTTTTTTAAGTAGGCGAAGAGTGGGAGAAAAAGTTGAAAAAAATTACTTAGGTGTTTTTATGACAACAGGAATGAGGTTTTTCACTTTGGAAATATATAATCACCATTGGTGAGGGAAATCGTTTTCCGAGTTAAGTTGGAACACCCCATATATATATATATATATATATATATATATATATATATATATATATGACATATTCAGATGCACCGAGGAGCGAGAGCTCGCACGCAAAATGCCCAGGAACACTCGAGCTATATATATATATATATGTATATATATACGTGTGTGTGCGTTTGTATTTACGGGTCCCAAAAACTCTTCGGGTAAATTCAATTTTCCTCTCGATGGTGTCGCGAGAGTTCGGTATTGAATCGAGCTCGCCAAGAGCATGAGAGAGCACGGATAGGGAGAGCAAGAGAGAGCAGAGAGAGAGAACGAGATTGGGTGAAAAGTTATGGTACAGATCGAAAGTCTGATGTGTATATATCTATATACTATTCTCTATAACTATATTCGGTTTGTACTAAGGCTAGATAATTTTTGTTTACGCCATTGTGTACCTATGTATATATAGCTACATTTTTATTAAAAAATTACGAAACTTTCGGGTTATGCCATGACTGTAATCAGGGTTATCAAAAACGAAAATTGAGATGCCTCGTATCAATTCCTATCCGCAACACCTCCACGTATCTCCTACGATGTTTTTACTCTTACAAGAAAGAAGCATTTCTTGTCGAGTTTTCCTGTAGCGTAGGTTTTTATTGTTTTTTTTTTCTTTTTGTGTATATACTTTCATCTTGGAAGTTTTCAACAGCAATTGGCAGTCATTGAGACTGGTATAAGTATTTGTTTTCTGAACTCTACTGACTGGTCCGTTCAAACCTCTTTGTTGAACTTGTGATGAAAATGTGAGGCACTTACGATAGTGTTCGGTTGGTCACTTATTGATTGCCCAACAGTGCATTTAATAGCGATAATGAGGGTAAAAAAATCGCGTTGAAGGTACATACACAAAAGAGAAGAATTTTAAAATAATGCTTTGTTCTCGAGTAGTAAAAAAGATCGTAGAACGTGAATCCGGGTGATGCGGACAAGTATTAATAGAAGGCATCTAGATTTTTCTTTTGGACCACTTTCCGGGCCGGCCTGTTTAGCTATGTAATATTGGCTGTCAGCGTGTCTGATTGCTTCGAGAAAAATCCTTGAAATTATATTCACATAAATATATATCACTCATCTTAAACTGATTTTCAAGATATTAAAGTTTATATATAATATATATAAGTATATTGAATATAATCTTATATTTATAATTATATATATTAATATTATTATTATTTATATTAATAAGTCAATATACTATATTACGCTGTTGAATAAGTTCTCGCTGTTGATTCGTGAAAATGGATGTTTCTTTTGAAAAAATCATTCCTCATGCTTTCAGACGTTTCGAAACTGCTGTGTGATTAACTCCTAATGTTTCAGCCTTCAGCTTTAGATTTCGTCTGAATAAAGTAGTGCAGTCAAATTTCCCCCAAGTACGCTTTTTGGACACGAAATTTGACATGTTTGACACTATTCAAGAAAAAGTTGTTTACAGTTCGGCGAAATAACGTACATTGAATTTCAAGCTTGCTTATAGTACATCTTTATAGATGCGTTTCCATCTTAAACTACACGAACACAATTCTGGTAACGGCATCTGTTGGAAAATGGCGAGAACTTATTCAACGTCCTAATACATAATAATCAACATGTATAAGTTTATATATAAAAACATTAACTTATACATGTTTATACAATATTAACATACATATACAATATATATATATATATATATATATATATAATATTTATTAGGTCATTGAAGAAGCTTCATAACTGGGTGTCCTGTTATGAATGGATGATCCTTGCAACTGTCGATAGGACAGATATCCTGCTATAGGCTGGAATTTCAGTATACTAAAAGTCCCACGATTTTCGAGATAAAAATCATCTGCTTTTGTTTTTTCGCATGCCATTTCTACAAATAACTTTTTTACCCTTTTTTAGGAATACTCTCGGTTGTTTGTTTTCTCCAGAAAAGTCTTCTTTTCAACCTTGAATGTTACGTAAACTTTATGAAAAAGATTTTATGGAGAATTTGTATACAAACCAATTCGAAAATCTAACTTTGATAACCTCCGGTGTAAAAAAAAAGTACTACGCGTATCGTGCTAAAAACATTGAAAAGTTTCTTAGTAAATGTCGATTCATACCATTTGTAGAAATGGCATGCGAAAAACCAAAAGCAGATGTTCTTTTTTTTCAAAAAATAATATAAAATTTCCAAAGCCGTGGGACTTTTACTAAACTCAAATTCCAGCATATAGGACATGATCTGACCTATCGACAGTTGCAAGATTATCGATTCATAACAGAACACTCTGTTAAATTGTGAAGCTTTATGGATCTTTATGTTTATATGCTTTATGGAGCTGTATGGAAGCTTTATGTTAATTAAATTGTAAATTAATTACAAATGTAAAGTAATTGTAAAGTAATGTTAATTAAATTGAAATAAAGCTTTATGGAAGCTTTATGTTAATTAAATGGTGAAGCTTTATGGATCGATAAAAAACGCTCGAAAAAGGGGCCCAAACGGTACAAATTCAAAACGGCCAAAGTCATCCGGATTTTTTACGCCCTCGCGTTCGCCAAAAAAAAATAAGTTAAAAAACGCGTTCGTCTCTCCCTTTGTACAATCTCCCCTCGTTTCATACGCCCTTGTACATGTGCACTTTTTCTCTCTCGTGCTCTCTCCGCTCCGCGTTTTTCTCTCCGCCTCTCATCCACCCAATTTATTTTATTCCTCGCGGTTGTTCTTTCCGTTCTTTCGCGTTTCGCTTTGTTCTTCATTCTTCGTATCGATTATTGTTGTTGTTATTAATATTATCATGGCTCCATTCGTTTGTTTTCCCTTTACGAAGGGCCGAGCGCGTGCAATTCCCCGATACCGTTATAAGCGCGCCCGCTTCTGTAGCAATGAACCGCTCAACGGGAGTTCGGGAGCGGCGAAGAAGCAATCGACGAAATATAACTCGGCCGCAAGCAAGACCATGTATAGTACACCCTATCGAATCGATCTCTCTCTCTCCCTCTCTCCCTCACTCTTTTACCCTCTCTGTTCTTGCCTCACTGTATTGCCAATAAGCGATGGGAAGCACGAGATATACTCGATGTGCCCTAGCGGGAAAACGGTCGGATATTTATTTGCCTTTTTTCGCTCGGTATTTTTTTTTTTTTTCAAGAGAATCCGATTCGTATACAGGGGAAGGAACATCGATATCGGAAATGAATTCGTGCGCTGCAGTCAATCCTTTCCAGTACGAAAGTTTATTCGACCTCATATATATTTATATATATATATATATATATATATATATATATATATATATATATATATATATAAGGTATTCTACGTGAATCCAGTGGACTTTTTCCCTGACCCCCGCCAATTCGATTTATTTTTTTTTTATCTGATTCCAATAACTGTAGAAGACACTCTGAATTTTTTAAACATTTTTCGAAACAACCCTTAGTCAAAAAAATTTGTTTTTTTCCGAAAAAAAAACCCCGCGATTTAAAAATCTGAAAAAATTCCCAAAAATGCGTGATTATATGTAGAAATTTTCAAGCTATCACCCGCAGTGGAAGGATGATTTTTTCTGCACTGAAGACGACTTCAATTGAAATTAATACCAGAACTTGTTGACTGCTAACGAAAAAATCATACCTCCACTGCGGGTGATAGCTTGAAAATGTTTACATATAATCACGCATTTTAGGGAATTTTGTAAGATTTTTAAACCGCGGGTTTTTTTCGAAATTTTTTAGAATTTTTTTCGTCTTTTAGAATCACTGGAATCAGATTTTTTAAAATTAATCGAATTGGCGGGAGTCAGGGAAAAAGTCCATCGGATTCACGTGCAATACCTCATAAAAAGTTCTGAGCGTTTTTTCGCTTCATTTCGAGGATGAAATTAACATAGTTAGGATTATCCGATTTAGATAAAACATGCGCTGTTTTATTCGACAACTTTTGTCCATTTCGAAGGAAATTTCATAATTCCGCAATTGAAGAAGTCCTCGTCCCTATTGGCCAAAAACTTGTCCAGTTCATTTTCACAAGCCTCTCTCGAGGCCAGTTTTGTATCATCAAGAAAATTTTACAAATGCTTGAAAAGGTGATAATCGCTCGGTGCCAGGTCTGGACTATACGGCGGGTGCGATAGAATCTCCAATCCTAGCTCTCGGCGCTTTTGGCGGGTCGTTAGAGACGTGTGCGGCCTGGCGTTGTCTTGATGGAACCCAACACCCTTCCTATTGGCCAATTCTGGTCGATCGCTCCTTTCAATCTGGTCAGTTGTTGACAATCCGAATTGAGTGTTTGGTCCGATGGGAGCAGCTCGTAGTGGATGATTCCTTTCCAATCCCACCAAACACACAGCAAAACCTTCTCGTCCGTTAATCCGGGTTTGGCGATCGTTTGGGCCGGCCCACCGCGATTGGACCACGATCTTTTTCGGCTGTCGTTCTCGTATGTGACCCATTTTTCATCGCCAGTCACCGTCCGCTTCGAAAATTGGTCGAAAATAGCACCCATAAATCGACCTTCTTCTTCATACCAGCCTTATGCAAATCGTTCCAAACGGTTTCCTGCCTAATCTTCAGTTCGTGGGCAATGGAATAAGTGCTCACGTGCCGATCCTACTCGACGATTTCCATGATTTTATCGACATTTTCGACGATTGGCCTACCAGACCGTGCCTCATCCTCGACGTCCATATTACGAGAATGGAATCGTTGGAATCGCCGCTTTGCTGTTTCAATATTCGATACTTTTCGTAGCCTTTTCACCTTGGCCGTAGTGGTACTGAAGAATGTATCGAATTTTCTCTTTTTTTACTTCCATTTTGGGACGCTGTGACACACAACTGGCTTCACCAAACATAACACTGCCGAAGAACTTTTTTTGAAGCGTAATGTGACCTTTAAATCACCGTAAGGTAATACCCGAAGCGTTGTATATATCGTGAGATATGGCCGACTAAAGACATCTAGCGGAAAACGCTCAGAACTTTTTACTTGACCTAATATACAGGGTGTCCCATTTTAATCTTACACCTGAATTTTCTCGAAAAATATTGCTCGGACGAACTATTGTGTGGAACGAAACTTCTAGGGATTGAAGGGGGACGTTTGAAAAAAATTTATTTGAGGAGCCAAAGTTCAAAATGGCGGCGTTACAAAGGCTGACATGTTTTTTTCAAACGGAAACATAACTTTTTTTTATTGCCAAAAAATTTGTCAGCTGAAAACTAAAAACTTTTGTTGAAAAAATTTTTTGATAAAGTTCATAGTTTTCAAGTGAGAACATCATTTTCAATTATTTCAGATGTATCCAGGATTTGTGTGTGTGTGTGTGTGTGTATGTGTGTGTGTGTGTGTTTTTCTACCCATCGTGATCAAAATTCGTCAAGGATTTAAAAAAACACGTTTTTGGGCCTGAAAATGGCACAAACGCTATTAAAATGAAAAAAAACTATTTTTCATCGATTTTCCTCCAAAATTTTCTCATAAAATATCGTCCAAATTTGAAAACAAAAAAATAAAAAAAAACCAAAATTTTCAACAAAAAAATTTGATTCTTTTTTTGTTCAAGTGGTCATACATTCGAAAATACAACATTGAGCGGCTTGCCGTGAGACATTTAGTCTAATTGTCCCTACCACCGGCATTTGCGTTAGCCAAAGCGTAGGAGGTTGCATGGCTGAGTCTGTTGCAGACCATTCGCGTTACCCAGAATACACCACGTGGAGGTTGTCTGTCTAGCATTCCCGGCCCTGAGAAGGGCCGTTTTGTGTGTGTGTGTGTGTGTGGGTGTGTTACACACACACACACACACACACACACACACCCACACACAAATCCTGGATACATCTGAAATAATTGAAAATGATGTTCTCACTTGAAAACTATGAACTTTATCAAAAAATTTTTTCAATAAAAGTTTTTAGTTTTCAGCTGACAAATTTTTTGGCAATAAAAAAAAGTTATGTTTCCGTTTGAAAAAAACATGTCAGCCTTTGTAACGCCGCCATTTTGAATTTTGGCTCCTCAGATAAATTTTTTTCAAACGTCCCCCTTCAATCCCTAGAAGTTTTGTTCCACACAATAGTTCGTCCGAGCAATATTTTTCGAGAAAATTCAGGTGTAAGATTAAAATGGGACACCCTGTATATATATATTATATATATATATTGTTATATATGTATATATAGGTGCCGCTGCAATTCTGGACCGGCCCATAAATTCGAAGCCCCGAGTTTCGCGAGACTCCACAAGAAGTAAGTACAGTAAGTAGGATAGACTATTCCATATTAAGTTCCAGGAGTGTGCCTCGGTCACGCCAATTCTCCTTTCATTCTTCTCTCTTTTTCCTGAGATCCTGTCGAACTGTACTGTACGGCCTCGTAAGGATTCGCACACGACCAAATTTTCGGTATATTTCCCACTGGAATTTTTTCGCATACTTGAAATGCAACTTAAATTCCGGGTCCGAAGTTTGCGACGGTGGAATCCAAGAATTTTCTTTTTTCATTATTTTTTTTGTCGATCTTTTGATGCTGTCCAAGTTAACATCGTTGGAATGCAATCAATGTTTTTTTAAATTTTGTATTTATATTTTTCTTCATTTTTATTGTGATCTAAGATATTTTTGGAGATAGTTAGGTTGTAGGTCCGTAGTAGAGATAATAAAAAAACGTTTATCGTAGCTACGATCTAGCAAAAAAATATTTGCAATTAGAAGAAAAAAAATTCGTTGAACTTTAATGATCCAAACTTCAAAATCATATATTTCGACGCTTCTAGCGTTGCACATTTTTATAATTACTCTCAATCGTTTTTGTTTTTTGCAGACTGACACATTGCCGATCGTTCGATATGACGTCGAAGTTTGCATCGTTGGAGTGCAACGATTTTTTAATTAATTTTTCTGTTTTTAGCATTATGGCAAACCTTTATTTTGCCAACTCGTAAATCTCTAATAAGAATACGTAAAAATGTTCAAGTGATTTCCACAGACCACATTGGCGAAAAAAAAATGGTTTTCACTTGAAAACAATTATTTTCGTTGCGTTTCAACTATGCAAACTTCAACGTCATCTTTCGATAGAGTGATTTTTTCTAGCCCCATTCTGGCGAAAGAGGAAAAATGTGATTTGGGCAATTGGTAGAGACTCTTTTTCGTATTGCGTTGTTGCGATGCTTGAGTGCAAGCTTCGACGTTGCAGTGGTGAGGGACGCGCGAACCACGAGCGTATCTTCTTGCTGCAGTTTCTCGTGTGGGGCGGAAGAGACTGAAGAGAGAGAGAGAGAGAGAGAGAGAGAGAGAGAGAGAGAGAGAGAGAGAGAGAGAGAGAGAGAGAGAGAGAGAGAGACAGAAAGAAAGTAATACATTGAGAAAGGGTACACAGTGGTTTGTGCAAGTTTGCACATCGCTTCTTTGCATATCGTAAACGCAACCATACGAACAATAATGATCATAATAATTCAATGTATTGAGTATATACGTATAATGTCTTTCGAACTATGACGAGCCCTCAATATATATATGTGTATATATATATATTTACTTGGGGTACTGTATTTTCCATTTATATATATATATATATATATATATATGGAAAATACAGTACCCCAAGTCTATTGACTCAAGAAGATTGCGATCTCTCATGAAACTTCTGCCCGCACAAATGCACATCGATGAATGCACAGCCGAACGGTGGTTGCTCGAACAAGCAACCTGACCTGACCGACCCAAAAACACACACGCATATATATTACTGTGGCTAGACCGACAATCTCCTGTTTGTTTCTTGTTCAAATTAAGAAGAATGAGGAGAATATAAAAATTAGAGTGATAACAATGATACCGCCAACAATGATCACGTCACGATGAGAATAATAATAATAATTTGATGATTATTTTCAAATAAGAATAATGATATATTTTAAATAATGATAGATAATAATAACAAAAATAGCAATATATTAATAAATAATAATCATAACGATAATGAATAATTTTGAAATTATCAAAATGATAATAATAATTTTGAAATAATATTCTAAAATTAACGATAAAATATTCTGAAATGATCATTTTGAAATAATTCTTTTTGGGATATTCAAAAAATAATATTACGGTATTGAAGTTTGCGTCGTTGGAAATCAATGACAGAACAGTGGCCTGATATTTTTTCGGAAAATTTGGGCTACGAGAAATACGCAAATGTTTTTTCAGGACCCTCATATGGAATCTGAAGCTCAAATTTGCAGAGTATAATTTTGGATGACGAAGAAAATCTAGAAATAAAAGCATAAAAAAAGAAATTTTCTTTGCCTTCCAACGATTCAATGCATATTCTTCGTTCGAGATCAGAACCCAAACAAACCCCAACATCGTATGATACTTTTACCATTACGTTTTTTTAAATAATAATTTCACAATCGTATCTTTAACATATTTTAAAAATAATAATTTCGAAATAATAATTTTGAAACAATACTTTTAAAACAATGATTTTGAAATAATATTTTCAAAATATCAGTGTTTCGTATAAGAATAATGATAATGAGGATGGTTATGATGGTGATGATCACGATCGTGATAATGATAATTGTCACGTTGATGCAATTAACGGAATTGCGACAACGAAAATGATTTTATTTCAATCCGGTCATCCCATGTGACAGGTCCAAAAAATCGAAAAAAATATTTCTGCACAAATCGCAAAAAATGTGTGCGTTATATGGTGTGTGTTATATGGACCCGGCATGGCAGACTAATGGCGAGTCAACATTTTCTTTGTGTAAATCGTACTTGAAAACTTTTAAACGCGTTTTTCTCAAAACTGTATATTTCAAATTGGCTACAAAGATATCACAAAAACTATTGAACGGATTTTCCTCAAATTTTTATGGTATATTCAGCACATCTATAGTTCTCACCCGAACTTAAATATTTCCGATGTCTGCCCCAATTTTTTAAAGTGGAAAAAGTCGAAAGAAATGAAACTTGGAAATAAACTGTAAAAATCGTGCCAAAAATTCAATTTTTGATATTTTAACAAATTTTTAACACACGACTGTCTTCCGAACGATGTAAATTCGATTCAACTCGTTATTTTTATTCGATAAAATTCTGAGGGACTGTAAAAGTGTTAATAAAACCGTAATAAAAATTCAAAGATAGTCAGTTTTACTGGTTTATCAAATTTCAGCTCCGCAGATTTCAGCTCCGAAAATCACGAAAAACATTTTTTAGGATGCTTGTTCATCGGTCAACAACGAATTTGCAAAATACGAATTTCGTTGATAACGAATATAAGAAATGGAAAAAAATTTCGATGCCTCCCAACGATGTAAACGAACGATGTATTTTCATTTGATAAAACAATTATTATCTTTGTTCGATAAAATTCTGAGGGACTTAAAAAATATCAAGTAAAATGTCAATAAAACGTTAAAAATTCCAAGATAATCTGTCTCACCGGTTCATGAATTTAAAAAAATCCGAAAAACAATAGCTGTCACACGGGACGACCTCGTCAATTTCCCAAGTCGCCTTTGGCGAAATGTCAGCTCTCCGAAAATCGCGAAAAACATTTATTACGATGCTTATTTATCGATCTACGAAAAATCTGGAAAATATGATTTCGATGATAAATACGAGAGACGAAAAAAAAAAAGTTCGCTGTCTCGCAGCGATGGAAACTTCAGCCCCATCTGCATATGAGTATCGCGTGTCCGTTCGGTTGACTCACCCTGTGCGGAGCGCGTAGAAGTCGATGCACCGCCGCTAGCTGGTTGATGAGGGGCAAGGTCGCGCAAAAGGTGTGCACCGGCGGTCTCGCTGGCTCGGGACACGAGCTGGCGTAATTAAAAGGATCGACGTCGTTGAGATACTGGACCCTGCACGTAAGCGACATGCCGACAGCCGTTCAATCGTCGCAAAAGTACGGAGACACTTTTTCCTCGTGTTTCGTGCCCCGTCCGTGTGTGCCTCTCCGTGTCGTGAAGAGGCAGCGGATAAAAAATTGCGAAAATAAACAACGGAGACGCCAATCGCTTTTGGCGCTGACAACAAAAATGGTATTTTCTCGTTTTTTTTTTTTTTTGGGCTCTTCTCTCTCGGCTGGTCGTTGTTTTTTTCACGTGGAGATTTGCACGTGTATGGGGAGAATAATCGAGCGAACTGCGGCAAAATTCTTTTGATTGGGCACGTGCGCTGTTCGGGGGAGACGACGACGACGAAGATCCAGAGAGCCAGGACGACGTCGACGTCGACGACGACGACGGCGACGAGGCCTCTCTCTCCTCTCTCGAGATCTGTGGCGCGCTCTCTCTCTCTCTCTCTCTCTCTCTCTCTCGCTCTCTCTCGCTCTCTCTCTCGGCTACTACTCGTCTTTACCCTCAGAGACGGGAGGCTGAAGAGGAACCGAGGACGCGAACCGGTTCACCGTCCACTTCTGCACCACGGAGGGCTCTTTTATTTTCATTCGCGCTACTACCAACCCCTCTCTCTCTCTCTCTCGTCGTCGCTTTCCTTTCACCAGCTTTTCTTCCTTCCCAACGCTCCTCAACTTCTCTCCTCCTCCTACTCTTCTTCTTCTCCTGCCCCTCGGCGTCCTCTTCGTCTCTCGAGGATTTCCGAGCTCGAAGGAGCCCGCGCACTCTTCCGACTCGAAACTAGCACTCGTCGATTTTATCACGATCGAAAACGGCCTGTCCCTTTCGCACCCTTCGGCGACGAAAATTCAAATATCTTTCTCTCTGTCTCTGTCCACTTTGCACTTTATATCGGATGCGGTCTTCGCTTTAATTATATCCATGTGTATATATATGTCTATATATTTATATTTATATATTTATATGTCTGTATATATTTATTTTTATATATTTATATGTCTGTATATATATGTCTATATATTTATGTGTATATATTTGGGTTACGCAGAGCTGGAAATAAATTGCTTTTCATTACGATTTTTGCCAATCAACCGTCCACGAATCACGTCCTCTCGCTCTCACACACCATGCGTTTTTTATAGCCACGAAGCTACGGGCCAAATATTTCACGCTCGAGATTGTGTCTCTAGGCTTTTGGATAGGCGGATTTTGTTTATTTTTCTGTTTTTCGATGCCGTTATTGACATTTCGCGAAATCGGGTACGGGAACGTGTAGCTTTACCGGTGAACAATTTTTGAAAAGTTTTCCTTAAAGTTTCGGAAATTTGTGTAATTCTGGAAAATTTCGAAAATTTGTGTTTTTTCCTAAAAGTTTCTGAAATTTGTGGATTTCCTTTAATTACGAAAATTTATGGGTTTTCCTTTAAAAAGACAAAATTTGTGTATTTCCGAAAATTCGTTTTTCCTAAAAAAATGTCATTTTTTCTGAAAATTTCTAAAATTCGTGTATTTTCTAGAAAAATTATACAATTTGTGTATTTCCTAAAATTTGTTATTCCGAAAAAAATTGATTTTTCCTGAAAATTTCCAAAATTGGTATTTCCTAAAAATGTCTAAAATTTGTGTATTTTCTTCAATTCCAAAAATTTGTATTTTTTCCTAAAAGTTTCTAAAATTTGTGTATTTCCTTCAATTCCGAAAATTTATGCTTTTTCCATTAAAAATGACAAAATTTGTGTATTTCTGAAAATTCGTTTTTCCTAAAAAATGTCATTTTTCCTGAAAATTTTTAAAATTCGTGTATTTTCTAAAAAAAATTATAAAATTTGTGTATTTCCTAAAATTTGTTATTCCTAAAAAAATTGATTTTTCCTGAAAATTTCCAAAATTGGCATTTCCTAAAAATGTCTACAATTTGTGTATTTCCTTCGATTCCGAAAGTGTATGCTTTTTCCTAAAAAGTTATAAAATGTGTATTTTCAAAAATTTGTTTTTTTTTTTCAAAAAATTTCTAAATTTTGTGAGTTTTCAAAAAAATCTAAAATTTGTGTATTTTTTTTAAATCCCTAAAATTCGTCTTTTTCCTTGAAATTTCCAAGATTAGTAGTTATTACTAAACATTCCTAAAACTCGTATTTTTTCATAAAAATACCTAAAATTCGTAATTTTCCCTAATAATGCCTAAAATTCATTTTTTTACTTACAAAAATCCTAAAATTTGTATTTTACCGACACATTCCTATAGTCCCCATTATAAAAAATTTCTAAACTTTGTGTATTTTCAAAAAATCGTAAATTTGTGTATTTCCCAAAAATCCCTAAAATTCCTCTTTTCCCTTGAAGTTCCCAAGATTTGTAGTTTTACTAAAAATTCCTAGAATTCGTATTTTTCCCTAAAAATGCCTAAAATTCGTTTTTTTTCTCCTAAACATGCCTGAAATTCGTACTTTTTTCTATAAAAATCCTAAAATTTGTATTTTTCCTACACATTCCTAAAATGCGTTTTTTCAAAAATATTTGAGGGGTTGGACGACTGTAAAAATGGATAAAAATCGTTCATCGCTTGAAGCGACTTAAATTAAATAGGCGGTCCACCGTATGGCGCAGGAATCGAAGATTGAAGGTAAACTTATGATTGCAGCGATATAACTGCTAACATTAAACGCGTTTTTCTCGAAACAATGTTTTTCAAAACGGTGTACTCGATATCTCGAGATGTAATAAACGGATTAACTTTAAATTCGGTATACTTATTCAATATGATAGTAGCTTCGTCTGGACCGACGTTTTCCTTAGTCTTTTTTTCCCATTACTTCAAATTTGGTAAGCAACTTTGTCAATGTACATATAAACAAATTTCCAAATGATTTTTCAATAATGTTACTTATTTCTTCGAAATTGATTTTTTAAATTAACCCCGATTTTCGGTTCGTCACAGTAGCCTAATCCCTTAACAAAAACGAGTGTACGAATCCCCGCGTCCGTCTTCCCGGAGCCCAAAAAGAGAACATACAATTCGCAGCTATCGTCGTCCCGATGCTCGACTCGGGCACTTTCGAGCGAGTGCACACGCGCTGAGCGGCCTTGAACACTCAAATCGACATGCAAAATCAAAAAGAGAAAAGAAAAACAGCGAGAAACTGAAAGAATTATGTTGCTCGTGAATTTCAAGGTCAAACAACCTGCAAGCCCGTTCTCTCTCTCTTTCTCTCTCTCTCTCTTTCTCTCCCCGCCCTCTGTTGCACTCTCAAGATCAATTATTACGAAGCAAAGTCTCAACGGTAAAATGATCATGAAAATAGTGTGACTATGAATTTTGAATCGTGTATATATATATATATATATACACTTTGATAAATACATATGTGGTATTCCAGTTCAACTCGGACGACTATTTCCCTCACCATCGTCGATTATAGATTTCCCCGTGACCCCGGTGTCAGAGAAACACCGAATTTTTTTCAAATTTTTCTCTCCACCCGTTGCCCTTCTGCGGCTGCAAAAAATCAAAGTCCACTCCGGCCGTTTTTTAACACCGAATTCCTTTAACAAAAAATATCACGGAAAAGTTTCTTTTCCTATAATTTTATGATTGATATATCAAATTGAATGTTTCGAAAACTAGCATGAATTTATTCAAAATATTTCAAATGTATCAACTGGGTGAAAAAACGGCAGGACTTGGAATATACAGGTTCACAAACGAAGGTTTAATTTTCGGAAAACGTACATACCTTTTAGACCTACTTTGTGCATTTTTCACCAGAGTTCAACTTGTGCTTTCGATACTTACTATGATTTTTTTTGTGAAATATCGATTTTGAGGATCATTATTCAAGTTTGGAAGTCAGAAGAGTATTTTTTCGGTCTTGCAAGTAAAAAAAGAACTTTACAAATATAGTGTCAGATGAAATTCAATTCGGGCGGAACGTATACGTAGACCGAAAAGTACTCTTCTTACTTCCAAACTGTCGAATAATCATCCCCAAAATCGAAAGTGCACCAAAAAAAAAGAAAATACTAAACATCGAAAGCACACGTCGAGCTTTGGTGGAAAATGCACAAAACAGGTGTAAACGGTATTTAAATATTTTCATAATTCAAAAAACCGGCCCGAGTGATACTCGTTTATTTGCAGCCGCAAAAGAGCAAGCGATGGGGGGGGGGGCATGTAGGTGTGTTTTCGACACCAAGAGTGAATTTTTCAACTATAGATATATATAATCAACAATAATGAGGAAAATAGTGTCTGAGTAGAGCTGGGGTACCCCATATATATATACATATACATATACGTGTGTGTGTGTGTGTGTGTGTGTGTGTGTTATGGATGCAAGTTCATTGGTATTGTTTTGCAGGCCGAAAGGTAGGAAGAGTCCATCGAGCGGAGTCTCTTAACTCGATCCTTCGCGTGTAGTGGGCCCAACGAGACACACTGCCGGGTAAAGAGGAAGACGATTGTGTGTGTGTGTGTGTGTCTATGTGTGCGCACGCGCGTGTGTGTGTCCGTGGGCTCTTCGGCTTGTTGCTGCCTCGGCCACACACTGAAGATCAACAGCTTGGCCGAATGAGAACGAGAAGGGGAAAAGAGAGAGACAGAGACACAGAGCGAGAACTAGAGGGCAGAAAAAGGGAGATGGAGGTACAGGAGAAAAAGAGAAGAAAAAGAAACAGATAGTCGTAGTAGACAGAGAGATAAAAAGGGAAGGAGAGAGAGAGGGTGAGAGAGGGGAGAGAGAGAGAGAGAGAGAGAGCGAAAGGACGAAAAGAGAAGGGAGAACGAGTCTGCGCGCCATGGCTCGAGATCGAAATGCCTATGTGTCCGTATGTGAGTGCGTGTGTGTGTGTGTGAGAGAGCGCCCCCCGAAGAAAGATTAAACGCGCCCAGGTAACTCGTGTGAAATTCCAACCAGCGGAGAGAGAAAGAGGGAGAGAGAGAGGGAGAGAGAGAGAGAGAGAGAGAGGGAGAGGGAGAGAGAGAGAGAGAGAGAGAGAGAGAGAGAGAGAGAGAGAGAGACAGCAAACATCGCGGATTCTTCGCTGTTCCCTCTCAATCTCACAGCGCTGTGAACGCTAATAAATCGTTTGTTTTCCGAGCTCACCGAATGACGGAGAACAAGGATACAAAATTCTTTTTTTTTCGTTACAAGCAATCTGGAAAAGCAGAGTTTGAAAAACTAATTTCAAGTGGGACGAGACGTGATCGACGAATTTCTGGATTGTTGTACGCAACGTTCCTAAAATACACACAGGCACACACACACCCACACACACGTTTGCGCGAAGACACTCGCTCTCGAATCACCTGCGTAAATCTTGTCGATAACGTCAGAACGCGATCGTAAGCATTATATTTTTGTGTCAAGTTTTTTCCTTTTTTTTCTGTTACGATTATCGTTTTTGGACAATCGCGGGAGCTCCGGAGACGCCAATTTTCGCGCAACTATCGATGATGTTTACGAAGTTGTTTTTATACCCGCTCTGATGAGCCTGCGCGGGCGCCGCAGGCTTTCTCGCTTTACTCCCGACGAAAATCACGTGCGTAAGGTTAGGTTATCGCGTGTGCGCGCAACATCTACGGCCACGAGATGGCGAAGAAATTCGCAAACCGCTCGACCGCGAACCGCCGGCTAAGCGCGCGCGTAATTCTTTTCGAAAAGTTCTTTGTTGAAAAACGCGACTGGCGGAGTTGAACGAGAAGTGGTGAGAAAAAAGAAGTAAACGCGTACAGCCATGCGTATGGCCAGCCTCGCGAGCGGTTGCCGCGACACTGAATAGCCGCGGACACCTGTCGAGCGTGCGGCGATCACGGCGCCGCCACGCGGCCAATCCCCTCCCTTCGCTATCGCTCTCGCCCCGAACAACACGCGAGACACAAATCCCACGCAGTGTTATGCAGTCGCCACGAGCGCGGGCTTCCCGTGCGTTTACCCTATTTTACCTTCGCTCAACTATTCACCCCCCTTATCGTTGTAGCTCGATTTCGACGCTATTCTCAGCTCGTTCGGCTTCCATTTTTTCCTCCTCTCGCGATACGATGAAAATCAACGAGCGACGCATTGCGGCCTTGTCGTAGAGACTGCGCCGCGTTTTGTACAAACGCGAAACGTCTCGGTGCGCGGACCGTCGAAAGATCTCGGCTTTCTAACTATTATATACAATTGCCGCGTTTCGGAGATTCCGTTTCCCCGCGTATAACGCAGCTCGAGTGTCTGTTGACTCGGCTATTTTTATACGCGAGCGGAAAAGACGAAAAGTCGAACATCGCGAGCGGTCTACGGAACGAGGGACGGATGAGAATTTTTGGAATCGTGCATCGCGGTTGGCTTCAGACAATTCGTTGTTACGAAGACAAGATGGCGGTACTCAACGATTAGTAGATGATTTCAAGGGGGATTGATACTCTTGGTTTTACAAGCTTATACTTTGCAGGAATTTACACTGAGGCAAAATGGCGGCCGGAAAAAGAGATGTCACGAAAATTTTTAAAAATTGCCAAATTTCATTTTCAAATTCGTAATTTCATTAAAAGTTTCGGTAGAATCGAAGAAAAACGAGCCACTCGACGTGTCGCGTTCCGCAGGGTCAAATCCGACGTAAAGAATTGGGAAAAAGTATGCGTGGATGCGATCGAGTCCCGAGACATCGGGGACTGCAATTATTATTCCCATTCTTATCACAGCGATGCGAAATAAAAGAACCGAGAAGCCCCTCGTGGCGCACAGGATGAGGCCATTGTGCTCGTGAGTGGCTTGTTGCGTATGAAAAAAAGGGCGGGGGAGACGAAAGAGGGACGCGAAGTGAGGTGGCGCGACGCAGCTTGAGGTCGTTAATTGCGTTGTGAAATAATAATCAGACCCTGCGTCACGTACAGCCTTTCCCCCATATCCATGTGCGCGTTTACGAATTGTTCGGTGCCAATATGGACCCGCGAAGTCGTAAAAGTTCGTCGAATAATTTATGACGCGGTGGAACAAGGGAATATTTACTCTCGCAATGGGATTTGACTGCTTAAAGGCAGACGTTTCGTTCGCTCGCTATTTCGATAAAATTTCGGAAAATCAAGAGTTTAGGATTTTTCCGGGGCTAAATACCCTATGTTGGGAATTTGGGCTCTGAGTACACGATACGCATTATTGCAATGTTTTCTTAAGGTTTGGCGGAGTAAAAAATAAATTGATGGTTTTTGGAAACAAACTTACCAAAAATTACTATTTCGGAGGTTCCTTTCGCGGAAAAATGCCCTATGGCGGGGAATTGTGGTCCGAGTGCATAATACGCAGAATTATAATATATTCTGAAGGTTTGGCAGATTGAAAAATAATTTGATCGTCTTTGGAAAAAAACTTTTCTATTTCGAGGGTTTCTTGCGCGGAAAAATTTCCTATGGTGGAAAATTATGGTCCAAGGACACGATACGCGGAATGGTAATATTTTTTGAAGGTTTGGCGGGTTAAAAAAAAATTGATCGTTTTTGGAAAAAAAATTTTCCAAAAATGCCAATTTTGGGGGTTTCTTGCGCGGGAAAATTTCCTATATTGGGAAATCGTGCTCTAAGTTCATAATACCCACAATTATATATATTTTTCTAACATTTGCATAGAATAAAAAATAATTCGATCGTTTTTAAAAAAAATCACGATTTTGGGGTTTTCCACTAGGGAAAATTCCCTATGATAGAA
>OX632363.1:35907314-35909814 GCA_951751655.1 Ophion costatus
AATCGCTGTCCCTCTCTCTCTCTCTCATGATCTACCCGCATACACCAACCGATGGACCGCGACCGCAGTATTTCCTTTCCCACCCCCTCGATCCTCTCGACCCTCCGCGATTGCTATTTCCCGCGGAGAATCGATGGTTTTCGTGGACCATAAAATCGATCGATTTATTTGCAGCCTCTCGCCCGTGCATCGTAACAGTGAGTACGTAATTCCCCTATATAATTCGAATGATCGAGAGACACGTATCATCGTGTACAGTATATACATCGTGCGCTTCCGGTGCCCGGTCTAATCGATTAGGCACGAGGGAACACACGGAGGCCGCACAAGAGTCCACTGCGGAGTGATCGAAGCTCAACGGCGCTCCGGAGTGGGCAGGAAATGGAAATTTTGGTTATATATATATATATATATAGAACCAAAATTTTGTCTGACTCACTCTTTATCTATATATATATATATATATATATATCTATCTATATATATCTATATATAGATATATATCTATATATATATATATTGATAAAGGGTGAGTCAGTGGAAATTTTGGATGATGATATATAGATAATATAGATAATAGATAAATATATATATAATATAGATAATAGATATATATGTAGATAATATAGATAATAGATATAGATAGTCTATATATATATAGATAGACTCACCCTTTATCTATATATATATATATATATATATATATATATATATATATATATATATATATATTGGTAAAGGGTGAGTCAGTGGAAATTTTGGATGATGATATATAGATAATATAGATAATAGATATATATATATATATAATATAGATAATAGATAGATAATAGATATAGATAGTCTATATATATATAGATAGACTCACCCTTTATCTATATATATACATAGATAATATAGATAATAGATATATATATAGATAATATAGATAATAGATATAGATAGTCTATATATATAGATAAAGGGCGAGTCTATCTATATATATATATATATATATATATATATATATATATATATATAGACTATCTATATCTATTATCTATCTATTATCTATATATACATATATCTATATATATATATATATATAGATAAAGGGTGAGTCACGAGAAACAGAACTCCTGATCATCTCTGTTGGATTTGAAAATACAAAGTATGTTCGTATCGAAATTTGAATGAAATGAAATTTGAAAACGCACATGGCTGTCGTAATGTTTTTTTTCGGTTTTTTCAAGGTCATCAAAGTTTTGTTTTTAAATCGAAGGGCATATTTGTCCCCCTTGCACATTGTAGCTGATATCCAAACGCATTCGACCATGTAACACAGTATGACCTTCAAATGACCTTCAAGCCAGAAATATTGAATAAATAATAATTCAACGTGTAAGTTTTTTTCGTTATTTTTGTTACGCCAAATGATTCCCGTGCGCTGGGTTGCATCCAAATGCATCACAATAACACAACGGAGTGACAGGTTAGGTGATGACAGAATATTTACGAAACACCTTCACCTATTCGTATGTACGCAATCGTGTTTATCAGCTACTTATTACTCTGAATACCTCCTTGCTATCAGATTGCCGAAGTTTCTAAAATTTCTCACATTTCTCATCTATCAGTTTGTCGATAAACGTCTCGCAATGCGTTACTCGAAGAAAGAAAAGAACGACATGATTTTCATTTTTGGAGAAAGTCGACAGTATTTGTTCAATATTTGTGGGTTGAAGGTCATTTGAAGGACATACTGTGTTACACGGTTGAATTTGTTTAGTTGCCGGCTACAATGTGCAAGGGGAAAAAATATGTCATTCCATTTGGAAAAACAAAACCTTCGATGACCTTGGAAAAACCGAATGATAATGAAATTAATAAAGTATATTATGATAGCCATGTGCGTCCTTCCAAAATATTCGAATTCCGCCATGCACGTACTTCGTATGTTCGAATCCAACAGAGATATTCAGATGTTCTGTTTCACGCGACACACCCTATATATATAATTTGCAAATTTCCGATAATTCGTTCCGGGATACTGACCTCCGATGGCCCGATGTTTACGTATTCGTGACAGAACGGGACTCCGATCGGAGGACGATACCTCGCCGAGCAGATCGTCGATGTCCGCATGATTGCCTATGTACATGGGCAACGTGCTCGGACGTTTGCGAAACGACGATCTTCCGGTTTCCTTGCGCGGCACATTGTCGTATGGCGATTTCCTGCCGGTTACCTCGTAACGATTTTCCGGCGGATCTGGTGGATTCTCCACCTGCGGAAGATACAACGGCCTAATTGGAGCGTATGGAAAGATTTCGTTTCCGTTTTTTTTTGTTGATTAATATTTGCAGCGTTTGAGGCGTTACATCTGAGTGGGAAAAAATTGAAATCATTTTTGTTTTCATTGGCTTGAATGATGTATAAACGTCACAGGAATGATGAACGTCCATCTATCCATCCAAGTTCAAGGTGCTTTTTAGGGAATTATATTTAGAGAAACGGTTAA
>OX632363.1:35914814-36012314 GCA_951751655.1 Ophion costatus
AAAAATGCTTTTCGGGCACCGGTGTAATTTTGCTCTCTCCTAGGGAAGACAATTTTGAATAAAAATAAAAAGTGGTAGAACAAAAAAAAGTATTTGAAAAATATAGAGAATGAACACAAAAAACTTTTTTTGTTTTTACACTTTTCATTCAAATTCAAAATTGTCTGTTTAATTTTAAGGTAATTATGCAGTATGAGGACTTTTCCGAAAAACGACGGGAAATTTTTTTTCCGCCATGTTGTTGTTTATTTCATTATAGTAAGTGATATTCCGTCGGGGGAGGCTGACATTTCCCATTAATTTCATATGATGTGGGATATTGAAGTTTCCAGAAACAGGTAATATTTCGACGACTCGCTGAACAGTTACGTAGTTTCGTTAGACATAGCACATTAGAAGCTAACAATATACATGTTTTGATTTCGGTGACCACAACTGTCCTGTTTCCGTAAACAGGTTATATTTCGACGCCTCTTGTTTGTTGTCGCTAAACAGCTACGCGTTTCCTTATAGATAGTGTATTATGGAGGTAACAATGTATATATTCGGGAACGATGAGATATGTTTTGATTTCGTGAATTTTTCTTTAAGGGGTTACCCCCACTTGCGATTTTGAGAAAATCGATTTTTTTTATTGAATTTTTTTGAAGTACAAGTATCTGAGAATATGTCCTGAAAATTTCAAGTCGTTCCGAACAAAATTGACTGAGATATGAGCGTTGAAAGAGAAGAATCCGTTCTTCGTGTAAACTGAAATTGAAACTTTAAACGCGTTTTTCTCAAAATGGCATTTGTGAAGTCGGTGACCAAGATTACTCGAACACTAATGAACCGATCTTCTTGAAATTTTGCAGGCTTATTTAATACATAAAAATGTAGTCTTTAATCGTTCGATTTTTTTTTTTCGAAAAAAAATGGCCGTTTTATAGCCAAAAAACGGCCGTTTTTTTCGTTAAAATCGAACCATTAACTTTGACTGTCCGCCATTTTGTGAAAAATGAATATTTTTTAAAATCCTTCGATTAAAGACTAGTTTATACTTATATTTGACTAAATCCATCCGCATTTTTTTTTTCAGATGATCCACTTCGCCGCAATGTTGGTCACCGCAAACCGTGTATATAAAAACATTATTTCATTGACGGCCATTTGCCACTAAACAATGTAATATTTTTCAATAAATAAATTACTGAAAGTTCTTCAAGATGTGTTCTTTAAGATGGTATATTGATCGATTAAAAAAGTTTTGTAGTTTTCTTTAAAAAAATTAATGAAGAAGGCCTTTTTTTGCGCTACAAGTGGGGGTAACGCCTTAAGCGTCAATATCCATACCATCGTGACCGATTTCACATGATTTTCGAAGTCATCGGCGCCATGAAGGAAGAATAGAAATTTCGACACTTTTCGACATCAATCTTTTTTCAAGATTTTCATCGGCCCTTATTAGGGCCACAAGAATTATCAACGTAGTACAATAATACTTCATACTCCCCAATATGGGCGTCGAAATATTTGAAAATTCCCTATTTTATCACGTGTTTCCGCGAACTTCAAAACCCCATAACCTATGGAATTAATGAAAAATCTCAGCCTCCCCCGACGGAATATCACTCATTATAACGGAATAAACAAGTTCGCGGTGAAAAAAAAAAACGTTCCCGTAGTTTTCCAGAAAAGTCCTCATACTGCATAATCACCAATTTTAATTAAAAACGATCTTTATATATAAAGTCAAAATATACATTGAAGGGGCCAGGTAAAAATACTGACCATCATCAGGAAGCACGGTGCTGATGGTAGTCTCCTGGCTGATCTCATCCTGGCAGTAAGCGTCCGCTCTTTCGACCCCGTCGGGCACATTGTCCGAGTTCGGGTCCAGCCACCACGGTCTCTCGTCCGAAGATTCCCGCTTTATCGGCTGTCCGTAGTTGTTTCTCGTGCGTTCGCCGCTGTTGGTTCTCTCGGCGCTCGCGAAGCTGCGACTTTTCGTCGAGCACGGACTAGCCGATTTCGAGAGATCGGCGGACCCGTTGGCCGTTTTCGCGTCAGTATCCTCACGGGTTTCGAGGTTGTTACCGATCGAGTCGTCGGAGTCGGATTCCCGGGGTTTGCCACGTTGAAAGATGGCGGCAACGGGTGCGAGGGCTCTGATCAAGAAGGACTTCGCGTCCTCGGTTTTGGTGGCGCAACGATCGCTGTGCTTTGCCGATCTCGGGCTCGACGGCGGTCTCGGTGGTTTGTCGATCGTCAGGGACGACTCGTCCGCCGATGACACGAGAACGCTCGTGCGCGACGAGCCGACGCTCATTTTTCTCTCCATACGCGGTGACGAGACGTTCTGTCGCTTTCGCCGCTTCTTGGAGGCACTTCCGGCGCTGCTGCCGCTGCTGGTACAACCGCCGATCGAACGGTCGTCCTTGGCCGATCTCTCCCGCGTGTCCTCCGTCTCGCTGCTGGACGAGCTCGTCGAGCAACTCGTTCCCGTCGAGACACTTCGCTTCCTCAACATCGGAGGAGAACCCGATGGACTCTTCGATCCTCGTGCCGATTTTGTTGCCGATTTTTTTGCCGATTTTATTGCCGATTTTTTTGCCGATTTTTTTGCCGATTTTTTTGCCGATCTCTCGGCCGATCTCGGGGAAATCGAGGACGACGACGAGGAAGCCGCGGACACGAACAAACGTTGCATCGATTCCGAATTCACTTCCGATTCCTGCGAGCTCGCCGACGCGCTACGCCGACACTTTGTCTCTTTGCTCGTACGCTTCCGGTCGCTTTGCTTCGTCCTGCTCGCAACGCCCTCCCCGCTGTTCTCCATGTTCAACGCCGACTTCCGGAAGTCCTTGTTCACGTACTTACCGGTCGAATTCGGCATCTTCATCGCGCCTGACGCGTCGCACTTCGGCACAGGTGGTTTGCCACGAGTCTCCCCACAATTTGACCTGCTGCTGCTGCTGTTCGGCTGCGAAGGGTTACCCAGTGACGAGCAAGACGAACTGGCCGTTTTACACGCGCTCTGACCAAGGCTCGAACACGATGGCGCTTTTATTTTTATCGGCTGACTCGTCAACGAACCCGACGACCATTTTCCCCTGCCAGTTGGCACGCTGACAGAATCAACCGCGTCCGACGTTTGTTGCGTCGTCGACGCCGACGACGTTACTCGGCGCGTAACACTCGTCGATGAAGCGACACGCGATATCGACTTGCTCGGGCTCGATGACGATACGTCCGTACGAGACGACGAATCGCGCCGCAACGACGCACAAGAGTTTGACGAATTTGACAAATTATCACGACTGATTCGTGAAACGTCGCGGACCTGCGGAAAGGAAGATGAAAACAGCGTGGAAATTATAAATAAATGAGAGAAAACGAAAGCGCTGATGATGGAGAAGAAAAGAGGTTTGGAATGAAACGACGGCGAATAAAATTGTACAATTTTTATAATAACTATAATAATAATGGAGGCGAATGAAGGTAATTAAAAAGTGGATAATAAAAAATATAATGAAGATAGGAAAGAAAAATCTCGATAAAAGTTTGTGATTTTACTATAATATTGCAGTCTCCAATCGAAAAGCGGAAATTCACACTATAACGATAATCAAGAAGGAAACAAAATTGTAGAATAATGGGGCAAATAAAATTGTGCAAATAATAATTGAGGAAAAAAAGAATCGTTAGAAAATGGAGGAGAGGGACGTTTTAACCAATCGTGCTAGGGAAAAAATGCAATGGTAAAGAAAATATTAATACAAATTGGTGATTTTGCTATAACATTGTTGATAATTTTTTTTATTGTAGCTTCCATTTGTAAATGGTACTTCCCTTATTACATTCCCCACCATATTCCACTTCACATCCCCAATCGGTCCCCCGATTTTGCTATAACATCGCAATCTTCGATCAAAGAGCAGAAAGTAACAGTATACTGTTAATCAAGGATAATCCAAAATATAACAAAATGGCGGTGAAGAAATTGTGCAAAGAACGATTGAGGAAAATTGATTATTACAAAATAAAGGGAAGAGACGATATATCGATCGTCGTAGAGACAAAAATAAATGTTAAAGAAAAAATAAATAAAAAGAAAATATTAATACAAATTGGTGATTTTGCTATAACATTGTTGATAATTTTTTTTATTGTAGCTTCCATTTGTAAATGGTACTTCCCCTTATTACATTCCCCACCATATTCCACTTCACATCCCCAATCGGTCCCCCGATTTTGCTATAACATCGCAATCTTCGATCAAAGAGCAGAAAGTAACAGTATACTGTTAATCAAGGAAAATCCTAAATATAACAAAATGGCGGTGAAGAAATTGTACAATCAACGATTGAGGAAAATTGATGATTAAAAAATAAAGGAAAGAGACGATATATCGATCGTCGTAGAGACAAAAATTAATCTTAAAGAACAAATAAGTAAAAGTTTGTGATTCTGCTATAAGATTGCAATCGTTACCTTAAAATAAAAACAAAATAGCATCCTACCAATGATCAGAAAGAAAAACAGACTATAAAAAAATGGTGACGAATAAAACTCTAATTAATGATTGAGGAAAATGTATGATTCAAAAAATAAGGAAAAGGACGTTGAACCGATAGTGCAAGATCAAAAAACTAATGTTGAAGAAAAAATTAATAAAACTTTGTGATGTCGCTATAACATTGCAATGTTCAGTCGAAAAGAAGAAATTTACATTATACCGATAATCAAGAAGAGAAGAGAGTTATGAAGAAGTGATGAATAAAATTGCACAATCAATGATAGAGGGAAAAAATGACGATTAAAAAATGAAATAAGAAAACGTTATACCGATCGTTAAAGAGGAAAGTCACAACAATGAGGAAGAAAATCAATAAAAATAACCTATATTGCAATCTTCGGAAATAATTTACATTGCTCAATTGAATAAATTACATTACATCGGAAATAACTAATACAATGCAATATTTGCAAATAATTTACATTGTTCAATTGAATAATTTCCATAACATCGTAAATAATTATATTTAGAAGTATGTGGTGTTTCAAAATGTCCTGACACTTTTATTTATTATTGGGTGTACAACTTAATTCGGTTCGTTTTTTTGCTTAAAATACGTACTTATTTGAACGATAAAATGAATTAATACATTAATGAAAATATTGTCCATCGTTAGCCACTACTTTTCTCGATCTTTCTGGTAATTTATGAATTCGGTCGTGGAAGAAGCGTTCATCTTTTGAAGCCACGAATGAATCGAGCCAATTTTTGATACCCTGTTGTGACGTGAAGCGTATTCCAGACAAAGCGTTCTGCATCGATCGAAACAAATGGTAGTCGGAAGGGGCAAGGTCTGGGCTATAAGGCGAGCGAGCCAGAATTTCCCACCCGCTATTTTCCAAATACTTTTTAACCCCAATAGCAACGTGAGGCCGAGCGTTGTCATGTTGTAAGATTATGGACTCGTGTCTGGTCGCATATTCTGGACGTTTTTCGGCTATACCTCGCTTTAAGGATGTTGAGTCCCTATGAAACATGTTAATGTTAATTGTTCAATAAATAGCTTCTTAATCGTCATGAAATTTTTACACGACCGCCTGAATACTTCATGTAAAAACATACAAAATTTTCAGAATTCTATCATCATTACTTCAACCTCCTTAAGGGTTGAAATAAAAAATAATGAGAAAATTCTGAAAATTCGGTATGTTTTTGTATGAAGTATTTAAGAGGTCGTGTTAAAATTTCACGACGATTGGGAAGCTCGTCATTAAAAAATTAACATTTTGTTAAGAACAATTTTTAAAAGAAATTAAAAAAAATTTATCAATAAACCTCGTTTTGTTTCCGTTGCTTTCAGTATATTGTAGATATTACAAAATTGAGAGGTAAAAAAAAACTTATTGCAAAGTTACATCAGTTTCCATAAGACAGCATTTAATTTGTGAATGTTAATTGTTCAATAACGAGCTTCCTAATTGTCGTGAAATTTTTACACGACCTCTGAAATACTTCATACAAAAACATACCAGATTTTCAGAATTTTATCATCATTTGCGACTTGGGACTCAACATCCTTAAACGGATCAATTGTTGCCTGTAGAAGTCTCCGTGAAACTTCCACAAGCCTTCGGTGGGCTTCAGCTGGACTTTTCGTCCAAATGAAACAGAAAATCAACACTTCCCGCAAATGGTGCTTATTTGGGACGAAATTCGACATTTTCACCGCAGTAAAAATTAGACTTGATGCACAAAACTGAAAGGTCTGTAAACGACATTTGGTTAAGAGATGTTGATACTTCACGATACAGCAAAAATCAGCTGTTGCCGTCAACCATTTATAGCACCTAGAGCCATCTTTTGAAAACGGACCGAACTAAGTTGTACACCTAATAATAAAACTGATTATTTATTTGAAAAGTACGAATATTTTTATTTTAATATTTTATTTTAATTTTATATTTAAATAATTTTAATTTTATTTTAATATTATAATAATTTATTTTAATATAATAGCGAATATTGTATTCCACAATATCGCAGCAAATAACAACTTCCATGCGTTGCTCGATCCTGTGATCCTCCATGACTAAACTTCGATAAGGTAAATGTCCCAATTATTGAACAGGTCCCAATTATTGAACACTATCTTGTATTTTTATTATTTCTCATTCGCCTGCATGCATTTACTTATTTATAAAAATTTCATTGCATATATGGAACTTTTAGCTATCGAAATGTCACCTTACTTGTGCAAAAAAGCTTTAATTAATAGTGAAAACAATTACTTAATCAGCAACGGTGACCCGATTTGACATCTCGTGGTAACTGTTTATCGTTTTTGCTAAGACGCGCCGCTTCATGCGTAAGGGCATAACAAATTCAAAAACTGTCACATCTCAAAAAGTAAAGGCGTTTCAGGTTCCTCAGAAAATTTCTTACAATTAACAATTAAAAAAATGTTTTAAATTAATTATTTGTTAAAAAATACGGTGTTCGATCATTGGGACATAGAAAATGCAGTGTGTCCCAATTATTGAACACTCGAATTCTCCAAGATGGCGTCATTAAACCCATCAAAACATCGAGACAGTTAACGTGTGACAGATCGTCCGAATCGGATTTATTCAAACAAAAACTGTAAGTTCCTGAATAAATTCACCTTTATTCTTTTAATAATAACTCTAAGAACGTCAAATATATTTTTTATTTGTATTTTCGTGCAATAAACATAAAAAGAAAAGTAAAATGAGAATATAACCTAAATGTAACCTAAAAATACAAATGTAATGTTCAATATTTTTTCCTCTCCGATATTTCAGGGACAAAATTTCAAGAGGGAAAGAGAATTCTCGACAGTGTTCAATAACTGGGACATGCCTGTTCAATATTAGGGACACAGGCACTTCCAGTGTTCAATAATTGGGACACTTGCATGCTTCGCATTGTTATTCTTTTTTTTTCATTTGAAATCATTTAAAAATAATTCAAAGGGTGATCTTTCGAAAGTAAAAATATCAAAGTATCGTTTGAACATGAAATCGATGGTTTTTTCTTGCTTTTATTTTTTTTTCTCACCCCATTCAATCCCTCAGATCCTTAGGATCCGAAAGTAAAAATCCGAAAGTAAAAATATCAAAAGTAAAGTAAAAATAGTAAAGTAAAAGAATAGTATAGTAAAGTAAAGTATAAATAAAATAGTAAAGTAAAGTAAAATAGTAAGTAAAAGTAAAAATAGTAAGTAAAAATAGTAAGTAAATAGTAAGTAAAAATAAAATAGCAAAGTAAAAAAAAGTAAAGTAAAGTAAAAAAGTGAAGCAAAAGAAAGTAAAAATCCGAAAGTAAAAATATCAGATCCGAAAGTAAAAATATCAAAGTATCATTTGAACATGAAATCGATGGTTTTTTCTTGATTTTATATTTTTTTCTCACCCCATTCAATCCCTCAGATCCTTAGCTGTTCAATAATTGTCACATTTACCTTACCCCCTGATCTCAGTTGTCAAAGATTACAACTCTTTGTTCGCCACAAAAAAAAATGACGCGTAATTAAAAATATCTTGCGATTTTGAGACACCCGTTACTTTCTCCAAAATGTATATAAAAATAACTCACGTTTTTCTCCGCCCGGTCGTCCGACCGTCCATCCACGGGCGAGCGTTCCTCGATTTTAAGGGGCGCGGATTTCGGGCCTGAGACGGAGGAGGCGCAGCTCGCGAGGCTGCCGTCCCCCGATCCGGCCACTTCGTTCTTCGACGAAGATCTCGAAATTCGCGACTCGTTTTTGGGCGCCGTTCGCGAAAATTTGGAAATCGAGGCGGCGCGTTTTTGGCCGCCATCTTCGTTCCCCGAGGGACTCTTGGTTGCTCCACGTGTTTCAATCTCCGTGGAAGATTCCCGCGGGCAACCGGAAGTAGATTCGCCACGAGATAACGTTCGATAGCTCGCGGACGACTCGTCGTTGCTGGCCGTTTCTTTTTCGGCGCCATTTTGGTCTCTCGCGCGGGTGACCGTTGGCGATTCGGAGGTCACGGAGGAACGAGTTTCCCGATTGATCTGGCTGGTTCTCGGTGGCGAGGGTGACGGTCGTCCTCGCGCGATTTCGCCGCGACTTCCGGTAGGGTCGGTGCCGCGGGCGTAACCGAAAGACGCGCCGACGCGACCGGAAGTCGTCGAGCTGTTGTAGCTTCTCGTCGAGGGGCCGGAAGACGATAATTTTTCGAGATAAGATGACCAGGGTGAGGTGACCCGGGACGCGGAAGTGCCGAATCTCGAGTACCTCGTTGTATCGTCAATGCGATCGGACTGCATCTCCGAGTCGCGAGTTTCCGGTCTCTCGAGGCTCCTGGTCACCTGGCGCTGGAACAGACGCGCCACGTCGGCACGACGACGCGTCACGAAACCCGCCGTGGACGGGGGCGTCGGTGACGTACATCGGGAAATCATCGTCAGCGTAATCGACTCATCGCCTACACCCAAATCCCTCTCGCCCGACGTCTCGTCGCCCCTCGTAACTTTCTTCGCGCCAACGGCCGCTGGAACTTCCGGTTTCCTCGAGGAAACCGGAAGTTTCGCCATTTTTTCCGAAAATTCGGTCCTTCGGCTCGATTCTTCTTCGGTTTTTCGGGGACCGGAGACGGCCGTTTTGGGGCCTCGCGATCTTTCCACCGAGCTCGGGCCGACGACTCGGGGGGACGTCAAACGGGACGCCTGGCTCATCAGCCTCGACGTTATCGACGAAACGGCACCCGAGTCCGGTCCGCCTGCAATTTTATTCGAGCTTCAGCCGAAGCCAATAAAGATGGATGACCTCTGTATACCCGTGAAAGAAGTTAGGAGGGCAGCCGTAAAAAATCGGGCCCCGTGAGGGTTTGAATATGGATTCCCTACTAGGGCTTTCCCCAATACAATCGGACTAGGCCCCGACCGGAAAATAACAGGGTTGGGTAATTTATTTAAAAAAGGTCGTAGCGAGTAAAATGGTGAAGCGCCCAGGTGGGATTCATCAGGGGAGTGGTTGTTACAGGGCATACGATATAAACTGTAAAACTGAACTTGTTTTTTATTTTCTTATTTCGAGGTGAATAATAAATAATCCTTTATTTGAAGAAAATAGTTTTTATTATTGCTAAATACCTCGCTTGCTATGTATCCACTAATAAAGTTGATCATTATAGGGCACCCGTGAAAGAAATTAGAAGGGCAGCCATAAAAAAAAATCAGGCCCCGTGAGGGTTTGAATATGGATTCCCTACTAGGGCTTTCCACAACACAATCGGACTAGGCCCCGACCGGAAAATAACAGGGTTGGGTAATTTATTCAAAAAAGGTCGTAGCGAGTAAAATGGTAAAGGGCCCAGACGGGATTCATCAGGGGAGTGGTTGTTACAGGGCATACGATATAAACTGTAAAACTGAACTTGTTTTTTATTTTCTTATTTCGAGGTGACTAATAAATAATCCTTTATTTGAAGAAAATAGTTTTTATTATTGCTAAATACCTCGCTTGCTATGTATCCACTAATAAAGTTGATCATTATAGGGCACCCGTGAAAGAAATTAGAAGGGCAGCCATAAAAAAAAATCAGGCCCCGTGAGGGTTTGAATATGGATTCCCTACTAGGGCTTTCCACAACACAATCGGACTAGGCCCCGACCGGAAAATAACAGGGTTGGGTAATTTATTTAAAAAAGGTCGTAGCGAGTAAAATGGTAAAGGGCCCAGACGGGATTCATCAGGGGAGTGGTTGTTACAGGGCATACGATATAAACTGTAAAACTGAACTGGTTTTTATTTTCTAGTTTCAAGGTGAATAATAAATAATCCTTTATTTGAAGAAAATAGTTTGTATTATTGCTAAATACCTCGCTTGCTATGTACCCACTAATAAAGTTGATCATTATAGGGCAGTAATAGGGTTGCTTCATGGCTTCGATTGGGTTCTGTTGAGGCAACCAGTCGGGCCATGATTTGTAAGCCTCTTTAGGCCCTCGTCGACAAAGTGTGACCGGCCTCGAAGGGACCTGGTCGGGTGCCATTTTAGGACCCTTTCGGAGTAAGGGAAAAATAATCGGGGCCTAGTCAAAGCCCTGGCTGAATTACCGGTCGGGCCCTGATTCAAACGCCTCTTAAGGCCCTCGTCGACAAAGTGTGACCGGCCTCAAAGGGACCCGGTCGGGTGCCATGTTAGGGCCCTTAAAGAGTAAGGGAAAAATAATCGGGGCCTAGTCAAAGCCCTGGCTGAACTCTTTCACGGGTTTAGCTAGCGTCTGACATGAGTCTTCATGAAGTAATGTCCCCAATTCAACGCAGCAAAATCTTTATTTTTAAAGCGTCGAAACCAATCTCTGCATTTTGTTTCCGACAGGACAGAATTCTATGTTCTTCAACCGCAGATTTTTTGAAATATAGTCGTGCAGCAAAAATCCCCGCAGATACCCTTTTTGGGACGAAATTTGGCATGTTTAACACTATGAAAAAAAAACTTTTGATTACAATTAAGGCCTCAGGCCACAGTAACGGGTATAAAATCATTGACGAATTTAACAATTTTTTTTCGTATGAAAAAGTGATTCAGTCATAAAATTAATTCCTTATCTATTTTGTATGAATATCAAGCTGCTAGATTTTTTTTTTTCGATGTACAAAATGACCGGCTACTAATATTTTCTTTTGTTATCTGTTTTTTAGGCGCTCCGCGGCGTGACATTTAGCATCCACAATTTTTGTCCCACAACAAAAAACAAAAATTCCCGTCAATCTACCTTAGAATACTTAGAGAAGTACGTACGGAATTTAAAAAATGTTGTATGTAGGTATTTGCACTTAAAAATGAATTTTCAGTGAAAAATTTCGTTATAACTGCTCATAAAATGAAAAGTTTTTGATTAATCAGAAATTCCGTACGCACTTCTCTGTGGAATGCAATTAGGAACAAAAACTTTAAATTTGAAGTAAATCGAGTGAAAATTGTTGAAGTTATTTGTCACGCCAATTGGAAAAAAGCTGTTTCGAGAAGTGTCGAGTAGTCGGCCATTTTGTACATCGAAGAAATATACATATACATTTTTTTTTCTAACAGCTTGATATTCATACTGAATAGATGTGTAATTAATTTTATGAGTGAATCACTTTTTCATACAAAAAAAAATTGTTCAATTCGCACATGATTTTATACCCATTACTGTGGCCTAAAGCCTTAAGGATGTTGAGTCCCTATGAAACATGTTAATGTTAATTGTTCAATAAATAGCTTCTTAATCGTCATGAAATGTTTACACGACCTCCTGAATACTTCATGGAAAAACATACCACATTTTCAGAATTCTATCATCATTACTTCAACCTCCTTAAGGGTTGAAATAAAAAATGATAAGAAAATTCGGAAAATTTGGTATGTTTTTGTATGAAGTATTGAAGAGGTCGTGTTGAAATTTCTCGACGATTAGGAAGCTCGTTATTAAAAAATTAACATTTTGTTAAGAACAATTTTTAAAAGAAATTAAAAAAAATTCATCAATAAACTTCGTTTTGTTTCCGTTGCTTTCATTATATTGTAGATATTATAAAATTGAGAGGTCAAAAAAAAAACTTATTGCAAAGTTACATCAGTTTCCATAAAACAACATTTCATTTGTGAATGTTAAGTGTTCAATAACGAGCTTCCTAATTGTCGTGAAATTTTTACACCACCTCTGAAGTACTTCATACAAAAACATGCCAAATTTTCAAAATTTTATCATCATTTGCGATTTGGGACTCAACATCCTTAAGTGAAATAAGATGCACTGAATTTTAATCTTACACCTGATTTATCTCGAAAAATACCGCTACGATCGAGTATTGTGCAAGTATAAGTACCTATTATAAAACTTTTAGGGTTCAAAGCGGGACGTTCGAAAAAAAAATGTTTCGGTCCCAAAATTCAAAATGGCGACGTTAAGATGGCAGACATGTTTTTTAAAATGGGATTATAAACTTTCTCCTCAAAAAGTTTGCCACGCCCAAAACTAATACCTTTTGTAAGAAAGGTTCTGCGATAACGTTCATAATTTTTAGGTTAGAATACCACTTTTTACTATTTTAGCGCTATCCAGAATTTATCACGAGGAGGTAAAAGTCTCCACCGTCGCTAGTGTAAGTTTGCGCGAGTATGTGGATTTGAGTTTCTTTGTGTTTGCTTGGGTTTGACAGATGACCCAAACAAACTCAAACAAGGATTAGGTCTCTCCGACTCGTCACTTCCGTTACGAAACAAACCCAAACAAACGCACACGCACACTAACACGTGTGTTCACTTGATAATGAAAGTGACGAGCCACAGAGACCTGATCCTTGTTTGGGTTTGTTTGGGTGATCGAACGAACCCAAACGAACCCAAACAAATTTACAACCACACGCACACTTGCCCTAGGGATGTTAAAGAATTCGCCTTTTCGTGGTACATCCCGAGTCGAAATTTAGACCCTCCTTTGAATGCTCGAGAACCTATTTCCTTTGTAACGCACAGACCGCCGCCCTCCTTTGACTCCCCTTGAACCTATATGGAGAAATTTGCACGGTCGGCGACCCTCCTTTAGCCCTACTGAACCTTCTATTCAGCCTCCTGAGCCTCCTTTAGGCCTATGGGCTCGGCTTGCGTGAACCTACACAACCTCGTTTTGGCCTACGGTGCAAATTTCTCCATATAGGTTCAAGGGGAGTCAAAGGAGGGCGGCGGTCTGTGCGTTACAAGGGAAATAGGTTCTCGAGCATTCAAAGGAGGGTCTAAATTTCGACTCGGGCGGTGAAAGGAGTCAAAGGAGAGTTAGTAGGGCGAAAGGAGGTTTAAAAGAGGGTCTGTAGGTTTGCGTAAGCATTAAATCAGGCTCACTAGGGTTTAAAGGAGGTTCAGATGAACCTACTAAACCTCCTTTGATTGAAAAAGTCCAATTTCTGCCACTTTTGGAGGTTCAGTAGGTTCTCATATACATGTTTTTGAGATTTCCGTTTGAACCTCTTGAACCTCCATTGAACGACAAATTGGGATCGAAAGGAGGTTTAAAGGAGGGTCTAAATTTCGACTCGGGATTCTGGATAGCGCTAAAATAGTGAAAAATGGTATTCTAACCAAAAAAAGATGCTCACAAAAGTTCTTAGTTTTGACGTGACATACGTTTCGGTGCAAAATTCACGATCCCATTTTTTACATCATCTCGGCCATCTTGACGTCGCCATGTTGAAGATGGGTAAAAAAAAACATTTTTGAACGTTTTGAACTCAATTTGAACTCAAAGTTTTATTATACTCAATACTCGATCGGAGCAGTATTTTTCGAGATAAATCAGGTATAAGGTTAAAATGGGACGCCCGGTCGGTACGTTACCATCCGAAACTACACGCACGCAGTTCCGGCAACGCCATCTGTCAGAAAACAGCGATTACTTATTCAACGTCCCAATACGAACAGTCATTCACCGGAAACAGCGGAGCTTCTTCCGTAGGCCGGTGTCCTTGAGAACATTCTGAACGGTCCTTTCGTGCTGGACACCTCGGGACTCGGCTCGCGCGAGCTTCGTCCCGAATTCGAACGAAGTCCTCGATACGACACCGGCGGATGGTCGAGCCGATCCTTCTTCTCGCTTTTACCATCGCTACCGTAATTTCCTCTCAATGCCGGCCCCGGATACGTGCTCGTCACATAACGAGACGTCAGATCGCTGTCTCGACTCTTGTCCCGCGAGGCAGCTCGGCTCGTGTATTTCTCGAGTACCGAGGAGGGCCTCTCGGAGCTCGAGTTTTTCCCCGAGTACGAGTATCGGTCGAGAAGTGACGATCTACTGTCCGAGAGGGAACTCTTGCTGCTCAGATCCTCGGCCGATGTGCGTCCGCAATTCAGCCGGCTCTTTTCCAAATCCTTCCCACCTGCTTTGCCACAAACGCATCGTTCTCATCAAGCCATTAATCGTTGATATCTTAGCCGACGAATCTTTGAAAAGTACTCATTTTTTTTATCATCTGTTTCTTATTTACCTTAATTTTTAATATTTATTCTACTTCGTGATTACTTATTTTTTATTTCATTTACTCATTACTAAATAGGCATAACTAATAACTCTAAATCATAGGCATAACTCATAACTCATAAAACTCATAACTAAATAGGCATAACTAAATGATTGACATTTTATCCTGATTTATTCATGATTTTTATTTATTCATTATCCTCAGTATTTACTGATACACAAATGAGTCATAGATAATTGTCGTCTTGGCCGACGACTCTCGAAAAACTTACTGACATTTGATCACTTATTTTTTACTTACTCGATTTTTTCATGTTTCTTCTATTTCGTTATTACTTTTTTTAATTAATCGTTTTTTTTGTTTTATTGTTATCTACTCATAAAATAAATAAATCCAGAACGATTGCACCTTAGCCGACGAATCTCAAAAAAACTTACTTATTTTATCATTACTTATATTTTATTTACTCGATTTTTCAATGTTTATTCTATTTTGTTATTACGGTATTAAGTAATAACTTGACAGTAACAATGCAGCAAATAACAATTTCTATCCGTTACTCAATCATGTGATTGCCGATGACTAAACCTCAAAAATTCCTGATGCCAGTTGTCAAAGATTAGTATTCTATACTTGCCACAAAAAAAACATGGCGCGCAATTGAAAACATCAGGTCATTTTGAGACACCCTTTATTATTTTTTCGAAAATGGGTATTGTATATTGTTATAACCTCATCTCAGTTTAGTGATTTGATTTACTGACGAATGAGTGAGCCATAAAACATTGACATCTTTCCGACGAATCTCAAAAAACTCATGCATTTTTTTCTGTTTTAAGGGGCTATTTTAGTGTGGTGGGATGAGAAAATCGATTTTTTTGCATTTTTTTAACTCTATACCATCATACTTGTAGAATTGATATCCAATTGCTGATAAAATCGATTTTAACTTTGTTTACTCGGCAGAGCCCTTTAAAGTAAGAGCGCTCGGTGCACGTGCTCGACTCGAGTACGGCTACTCGTACGTTTTTCTCGCAACGATTTTTGTCACCTGGCGTTGGAGATTTCGGAAAAACGGCTTAACCAATTGGGCTGAAATTTGCACTGCATGTTCAGCGCCAAACAATTAGAATTATTAAATTAAATTAATTTTAACTTATACTTTCACCCGAATTATGACGAAAAAAACGTGTTTTTCGAACACCTTGGCAAAAAAATGCAGCCATTTTGTTATTTTGGAATATGAAATAGTAGTTCTAGTTCAAGAATACGAATATTTGTAAATTTTTTGTTTGAGATTACCTCGAGACCGCCAATCACCAACGCCAGCAAAATCATTTTTTCATGCCCCTACACAATCATGAATTGTTGAGTCAATATACATTCATACGCAACAAAAAAAATTGTATTTCATTCTAGAAGAGTGGACCTTTAAACGAAGAAAACGTTTGTACCGATACATGCAACAGTTTTCAAAGATAAATCGTAAAAAAAGCTTACTTTTCGAGCTGTCACACTAGAACCCCTTAATACCCTTTTTATTTTTCTTCTCGTTCACTTATATTATTTACTTCATTTTTTATTATAATTTTTTCTCATTTACTTTTTGTTTCTTTATTTTATTTGATTCGTTTTATTATTACTTTTTTGTTTCTTCAAGCTATTCTTCAAGCTAAAAGTGTTTTCGTGCTCTGGCGAATGAATTATTTCTTATCTTATTATTTAATATCCCTCGATAACTAGATTCCATTTTCATCGAAATGTCGTGCAAAGTTCATAATCAAATTCGACGACATTTTCACTCCGCGAGGAATTATTCGATAGAGAGCCTCGTCCAATTTCCAGATAGAGACCACAATCCGTGAATCCACAGTCAATTACCAGGATAACAATTACGCCTGGAATGACAAACTGGTAAATCCGACTTACAGGAATATTTGTAGGACGGCTTATCGTCGAGCTTGTCCCTTTTGTCGAGGCTCGAATAGCCCGCGGTCGTTTTGTCCCTCGTCGGGACTCGGCTCGAATTTGTGCTCGAATAGGCGCTGCGATAATTCGGCAGGGTACTTCCGGTCGTGCTTCGGGCAAAGCTTCCGCCAAGGCCGTTGCCGCTTCGTCCCTTGTACGTTCCAGCATCGCTCTGGAGAAAAAAAAATCCTCCTTTAGATCGACGTCGTGGGAATTCACGTTGAATCATCGATACGTGGAAATTCCTCACTAATTATCATCCACGCTGAATTTGCGTTGAAAAAATTCAAATAAAATTGTCGCACGTAGTTAGCCGTTAATAAACATTACATTTTTATAGCGCTCTGTAAAATAAATATATGCTGGACGTATACGCGAATACGAGGGCGTCATCTATCCAAACGATCGAGTCCGTTTTGTCGCGATAGGCGCGGAGACAAGAGCCACGTGAAGGATAGCAAATTTGATGGCCAGTTCGAGCGCCCGTAATTGACCTCATCGTCGACTGTGTAATAAACCGAATACTCTACTCTACTCCGGGAGTAAACTATACGAGCCCCGTGAGACTGTATTGCGGTAGGGAGATGCGGTTTCAGCCCCTCCGATGTATGCGTTTATACGCGTATCGTAATATTTATATCGATTAGTCTATAAACACTAGGGACAATGGAGATAACCATAATATTACGTCAAATTTATATACAAATATATTTACATCCATATATAGCACATGTATACATAAATATATATGTGTGTGTGCGTGTGCGGGTGTGTGTGTGTTTGTGTGTGCGTGTTTGTGTGAGGCATTCCACGTGAATCCGGTCGACCGGTTCCCTGGCTCCCGCCAATTCGATTAATTTTTTTTTCATCTGATTCCATGACTTCAAAAGACACCATTTTTTTTACATCTTTCGAAACAACCCTTTGATAAAAAAAAATTTCCAAAAAAAACGACCCGATTTAAAAGTCTGAAAAAATTGCCAAACATGCTTGATTATATGTAAAAATTTCCAAGCTGTCATACGCAGTGGAAGTATGATTTTTGTTGTGCTGAAGACGACTTCCAGTGAAATTAATACCAGAACTTTTTGACTACTAACGAAAAAATCATACTTCCACTGCGGGTGACAGCTTGAAAATTGTTACATATAATCACAAATTTTTGGGATTTTTTTCAGATTTTTATATCGGGGCGTTTTTTTTCGGAAAAAAAAACATTTTTTGTTTACTAAGGGTTGTTTCGAAAAATGTAAAAAACGTCAGGGTATCTTTTGGAGTCAATGGAATCAGTTTAAAAAAAATTAATCGAATTGGCAGGGAAAAGGTCCACCGGACTCACGTGGAATACCCCATATATATATATATATATATACAGGGTGTCCTGTTATAAATGGATAATCGGGAAACTGTCGATAGGTCAGATCATATCATATTATATGGTGAAATTTCAGTTTAGTATGAATCCCACGGTTTTCGAGTTTTTGGGCTTTATGCTATTTTTCGAAAAAAAATCATCTGCTTTTGGTTTTCGCATACCATTTCTACAAATGATATGATTCGACAATACCCAAGCAATTTTTTTACGTAATTAGCACGATATGCGTCGTACATTTTTTTTTTACACCGCAGGCTAGCAAGCCAGATGTTCGAATTGGTTTATATGAAAATTCTGCATAAGATCTTTTTTCATAAAGTTTCCTTAACATTTAAGGTTAAAAAGAAGACTTTTCTAGATAAAACAACTAGCCAAGAGTTTTTTTTTAATTGGGTAAAGAAAAGTTATTATTTGTAGAAATGGTAGGCGAAAAACCAAAAGCAAGTGATTTTTACTAAACTGAAAATCGACGGTTGCAGGATTATCCATTTATAACAGGACATTTGAGACGCATTCATTTCTGGAACACCCTGTATATATATATATATATGCATTCAGTTCTGGATCACCCTGTATATGTACATATACAGGGTGATCCAGGACTGAATGCGTTCCCTAAAATAGTGGGTTGGGGATGAAATTCTGAGTCGATTGATATAAGCAAGTGTGGGTCTCAGATCAACCCCTGAATTATTATTCATTTTTAAAAGCGGGCCAATCAGGTGCGCTCGATGAGGTAGCGTAACGCTCACCGATGTACGCCGGCTCATCGAGCGCACCTGATTGGCCCGCCTTTAAAAAATAATAATAATTCAACGGTTGGTTTGAGACCCACACATGCCTATATCAATCGACTCAGAATTGCACCCTCAACCCCCTGATTCCAGGGAACCATTCGACCGTTTTCAAGAATTAAGGAAAAAAAATTATAATCGAAAAAGTTATTACAAAATCACTTTATTCTAAGAAACCGCGAAGACTACATTTTCATATGAAAGTCACATCACCAAGCTACATATTTTTTAAAAATAACCCGCATATGGTGAGTAGTTTCTATTTAATTAATTCGATTATTTAAAAAACATCAGGAACAATCATAATTTTGGAATTCGTAAAAAATCGACCAACCTGTACATAACCTTTTTGGTTGGAAATAATCTTGTTTACCTTCCCACTTCGTTTGATTCGCGATTTTTGGGTCGCCCTATATAAATATATATATATGTATCCATTGTATATATACACGTTGATTGGTTTCGAGCACCAGCACCAGCTCACATTATCTTCTACTCCATCTATATTCGGCACCGTTAATTATAACTTTAATAACACTGCGTCAACGCTTTCCCTACTGGTCGATCAAAAAGTAAGCGTCAGTGAATCACAGAACGGAAGCCAAGTATTGTTTCGTTCTTTTTCGATCAAAAAAGATACTGATTTTTATCGCATAAACCTTGGATGCTAATATTGTAATTGTTTATTTGGTTTTCATGAAAAAAAACAGAATTAATGTTCATTTTCAAGATCGGTACATCTTCGATATACATATATATGAGGTATTCCATGTGAATCCGGTGGACTATTTCCCTGACCCCCACCAATTCGATTGGCGGGATCGAAATTTTTTTTTCCGACAACAAACGCCCCGATTTAAAAATCTGAAAAAATTCTCAAATATTGCGTTTTTTCCGGAAAAAATAATTTTTTTGACTAAGGGTTGTTTCGAAAAATCTAAAAAAAATGCAGCGTGTCTTTTGGAGTCAATGGAATCAGATAGAAAAAAATTAATCGAACTGGTGGGGGTCAAGGAAAAAATTCACCGGGTTCACGTGGAATACCTCATATATTTTAAGATTTTGTTGAAGTTTTCAGACGCGTTACCAAAAACAAATAAAGGTATGAAAAAACGACTCCACTCTGGGTACTCAATTAATATTAACTTTTCTAAAAGCTGATCAATGAATGATCACTTTTAAAAAAATCGAGCCCGAAATTCCCATAATCTCAGAAATGAAAGATCTGAAGGGAGGCACCACTTTTTCCCGATTGTCTTTTGTTATTAAGCATACATTGAACTTATTCACGTAAGTTCTATTAAAAAATAAATAAATAAAGAACGTTATTGAGGCTCTGTATGAGAATGTGGTCGAACGGCCGGGTCGTTAACTCAACAATGGTTGGTTTGAAAAATATGAATAAAAAAGGTTTATAATCTATGTAAATGTAGTTCTCGTTGTAGGTAACCGTTTTTTCGAAGCAAAAAAAATCACAGAATGACGGCTGTTAAAAAACATGTGATTTTGGCGAAGTTTTTATTTATACTCGGGGCTTAAAAAATACTAAATTAAAAAAATAGCTCCTTACAATGATAGCTACTGCAATTGAAGAAATTTTCGGTTTTTTCAATTGAACATCGGACAAATATATATGTCCTCACTCACACACATACAAGATACCATGCGGCTTAAACATTTATTTGTATAAATTATGACACATAATATTAACGCCTTCCCCCTTTTTCTCCACCAAGCCCCATCATGTCATACCAAAAAACAAATACTTGTCCGAACGATAGCAGTGTTTACTCTAGAAAAATTATTCTAATATCGCTAATTAACATAATTTTGGCAAAAAGCCCTCGAGCAAAAATAGCTAACAGCTGGTTGCGCCGCGCGGCTATTGACCTTTCTATTTTTTCCCTACCTGAGCCGTTGACGCTCTCGCTCTCGGAAACCTCGCGCATTTCTTCTTTTTTTCTTAGTAATATTCTTTCATAATCCATCTTGAATTATGATTAATTTTCAATTCACGGAACGTGCTAGAGCTAATAAAAAGCCGGTTTTAACTACAACGAGCAGTTACATTTTAGTCTGCTAATTACAAAGTGATTTACGAGTGTTCGCTTTTTTCAGCGTAATTTAATCGATGAAGAATCTCTCCGAGCATCTCGACGATTTTCGGCGAGACTATTAATTATCGTTTGCACTGAGTTATTTTTTTCGCATGAACTAGTATCCGCGGATCATAAAAGGGAATTTCAGCTCTGATGAGACACGTTTTTACGGAGCTTGTTTAATTTTAAGCTGCGAGAAAAAATACAGTAGAATGAGTAACAGTAATTGACTTCTTACATAAGGATACCCGAAAAAACATGAATGGAGTGCGCAGAAAAAAAGTGTGTAACAAAATTGTCAACGACCACTGTCAATAAAGATAAAAATAAATCTTATATTTCGCCTCTAAAAAAATAGTAGTTCAATAATTTATTTTCGCGTTTAATACTTCTTACATCATCAACTCTTTTAAGTTGAGATTTTTTTATTGCGGCATTTCATTTTTCTTTTCAATTCCTAAGGATATAAAAAGAAATCTTACGCAGTTGTTTACAAATTTGTATGTAATCGAAAATTCATTGCATTCTTTTATATTTTACTTGGCAGCTTTGCAGTGAGTTTTTTTTCCTCTCTCTTCTCTTGTTTATGTTTTGTGGTGCAAACCACTTTTTTCGAGTTTCCTTAAGCTCGGCTGAATACAGAATCTACGGTGGCTGACGAGTATAGAAGGGCGTCGATAGGCGTCGATGTAATCGTCGTTCTGTTTATAGATCCTTAACTATAGTAGGGAGAAAGGAAGGAATCGGTTGGGAAAACAAGAGAACACTTTCCATCGGATGGATTTGTGAAACTGCATTCGACAGAATGTCGGAATGGATTTGTGGCCGTTTGTTGGAGCCGGTTGGAGAGAGATAGTCACAAGGGGAGAGAGAAAAGGGAGTGAGAGAGTGAAAGAAAGACAGAAAGAAAGATATAAAGAACGAGAGAGAGAAATGAGACCGAAGTAAAGCAGAAGAAAAATAAGGAGAAAGGGAGAGATTGATTAATTACTAGTTTGTTATGCCCTAATCCATAGGCCTTGGGGCAAACGAATACCCAATACCAAATGAATTTTTTTACCCAAACAAACACGGTAAAAAAAATTGTTCACTTCAATGAGATTACAATGATAAAGAAATCGAAATACAAATGAATATTAAAAGAAAATAATAGAGAATGAAAAATACGAAAAACATTTTAATAATACAAAATTCACAGAATAATTGAAAATTAAGAAATAATTGGTAATTAAAAAATACTTGAAAATTGAAAAAAATTCTCAATTAAACAAAATTGAAATTTAAAGAATAATTGAAAATTAAGAAATACTTGAAAATTCAAAAAAAAAATGAAAATTAAGGTATAATTGAACATGACAAAATAATTGAAAATTAAGAAATAATTGAAAATTACAAAATAATTGAAAATTAAAAAGTTATCAATAATAAAAAATCAAGCGAAAGAAGAAAATAACTTCAATGACTATGTAACATAATTCTAAAAGCAACTTACAAATCATAATAATTGCTCGCATTGCAGCACGCTTATACAGAGAGAGATAGAAAGGGAGGTCGTTCGCAGCATTGAGTTTCATCGCACTCCTCCTCAGTTATTACTATAATGTTATTCGGGGCAATAATGGAATTAGGCCACTATCTCTCGACTACCTCGAATCGCAATATCTGCAATAAAGTTCGCGAGCACCGCAAAGCGGGAGAAAGCTTCCAAAAGCTCCTCCCTCTGAAGTTCTCCATCCATGGAAAGCTTCGCGCACCTGTTATCGCACAGATATCCCGTGGGAAATACTTGTGTACTGTACCCGTATACATTACGTGGTCACAGCCGCGATCGCGTTCGTCACTGATCGTTATTGTTATCGTTCTGTCGTTACCATTATCATTGTCATATCCGCTCGTTGATGCCAATTGATATCTGATAATAGGTGGAAGGGTGATTCGAGGCTATTCACGCTTCGCCCAGATCGTTACCCTCAGCCTCGTACATTGTGGGGATTCTCTTTTGGTGGTTGGAGAAAATTAATATCCCGTTTCCACTGGATCGAACTAGACTGTGCAATGACGTGTGTGGAGCTTCCGCCTTTGCCTTCAGACGCGGGTGAGGATTTGATCGGCCATTTTCGTGTCCGCAATGCAAACTATATATTTATATATATATATATATATATATATATATCGTCATTTTTTAGGGAGGACGACACTGTGTTCGATATATATATATATAACACGGTGGTGTTACACAAAAAGAGTTTGTCAGGAATGTTTCGTATTCGTAATTCAATTATCTTCATTCTGCCCTCCTCAAAATTTCATAACAAAATGTTTCCATAATGTTCAATTTTGTCTGATGAATACTACTCGTCGCAAAAATATGGTGTACTTTTTTTCGAGGAAGTCTCGAAAAGCCAATGAAACCCATGTTTTTCTCAATCGAAAAATCCCCGTCCAAAACCCTTAAAAACACCTGCCCACCTTATAACTTCCAATTGTCGAAGGACAGCATTTTTCTTTTTTTTTTTGCAACTTGCGGTTACTTTCAAGTATAACTTTTATTGGATAAATCCACGTTCGGAGGGGAAAAAAACATTCGGTGCCTCTGGGCTTGAAGGATGTGGGCGAACAGAATTTTTTATAGAGAACTGTGCGCGGTAAGAAGGGAGGAAGATTTATTGAAATAAGAGTGCACGCTGGTGAATTATTCGGCGCGGAGGAAAGCAAACTGAGAAAGAATTGGAAGAATATTGACTTGGCAGGGGGAGAGAGAGAGAGAGAGAGAGAGAGAGAGAGAGAGATCGTTGACTCGCACAATCATTGCAAATCGAGTCGAGTTAGTAAGGTTTGTTATATATAAAAAGAGAAAGTGTGTGTGTAAGAGAGAGAGAGAGAGAGAGAGAGAGAGAGACCGTCCTAACTTTGATGCCGGTATTAAAACGATACGCGTCCAGAGACCCGTGGATGTAACGCTTTTTAATTTGACTCCCATCACCGAGAGCAAGAGAGCGAGAGCGAGAAAACGCGAGAGAGATAGAGCGCGAGACCACCCGAGCTAATTGACGAGTGTCAAGAGCGACTTAACCTCCGAATGCACGGTGCTCGGCTATCTCTTTAAATTGTTTATCGTCCACCAACAGCTGTCCGTCATACGCGGTCGCGGAGGTTCATTAAAAAAATATGGTTTCGTTGTTTTTGTTTCTCTTTTTTTTTCACTTATTCCCTTCGTGTCCTCTCTTTCGCGAGGCCTCAATCCAATCTGTCAACGCAGAGCTCTCCTCGCAGCGGCCTCGCCCGGGCTCCCGTATGCGGATTGTTTATCCGCCAGGGAAAGAAATTATACCGTTTCGCGTCGGGAGCCCGCGGGCAGGGCGAAAGTTATTTTACGATTCGGAGCCTGGTCGATGGCCAAATTTTTTGGCACTCGAGCCTCACGGAGGAACGAGGAAGTCTCCCCGTATCTCGTGCGTATATATCTACACGTATACCCTGACACAAGTTGCACCTCGTTAATGGCGCTCCTCACCTCGCCTCTTCCTTCATTGTACATTCGTACACGCGGCCAAAAGTATCGTGTGCGCAAAAATTCAATACCTACGTCACGGTGTGCCACGAGAGCCTCGTTTCTCCCAGCCCCAATTGTGTCAGCTTCTGAACTCTCGAGCATTTCGTTCACGTGTAAATAGAAATAAGTCACGAACGATGTACCGACGATGTGGAGGCAGAAGCGCCCTCGGCTGCGTCGATCTCCCGAGGCAAGTGAAACTTGCCTCAGCCGACCGCGACAGGTTTTGGAAAACCTTTGTTCGCGTATATTTTTTTCAATTTATTTTATTCATATTTTGTTGCAACGTTTGAAAAGCGTGGCTGAAAATAGCTCGAAGATTGGAATACTTTCTTTTTCCACGAATCGCTATCCGAAACACATTTACGTCTAATTAGTAGTGATAGTAAGTAGTAACAGTAGCAGTAGTAGTAGTAGTAGTAGCTGTAGTAGCAGTGGCAGTAGCAGTAGCAGTACACTGTAAAAAATTTCTGTATAAAAATTAATACACAAGTGTAGGAAATTTTTATGCGGATACCGCTTATGAAATTTCAAATACGACTTTGAAAATCCAAAACAGGTTATTTGAAAAATGAAAGTGTAGCTCCGTGATATTAATATACTTATGCGTTTGAAAAATAACGCACGTGTAAAGAAATAATCACATCCAAGTATATTGAAATCGAGAACCATTTGGTGATATCAATATACGAGTGTATATTAAATTCAAGAACCATTTGCTAATATCAGCATACGGGTGTGTATTAATTTCACAGAACCAAAGTATTACCTTTAATGTACACTGTAAAAAGCTTCTGTATAAAAATTAATACACAAGTGTATGATGTTTTTATGCGGACGCCGTTTATGAAATTTCAGATAATATTTTGAAAATCCAAAGCAGGTTATTTTAAAAATAAAAGTGTAGCCCCGTAATATTAATATACTAGTGCGTTTGAAAAATAATGCACGTGTAAAAAAATGTTCACATCCATGTATATTAAATTCAAGAACCATTTGTTAATATCAACATACGGGTGTGTATTAAAATTACTGATCCTAAGTATTAAGTTCATTTCAGAAATTGATAATTAAGCCCACTGAAAATGTGACTCGTATTTATCCTCCTCGACGGGACCTAGAGATAAAAAAGGTGGTTTCTTGTGAAATTTCTTCCTTCAAAACCTGGCGGCGTAAAAAAGGAAAAATAATTTCCTTCCGGAAAGGCGAGTTCAAGAACTGCGACTCTGGCGTGGATATGGAGAGGTAACGAATTTGTGACACTCTCCGACGCGTGCACGAGTTGCAAACGCGTCTGTTTTTCCCAGGACGATCGTAGCCGGTGGTCGGGTTATATGCCCGACCGAAGCTGCGAGTGGCTATGGAAAAGTGCGGAACAAGGCGCCGTCCGTCGGGCGCTACGCGAACTACGCGCGACCATCGGTCGTCGCGAGCGGCCGAGGTGGGTTGAGCGCGTTTTGTATTTGCAATACTCTGTTTTTTATATTTGAATTAATATACAGCTGTTGTAATCTTTAATTTAAGGCACGGGTTGATGCAATACATTTTCCATAAATTTGCAAACTTTTCTTGGAAATTCCATGTTGCATCTATTAAATTCTATATCCACGTTAGAATTTCATGTTCCTGTTTTAAATTTACGGTACAAGTGTCTTAAATTCAATTTCATTTACTGAGTTCGTAAAATGCAATTCTTTTGTCCGTTAAATGTAGTGTAAATTTAATATGATTTTCACGTTGTTTCATGTGATTTTCATCAGCGCTTATGAATTCTTTTTTCAATTCCAGTTTCGCACTTTTAAATAAATTCGTTGTGGTCATGCATTGTACGTAACGTAAAATTCAGTTTCACATATATTGTATTTTTCAGGCAGCTGTAAATAAATTTCAAACTTGTTTTGTATTTTCAATGCTCTGTTTTTTATAGTTGATTTATCATACATCTGTGGTAATTTTCAATTGAAGACACGGGTCAATGCAATACATTTTCCACAAATTTACAAACTTGTCTTTGAAATTCCATGTTCCATCTATTAAATTCTATATCCACGTTAGAATTTCATGTTCCTATTTTAAATTTACGATACAAGTGTTTCAAATTTAATTTCATCTACTGAGTTCGTAAAATTCAATTCTTTTGTATCTTAAATGTATTGTAAATTTCATATCTTTTTTTACAGTGTAGCCGTAGCAGTAGCAGTAGCAGTAGCAGTAGTGGTAGGAACTAATAGTAGTAATAATGGTAATAATCACAGAAATAGTAGTATCATAGTAACATAGTGATAATAATCGTTGTTATAGTAGTAGTTATAGTATAATATGGTAATAATAATAATAGTAGTGGTAATAATTATGGCAATGGGACTGAGAAGGCACACACCGGATTGCATATGTGAAATGGAATCAGAGTGCAAGGGAATAGAGGTGATTATGAAAAAAGAGCTGCAGGATGTGTAGGAAAAATATTGGAAATGGGAGAGGCGAGATGACCGAAGAAACGTCTGATGAAAGAAGCAGAAAAGATGCAGAACGGAAACCCGATTAAATGGGGAAAGGAAGTAGAAGATACGATAAATCAGGTGGGCAAACAGGGGACGCACTAAGAAGAGGAAATAAAAGAGAGTGGGGGGAAAAGGCTAGAAGGGCAGTGCACAAGATAGCGAACCAAGACATACAAAAGAATTCGGAAAAAATCAGGGTCTCGTGATATTGTAGAAAACATCAAGCTAGAAAGAAAGAGGTGGGAATGGAAGAATACTGAGAGAAACAAAATATAATAAGAGAACTTAAGGAAATCGGGGTAAGAATAAGATGCGGGAGTGTGGGAAGGGAGGCAGAAAAGGGATTTGTACAGACGAGATGTAGGGTGTGCAAGAGAGAGGAGGAAGCTTTAGAGCACATATGGCGGTGGTAAGAGACTCTCAAAGGTGGACGGAACAATACCAAAGCGAACGAGCAGGATGAGTCGAGGCCCTAGAGGGGAAAGAGATAAGTCAGTCCGAATAGACAGCAAAGAAAAAAGCAGAGGTGACTGAAAGAGAAGGGAAAAGTGAAATGTAATTTTTAACTTAATGTATTGTATTGTAGATGTAATTGTAATTTACCTGTCATTCTGAGCTCAAGTTTAAGAATAGTGTAATCGAAGCAAGGTGGGACGGAACGTAGAATGTAAAAGCCCGCAAGAGTATACAAGTGGAAATACAATAGTAGCCATAATTATAGTTGTAGTTAAAATATAGTAATAACAATAATAATAATAATAAACTGTTATTTATTATTAATATAAATAATAGTAATGAGAACTCGCATGGTAAAAAACTGATCGAAGCTGTGCAAATAAAACTTGATTGATAGATAGCAATAAGAACTATAATTTATAATAATGAATAATAATAATAATACAGTACACCCAAGGCACACGCATATGTATGCACTTACACATATTATTTATTCTTATAATAGCATTATAATAATAAAATAATACATACTAATAGTAATGAACAAAAACAACAATAATAATAATAGTACAGTACACTTAATGTATACACATATGTACTGCGCCAACCTCGGTTTTGTCAACTTTTTTGTCACCCCATTCATGAGAAAATAGTTTTCGAAAGCGTTTTTAATGAAGCGGAACGAAAAGGAAAAATGATCGATGACGAGCTTGGAGGACTACCCGAAATGCCTCGCTTGCTCTCTCTCTCTCTCTCTCTCTCTCTCTCTCTCTCTCTCTCTCTCTCTCTCTCTCTATCTCTCTCTCTCTCTCTCTCTGTCTCTCTATATATTTTTCTTTTCCACTCCCACTGTCACCCTTGGTGCAGAAAAGAACTGCATTCAAGCCCGTTGCACGTTCTCCATGCGCGAATAAGAAGATTCCGGAGTTGGTTCACGGAGGCAAGGAAGCGTGGATGACGCGGACGGAAACGTCTTCCTCGGGGACTTTCCCCGCAAACTGATCCTCCCTTTGCCAACACTGGCACGGCGTATAGGGATATATTTGAGTGCGCTTGCACTCGGACAAACACAGACACACAGATTGACAAACTCGTACAGGCAATGTGCATAGAATAGAGGGGCGACCGTTCACAGCTATAACCACTTGAGAAAGAATTTCTCGCTCGTGCAATTCTACGAGGCTCCTGAATTCCGCTTGGAGAGCTTCCTCCACCATGAAACGACCAGGGTGCAAGAATGCCAACTTTGAAACATTTTGCCCCCCCCCCCCCCTCTCACCGCCTCATTCTCCTTTTGCTCTCCCCCTCCTCCTGCGCCTCCTGCTCCTCCTTTTCCTCTCCCTTCCTCCTCCACGTCCTCCTTCTCGTCCTTCCTCTCATTCTCTTTCTCCGCCACTCTCGATTTTTCTTTTTCAACGCGCAACTTCCGGCAACGCTGTAGCGCGCCCCCGCGTAATTGGAAAAGTTACCAGCGACGAAGAAACACTGCGCGTTACACCCTCGCTGTGTGGCACTTGTCGGACACGATCTCTCTGCGTGGGCACACCCGCGAATCGCTATGACGTTCGATTTGTCCGATACACTCGAGGTTACCGTCAACGCTTCAATGAATTTCATGCGTTTAACTTTCGGAACGCCCTTCGACGAGAAAACTTTCATTCGGTCGTGCTATTTTTTTTTTTTTTTGTTTCTCGTTATCGTTGTCGAAACGGCAATAGGGATTAATAAATTAGTCGGAGCAAAGCATACGGACTTTGCAAGCATTGTGGGTGGTCGGTCTTTCATGGTTGGGACGAACTACGCGGGAGCAGTGTCGATATTTAATTTGTCTTGGGAGTTTTTACCAAAAGAATGGTAGACGAGAAGGAATATCTTCAGCTAGTGGGTTAAATTTTTTTTTCTCGAGATATTGACAATTTTAAGGATGTTGAGTCCCAAATCGCAAATGATGATAAAATTCTGAAAATTTGGTATGTTTTTGTATGAAGTATTTCAGAGGTCGTGTAAAAATTTCACGACAATTAGGAAGCTCGTTATTGAACAATAAACATTCACAAATGAAATGTTGTGTTATGGAAACTGATGTAACTTTGCAATACGTTTTTTTTTTGACCTCTCAATTTTGTAATATCTACAATATACTGAAAGCAACGGAAACAAAACGAAGTTTATTGATACATTTTTTTTTTCTTTTAAAAATTGTTCTTAACAAAATGTTAATTTTTTAATAACGAGCTTCCTAATCGTCGTGAAATTTTAACACGACCTCTTAAATACTTCATACGAACACATACTAAATTTTCAGAATTTTCTTATCATTTTTTATTTCAACCCTTAAGGAGGTTGAAGTAATGATGATAGAATTATAAAAATTTGGTATGTTTTTACATGAAGTATTCAGGAGGTCGTGTAAAAATTTCATGACGATTAAGAAGCTATTTATTGAACAATTAACATTAACATGTTTCATAGGGACTCAACATCCTTAATAACAAAAATTTCTTATACATAATTATTTATTATTCATATATCTATATATATTAAGTGTAGTAAAAAGAAATCCATTATTTTTGCCTGAAATTGAAGGCAAAAATAATGAATTTCTTTTTGATACACCTAATATATATATATATATATATATGCCGCACATTTTTTCGTAAGGGCTGAAGAAAATATCAATGAGTCATATTAGAGTATTAATCGCAATAAAATGTTTTAGTCAGATTCATATTAAAGTTAGATTGGAACATTAATGTCGTAAATTTGGACAAAGCAAAAACATTCACTACCGTCTCTTCACAAATCAGATAGTCAGAGAAATATCATATGATTCGGCCTGTGAAATTTTTCGAAGTAAAGTATATTTATCATATATATATATAGAGCAGTGGTAATTATTAATTTCCTCCTTAAGCTATAAATATTTACATTTTATACATTTAATGCAAATACGAGAACATTATCTCAAATTTCAAGAAAAATACATGTCCTTTTCCCTCTGGAAAGCAATTTGTTACATACATTTCCCTTCTCGCTGAAATCAAAGGAAAAAAAATCAATTTCATTTTTCCAATGTATACAACAAAAAAAGTCACATATCAACAAGCCATTTTCTGAGAATTCAACCCCACTTTGTGGGAAGTTGCTTGTTAATAATAAATTGCATGTTGATCGAACGAGAACGACACACGCAAGTATATTTCGCCGAGGGCACGAAACTCTCTACTCCGCATTCATCCGTTCTGATGCATTGCCGTACAGCAATGGTACAGAGTGCATGGAGATGAATAAAAAAAACACATAAAATTGGCATTCCTCCAGATTTTTACAGTTATGTGTCCCCGGACGAAAAGACATATGCAAAACGGACGCGTGGTTTTATTTCAGGCTTCACGACGGGGGGTGGGATGGGGCGGATGGGGGTCCAGGGGCAGTGGACTGTACACGAGGCATACACCAGTGTGGGAGGATTAAAAACGCGTGCTCGCACATGGGGAAAAATGATACAGGGTTGGTTTTATTGATCTGGTTTGCGCTTTTTTTGCCTTTTGTTTCCGGTTTGGAAAAAAAACTACACTGCGCGACTGTGCACAATGAACAAATAACGTATTTTACTTTTTTGTTTTTACTAGAAATAATTGTGGCGATCGATGGAACAATAATTGGAGGGAAAAAGTTAATTGGAGCACGAAATTATAGAGTCGTAATTAAAAATCCATCAATTGTCAATCTGCGGCTGCGTCGATGAAGGATGCAAGAGAGAGAGAGAGAGAGAGCGAAAGGGGAGCAGAGGGAGAGGGAGACCATAAAATAAACGAAATACAAATGTGTTATTTTAATATTGGTTGAAATATATGAATAAATATATCTTAAAATAAATAGTTCTTGATTCCCAAACTAATCAAAATGTCATATCTTAATTTAAAACTTCACGTTAACGGCTCCAATTATTACATTTAACCAAAAATCTTAAATTTTTCACAACGAACATGAGGAATTCACACACATCTGTATAATTTAAATCAATATAAATAACAATAAGATAGTAATTTACAAAAGATATAGTAAAAAAATTGAAAAGGAAATAACCCAAGCTCACAAGCTTAAGTATAATTATGAAAATAAAAATAAATATAAATAAATCAACAGTGCCAAGAAATATAAATAATTATACAAAATTTCACTAATTTTGAAGTGCTATACCTGCATTGAACTTCGCACGATTAAATGAATATTAATTCCCAAACTAATTGAAATATACCATATAAATTTTAAAACTTTGCCTTTATTAACGTCGTTCATTAATAATAAAACAAAATATCAAATGGTTTAGAACAAACATGGTGAATCTATACACATATATTTTTATGAATATGAATAACAATAATTGAGTAGATTGAAAAATAAATAATGAAAAAGGGAAAACAGAAATAATCCAAGCTCACAAGCTCAAGTAATAACTATGCACATGAAAATTAATAGAAACAAAACATCAGCCCCAAGAAATATACATTGATGCTCATTTTCAAGTTTTCCATGAAACTTCGTATGAATAAATGACTATCAATTTTCAAACTAATTTTAGTATAACAAATGCATTTTTTAACTTTGCCCCTATGAACGTCTTTTATTACTTATGAATATATTTATATTTATGAATATAAAGAAAAGTATTGCATGTTTCAAAACGAACACCGATGAGTAAACACATATTTCAAATGAATATAAATCAGAATAAAATAGTAGTATGAAAAATAAATTATAAAAACAAAAGAAAACCGAACCAATCCAAGCTAACAAGCTCAAATGTAATCGTAAAAACGAAAATAAATATAAATAAAACACCTTAACGTAGCAAGCAATGACGAATGAAACGAAAAACATAAACAACTAGAGCCACTGTATAAAATGAAATACATAAATGCGTTTTGCAGGAACATAGCGCATTTCGTTTTGTCGACGAGACATGAACGAAGAATAAGAGATTGCGAGAGAGTGAGAAAGACGTAGTGTCAGACCCGTTTAAATATAGCTTCGGGGTCTTCGTCTTTGCCTCGCGAGCAAACATCCCGCGGGTCTTCGACTCTCTTGCTCTCCACTTTCTCTCTCTTCTTTTCTCCCTTACCCCCTTCCTCTTTTGTCCCGTTTCCCCGGTTAATATCAGCCCTTGTCCAAGGTCTTTTGCCTCGAAGTGCCAATTACCAAAGTACCTCAATGTACGCGCCAGTTGCATTCAGTCAATGTGAATACGGATGAGTTAGGCAGTCGAAGCTTCTTTGCCTCTCCAGACGGGGTCAGTCTTACCTCGTTTCCATCACGACCTATTGCGTTTCGTGAGTGCAAAGGGCGCAGGGGGGAGGGCTGAGAGGGGCACTGCCATGAATCTGGGTTAATGGATTCACAGATGTGAGGGATATTCCCATCGACAGAAATTTAGGGAAACGAAGTTAGCTTCGACTCCCATTATCGTAACGTGTACTCGTGTACTCGTTTTCGAGCCCACACACGACCAACCAAGTTCCAGGTCAAAATTCATTATGTTTCACTTCATTCGTGAGCTCGATGCCGAAATATTGTTCCAATGATTATTCACTCGACAGTATCAGACTGAAGAGCCGATTTTTCTTTTACATTTCGACATCGAAAATCTTGTGGACACATTTTGTGCAATTGTTATTGCAGGTCTTGACGACGAGACAAACGTCCGGAAATCAATACTCTTAGGGATGTTGAAGTGTAATTATTAACTAAGTTAACTGTAATTGTAAGTGTAATTACTAACTAAGTTAGTTGTAATTGTAAGTGTAATTACTAACTAAGTTAGTTGTAATTGTAAGTGTAATTACTAACTGTAACTGCAGTCGCCAATGTAATTACTAGTTGTAATTACATTGCAATATTGATTATTGTAATTACATTACATTGATTGTAATATTGTAATATTATTGTAATGATTGTAATATTGATGATTGTAATAGTATTGATTGTAATAGTAATGATTGTAATATTGATATAGTAACATATTGTAATGATTGTAATATTGATTATTGTAATGTAATTACAATAATCAATGCAATTACAAACTGTAAGTGTAAGTGCGAATACTAATTGCAAGTATAATTACTTACTGAAGGTGTAAGTGTCATTGCCAATTGTAAGTATAATTACTTACTGTAAGTGTAAGTGTCATTGCCAATTGTTAGTATACGTACTAGCTGTAAGTGCAAGTGCAATTACTAATTATAAGTATAATTACTAACTGTAAGTGTAATTACTAACTGTAAGTTTAATTACTACCTGTAAGCGTAATTACTAACTGTCAGTGTAATTGCTATTCAGTCTATTACCAACAAAAGTGTTGAACAAAGATCTGTTCAACGATGTATCGGAAAAACGATTTGTTCTTGCGAATTAAAGTTTTGCCGATTACAATAAATGTTGAAATGTTCCATTAATATGAATTTTTTTCTCCATTCGCCTGATATTTTTTCTAAGCACATCTTGCTAATCGTGCTTAACAATCGTAATTTTCTCGTACGCCTAACCCACCATCAAATTTCGAGCAAATTGACAAATACCGCCCCGAGAAAAATTCGAAAACCTAGAATTGACAAAAACTGCGTACAATCACACACGAACACGCATACACGCACATATAAATAAAATCCTTGATATAATAGAATATTTTCCAACCTTTACAATCTCCTTTTCACCAAACAATCGATTCGTAACTGTTTCCTATTATTATTATTCGAAACGACTGCCTTGATGGACCTCAAATGAAATGGGAGCCAACGAGTTGGGGAATTCCTCCCCGATTGATTTTTTTTTCTCCACTGCATCGCGGATCACCCAAAATTTTCAGCCCACCTGGCAGCTTTGCCGCAATTAACGTGTGCAGGTAACGTCCGCAATTTAATACCGAGAGCATCGAGGTGGCAAAAGATCCGGATCGAAGTTGGCTGCCTTCAGTTGGCACAGTAATTGGATGTACGGGGAGTGCATGGAAAGATAGTTTATGATCGATATACCCAGCTCGTCCGATGTACGGCAAGCGGGCTGCTTGCACGATGGTGATGTAAATGTGTTAAGTGCGTTCCGTGTGCACACGTAAAACGAACAGTGTAGAGACATCATGCGCATCAGAAGCTTCGATCCATATGTATATGGAGCTCTTGTGTACCGGAAGCGCTTCTGGGTGCTCCGACGAACAGTGAAGCATCAAATATGAACGTGGTCGCGAAATACGGTACACGTCGGTACACAGCATCCTCACGTTCCTGGATCTCTCCAGCGCACTCTATCGCGACGACGTACACAGCCGAACGCAGCTCGTATTCGTACGGGAATAAAATCAATTGACGGGAGGCATCTCGTGCTTCATCGATCCGAGCCCCCGAATATCGTGACGGGCTCCCGAGCTGCATCGGAACGCGACGCCTCAGGCGTGCTTAGGATGATCATAATTGCCATGCTTGTTCTCAACATGTCAGAACTTCGCGAATTATTCCGTTGGCAATCAAACATCGGGCTATTTTACGAAAGTCAGTAACGACCAATGCTTGATGTGTACATTTTTTAGTAGGATACGAAATTCAGCGGATAGGCGAGTGTTAAAATTTAAAAAAACCGCTTGTCTTTTGGAAATCGTGTATAGATTTAAAAAAAAAGGTTTTGTATTTTTTGGGTTTCGGAAAAATCTATTATTTTACAGTAATCGCAATCATTTCAATTAAAAGGACTTATGGAATAGGATTTTTGTAAAATAATTTGTATAGCAAACGTGCGTGTAGTTTTAGAGGGTTCCCAGTAGCTTTTTAGGGTTCTTAGTGGCTTTCTAAAGATTTCTAGTAGCTTTTTAGTAGTTTCTAGTGACTTGAGAGTTTTCAGTGCATTTATTGGGGGTTCCCAGTGATTTTTTGAGGTTTGGTCACGTGCTTAGGGGTCGCGGTGAATTTTTTGAGGCCCCTAGGGACTTTCTAGGGTCATCCCACTTTCTTAGATTTTCCAGCTAATCGTTCGGAGCTCTGAGAGAGTTTGTAAACTTTTTAATGACATTGTAGAGATTCCCAGTGACCTTTTCGAGATTTCTAATGACTTTTGACGGTTAAGTCACTTTCTTAGATTTCCCAGCTAATCGTCTGAGGCGCGCAGTGACTTTTTAGAATTTATAATGGCACTCTAGCGACCTCCAGTAACCTTCTGGAGGTTTCTAGTGACTTTTAGGACTTACAGTACATTTTCTGGGTTTTCTAGTGACTTTTAGGACTTACGGTACATTTTCTGGGTTTTCTAGTGACTTTTAGGACTTACGGTACATTTTCTGGGTTTTCTAGTGACTTTTTCAGTTTTCGTCGCATTCTAAGGGTTCCCCGTTAACTGTTTAGATTTCTGGGACTCCTAGTGACAATTCTCGAGGTGCCTAGTGACTTTTCAGGGTTTCCTGTGAATTTTTTGAGGTATCTAGTGACTTTGAAAGGATTGTTTACTTTGTTAGGGTTTCTAGAAATTTTGAGGGTTCCCAGTGACATTGTAGTGTTCCTAGGGACTATTCAAATTATTTTTATGGAGTCGCTTGCCATCAAGAGCTCTTGAAATACGAGAAAAAAATCGTCGTCAAAGAAAAGCGACAGGAAAATCAACGTCGATGGCGTGAAATTTTGGATGTCTGCAACGAGTCTTTTTGCGGCTGGAAATGTACGCGAAGTTGCATTATTTCGGGTATTTTGGGTGGGCAAATTTGTACTTTATCGTTGCAGTGCCATTTATTTCCTATTACACGTTTGGAGCAACGCGACGTGCGTGTGGAATTTGCGAATGGAAGATGCATTTGTATATACGCGCGTACAACGCTGAGAAAAACATGAATGTATACAAAAGTAATAGAAAGCCGCGAGCACGTGGCGCATGTCGTCCTAAATTTATCCCGCCCTCGAAGAGTGTGCGGAGCGACGAATACGAGCACACACTCCAATATCTCACTCATTGCCAGAAATCGTATCGGTATTTTTGGTCGACGTATATATCGTTTGCGCCGTCAATTTTAACGACGACTTTTTTTGTTATCAAAGAAATATACATTTTGATCCCCTCCATTTTTGTACGTATCGATAAACATTTTTTTTTCTCAAGGCCATAAAATCGAGCTCAGCGAGCGTGAAGAATGAAGAAAGGAACGACATAAAATGCGTACTTCCATATCTGTCAGTCAAGATTTTAAGGGGGTATGCCTAGAAGTAACAGTCGAAAAATCGCTTTTTCAAAACCAATATATTTTGACAGTATATCATTTTGTAATGTACCTTGAAAATGTCAAGGTTATCGGATCAAAATTGACAGATTTATAGCCTGTTGTGTTGACGCACGTCGGAACGCTTGGAACGTCGTTCGAAACTTTCAATGGTTCTTTTCTAAAGTACGGTTTCAATGTTGGTGAGCAACATTTTTCTAGATACAAAAATATAATATTTGATCGAAGGATTTGTTTTTTTCGATTTGATGAATGCAAAATGCCATATTTTTGCAAAAATTAAAACTTTCACTTCAAACACGCGGAATTTTGTGAATCTTTCATGTTTTGGAAGTTCCGTAGTTTAATCATTGGATTATCTAATATACTGACGAATTCTACTTGATTTTTTTGTATTAGAGAACCTAGTTCAGAAGGGCATTGTTCGCCGCGAAAAATATTTTTCAAAAGTGCTTCCCAGACATCGGGAGTAAATCGTAAAATCAATTGAATATTTTTACACAATAAATCGTAAAATCAATTTAATATTTTTACACAAAAAATCGTAAAATCGATTAAATATTTTTACACAATAAATCATAGAATCAATCAAATATTTGTACACAAAAAATCGTAAAATCGATTAAATATTTTTACACAATAAATCGTAGAATCGATTAAATATGTTTACACAGAAAATCGTAAAATCAGTTAAATATTTTTTCACAAAAAGATAACAGACTGTTCTTTGGATAATACTTTTTCAAATATATAATTTTTGTAGACATTTATCATTACAATTTTCCAAAAAAAAAAATCCCAAAAATGAGCCGTTTTCGACTGTCACAACAAGGCCCAACGGGTTAATGCACCCTCGAGTGCTGCGGGTCTTCGCTTTTTTGGAAAGTTCCATCCTGGCGTTCGAGGCGAGAAAACGTTTTCTTCTTTTCATATCCACTAATATTCCTCGACCGGAAATTCTCTTATTTTTCACCAGAAGTCACGGTTGATTTAACTTTCCTAAATATTTCGCTCGCTCGATATATTTGCGCGACCGTAAAACGCCGCGGAGTAAACAGATCTCGATGCAGCGATCGGGGTCCGCAAATGAGAACGAGATCTCAATTTTATTGTCCATAACTTGGTTACGATTTTTTTCATAACAAATGGAAAGTTCGGTAGTAAAATTCCTCGAAAATAAAAATCATTTCGATGAAACAACAAGGCAGTAATCTTTTTCTAGTTTTTTTTTACTTTGCCAGTAGCTCGAGAAATGATTAATTACGGACGAGCTCGCGTAATGAGCGGAAATTAATATTATCGCCGAGAGGTTCAAGTAGAGGCGGAAGAATAAGCAGTTGAAAAGCAGTTAAAAATAATACTGCAAAAAAGTGACGATACTTGAAGGGATGGTTAAAATACGCGAACAACCCTCTGGATTCGCACGGGACATTTTTCTTGCGAAAGAACCGAAAGGTTCCATCAACGATTGATGGAATCGCACCCGCCCATCCAACGGGGCAAAAATTTCCACCCTCTAAACGCCAAAAGCTGCGTGTCGGGACGAAGTGTCGACGAATCCCGCGCGCTTACCCCGTCACATCGAAAAGGATCGATGATATCGTGTGAAGAGAGAGGATCGTCTATCACGTTCGACGAACGAATGTATACGGTGAGTATTATGATTAATGGCCGAGAGGTCATCCCGAAAAAAGTCTGCGAGAGATCGGGGCTATAACTCTCGATTTGGTACTCTGTTATACATCGCAGAGCCTGCCAGTTTAAGTTCACGAAACCCTCGCTTTCTCACCCTCTCCCTGTCTCTCTTTCTCTCCCTCGTATACTCTAAAGCTCTCCCCTTTTATCCGCCAAGACGTCAAATCGATTGCTCTCGAACACGTACTTCTGTGCTGGGCGGAAGCCTCGATGATCGTCGTCAGATATGATCGACGATTGTACGTCGAAACGTCAACGCTGTTCGATCGAGATATCGTTAAATAATCGACACCTGTTTACCCATCACATTCACTGGTGATACGACATTTTTGCCTTGAACATTTGCTGCAATTCTTCGTTTCCTGATTTTCCAACATTTGTGCAAATTTTTATTTTCACAGAGACTTACAGTGTAGCTGAATGATAATTGTCAGCAGTTGATATTCGTTAGGGAGTTCCGAAATCCTACCACATTCTTATTATAGGGATTTTTTAGGGGCATTGAAGGTAGGGCGTCCATTTTGGAATCCAAGTAGATTTAGCCCTTTTTATCGATTGACGTCGTCTGAGAATTTTGCATTTGAAATTCTCAAGCGGAATTTGGATCTCCCAAAAAAATCCTTTCGTGATCCCGTGCTCAAATTTATTGGGGAGTGTCAAGACATACCGACATCTCTAAAAATGTAAATAAAAATTCAGCAGCTCAATGCATGCTGAATAACATACCTTTCTTCCAAATCCCAAATGAATAATCTAGTAGACAAAAAAATCGAATAAGATACTTTTTTTCGGCCCGTCGCCATCGTGGCGTATATCTTAAAGGGAAGATCTTTAAGACATACCTTTTTAAACGATTTGTATTTTTGTAAAATAATATTTATACAATCTTAATTCCACATTTACACACTGAGTCATTTTGACTCAACTAAGTTTTTAGTAAAATGCTCATTTTTCCAAAGTTGAAGATTTTCAATGATTTTCAAACTACTTAATTTCTATATTTTCTGAATTTTAATTGCGTAGACATATTAAGAGATGTTGACAGTGTATACTTGATTTTTTTCAATGAAAACCGAGCAAAGGGTTGTTAGTGGTAGGTGGATGAACTACTATCTGGGTTAAATTGGCCCAGTTTGTAAAAATCGTGGCCAAATATAAGTGTGTTAATGAAGGGAGTCCATTTTGAATATGTAGATGTATATACTGCTGGCCAAAAGACTCCCCCCTTCTTATTATTTATGAACTGTAGATATACGAAATTTCACATAATAATTATTGTTTTTTTCAATAGGGGGGTGGGGAGGGAAAACATTTGTCCAGCAGTGTATTTTGTTCAGAATATTCAACGTCCAGCTACGAATGGGATCAAGAATGATATCGGATTCTCTTCGATATTGTGGGAATCCTTTGGGATTCAAATTGGATTCTTACATTGGATTCCAATGCAGAATCCCGATTGGAATCCAATGTATTTACTTGGATTACATTGCATCTTACTTGGATCCTTACTTGGATTACTTACTTGGATTATATTGGATCTTACATTGGATTCCAATCGGGATTCTGCATTGGAATCCAATGTAAGATCCAAGTAATCCAAGTAATCCAAGATAAGATCCAATATAATCCAAGTAAGTAATCCAAGTAAAGATCCAAGTAATCCATCTAATCCAAGCAATCCAAGTAATCCAAGCAATCCAAGCAATCCAAATAATCCAAGTATAGTAATCCAAGTAATCCAAGTCATCCAATTAATCCAAGTAATCCAAGTAAGGATCCAATATAATCCATGTAAGTAATCCAAGTAAGGATCCAAGTAATCCAAGTAATCCAAGTAAGATCCAATGTGATCCAAAAATCCGATTGGAATTAGAATCGTACGAGTGTGACGTTTCAGGATCCAATGCCATGGTCCATTGGATCCCCATCAAAGTAGAGACAAGTATGGAAATCCAATTGGATCCCTTCTGAACGGGTCTCTTCAACGACGTCAAGGAAACTGTTTTTTTGTTTGTTTAATCATTATCACTGCTCTGCTTTGACAACGTGACGGCCGCTTCTCTTCTCCGACTTCCCTTTCCCAATACAATCAATCGATTTTACGAAACGCACCGAAACATTAGACTCCGAAGGCGTCTCTCTCTCATTCGCTCGCGCGTACACGCACACACGAATGTGTGTATATCGTGTTACACGAGAGCGAAAGATTTGCGCATCCCAGCAGTCCATAAGTCTGGCTCCGCTGTATTCGAAACGTTTCGAGAAGCTGGCCCGTTTACATAAAGCCAGACAACGACGTGTACCGAAGAGAGCCGAGACGAGATAGATGTGCCGGGGGCCGCGTGTGTATTTCACTCGAGGCCTGGGGAAGACCCGGCTAATTCTGCTATTCGTACGGACGAACGATCATCCGTTTTCACGAGCTCTCTTTCTCTCCCTCTCTCTCCCGGCCTCCCAGAGCGAGATGAAAATCGTTCATGAGCCGGCGATATTTTCGTACTTGATTCTCTTAACCTCGCAAACTTTTGTCAACTTCCCGGGCCATTTTCCACGCGGGAAAAACTTACGCTCGAAGTTTGGTAAGAGACTTCGTTGTCTCGTCAGGATCGTCCTGTGCGAGCTCAGGACGAGTCTTGCCTCGATACACTTGTACTCGCAAGGAACATCACTTAGGTGTTTCGATTTTGCCTTCGATTTTGTTGATACTCATATACAGGGGGTAAAAAAGTGTACATCTCACATGAAACTCTTGTTTATTTGGCTTTTATTGTTCGTGTTTTCCCAAAAATTTTGTCAACAGATATCATGTATATTTAGGATGAGCTATCGAACACAGAAACTTATGGGGTTACGTGAGTTTGAACATTTTTAAAAATCCATTTTTTTTAAATTTTTATTATCTAATTGTACAATATGTGTGGAATATTTTCCCAAAGTTTTAAGTCAATCGGAGTAAAAGTCTAGGAGAGAGAGCCTTTGGGAATGCAGTTGGGAAGTTGGGCAGTTGAGAGAGCAGTTGGGAAAGACCGGCCGGGAGCGACGAAGGTATATCGCATTTTTCTCACAACACTGTTTTTGAAGTCGGTGGACACGATTTCTCAAAAACTGATGTATCGATCTTACTGAAATTTTTCACACTTCTTTAAAATAGCATTGACTAGTGATCGAAAGAAGGTGTCTTTTTTCGATTACAACTAATTTTAAAAGGCTGTACGTAGTGTAAATTGTACCAAAAATTTAACTATTTTATACACAACTCCGAAAAAAATTCAAATTTTAATTTTTTTTTAAATCCTTCTTTCATTTACGAGCTGTACTTATCTACTAACAGAAAAAAATTGGTTTTTTAATTACAGATGAAGCTATCATGAGTTGTCCTGACCGCCACGAGGACACTTTTTTTGAGGGGTCTCCAAAAACCGTTCCCGCCTACTGAATGTCCCAAATTTTTGGATGATTTTTTTTTTTAATATTGTTGAAATGTTGCTCTTTTATGTGCTTAACATTTTGAATAAAATATACATTTATATATCATATTTTTTTAATATAGAAAATATGTTTTATTGGCTTCGAAACTCACGTAACTTCTTAATAGAAACAAAAAGACGACGTGTACAAATACTTTTTTAGCCACTGTTAAAGCATTAAAAACTTTTAGACACGTATTTTATTTTATCCGCGGATAAACGTTTTCAAGGGGGGGAACGACTCCTCAAAGAAAGGTGTGTCACTTCTAATTTTTTTTTGCTTGAATTATTGTATACTGGCTTTTAGTCGAGATTTTTTTTTCCTTTCGTAATCGCTGCTAGACTTTTTTTTTCTTCGTGATATTGGGAATGACGGTTGCGGAACTGGCGAACAAAACCGGACTTGTTCACAATGAGTCAATTTTTTTCTTCCCGTGTTCTTTAAGCACAGCTCCCGAAATGTTTTGTATCAAATCCGGCTCCAAACACCTTAAAATTAGTTAGAAACTGCCTTTTCAAGCCGAAACGGACTTGGCCATAGCTGGCTGGATGAAAAATATACTGCATTTTCATTTGCAATCGAAAGAGTTTGTGTCGGATTATTAAGCTGATAATAAAGAAGAAGTTGATATACAGTTCAAAGATTCAGTTTTATCTTATAACCAAATAGGCCTATAAGATTATCATTCTAATGCGGAGTTGTCCACCATTCTCATTCAAAACCGGACTTGTCCAAAATAAAAATAAAATAAACAAATGGTAGTTAGTGTTTTTATTCAACTAACTAAAGCCTGGTCCAGGTTTACATTTTGACAGAGCCTTCATATACTAAAGTTTACAAATTCTAACTTTTCTCTATTTGGTTATTTTTATTTTTGGCCTCGCCTGAAAAAAATGTCATTCATGGACAAGGCCGGGTTTATTCGCCAGTTCCTCAGTTATGAAAATAGTTATGAAAATAGTAATAACTCGGTAATGAAGATTTCGAACTTTGCGTCACGCCTGTACGAACTTTCGGTGTGATCTATTGAGACAAAAGCTTTTATCTATAAGCTTACATCTTTAACTATGAAAAATATCGATGGTAAAAAAAATCGATTGGGGCTATCTGAGCAATTTACTTAGATGATAAAAAATCGTTTTGACTCTCCTAAACTTTTATAGATAGAATAGATAATTTTTATCACGGAACTTAATCAATTTTTCATGCATAAACATCCTGTTACTAATGCACGATAAAAAATGTGATTCTACCTAATGGGTTTCTAGAAAATTGAAATTAAAAAATCAATCAAAAAACCGTAAAAAATAGAACAATTGCTAAACGATTTTTGAGTTGTGAACAATCATTTAACGATAGTTCATTTTGTAGAGATCCTTGGAAGCTTATACTCATTACAACCTCTACGGTAATTCAACTCCCACACCCTTAAAAAAATGACGAACGACCGTACGTGAATAACCTTGCAAAACGAAAACTTTTCATGTAAACATTTTTCCTCTCGAAAAAAAGGAAATAAATACGAAAAAATAATACGCAAGTGAAACGATCAAAGATTGTGACTTCTTTTTTTAATTAATAATTTATTTTTCGTCTTCTGTCTTAAAAAAGTATGATTTATATATATATATATAGTTATGGAAAACCGCTGAAAATATTTTTTTCCCGTCCAAACGGCTTTCACTACTAAATCTTTATCCGCGTATAAGGAAGGCCGTCCACCATGATCTGCGAGAATTTAAAGACCATACAACCATCTCGAAGTGTCCAATGGTGGATGCAACTGTTGAAAGAGCCGAAGTGAATGCTCTTTCGCCAGTTTGTGCCTTCGTATAATGCTCTTTACATTGTCGTTCCCGCGGCCGAATCGTCACGGACCGTATCTACTTGGAGGAGGCGGCGAGAACGCGCCAATCTAGTAGTAACAGCGGTCACTGCTCCGGCAGAATCTCTTCGCCTTCGACTACGAGCCGAGCGCGTATATCTCGTATACGTCAGACACGTAAATAGGAAAGACGAAAAAAACTCATTCGAGATCCGCTTGTTTCGCGACACGGAAGTTCATTTTAAAAATAAAATTGCTCAATTCCGCGTGAAATTTTTGTTCAAGGATTATATTTTAAAAATTGTCTTTGACAAAAAGGAGGATGTGGAAATATACATACATATAAACCTATAAAAGTGTATAATTTTTTTTCAATATTTTGTTGCACAAGAGAAAACGTATACATGATATAAGAAATATATGAATTTGATGGTACTATACTTGCTGTGTATATATAGAGAGAGAGGAGAGAGAGAGAGAGAGAGAGAGAAAAAAATTCTTTAAAAAATATATTTATGTTTCACTTATATATATATATATATGCAAGTACGTATGTACCGATGTGTGTATAAGTGAAAAATCGTTAGTTGCATTTTAAACAGATTTTTTTTTACGAGCATCCTTTTATTGTTTAATCTTTATATTTAAATCAATATCTCTTTAAAGAAAAACAAATATGTATATGCCAAGACTCACTATTGATTGGACGGTACCATACTTATATATAAAGGGGGTCCCAAATGTCACGCAACATTATGCGTAAGCCGCACATGATAAATGTTGCGTGATATTTAGGACACCCCAAATACACACAGGGCTAGTTGTTGTTGGTCACGATCCCGTGAAAGGGATATAGAACATGGTTTCCGCCATCAAATAACCCAGTAATACTTTATGTAAAAGTGAACCATTTTCGGGATATTAATATTTTTATTACTTTTTCAAAGTGAAGGGGTGGAAAACTTAAAAAATTAATTTACTATAAAACTGTTGTATGAAATCGAACATTTTTATTATTTGTAGTTTGAGGACACAGTAACGCAGAATTATCAGAAATAAAATAAGAATAATTATGAGAATTGCAGAGTTTTGGACCCCTAATTAAAAAACGTTTGCAAATTATTCTTACTTTATTTTTGACAATTCCTTGTTTCTGTGTCCCCAAACTACAAATAATAAAAAAGTTAAGTGGGAGGGAGGCAACTTTATGAATGATTTTTTTAAAACTAGTGTGTGTAATCAAACGTTCTTATTATTTGTAGTTTGAGGACACAGTAATAACAACTGATCAACAAGAAAATGGTAATAATCTGCAAACATTTTTGAATCAGGGTCCATAACTCTACAATTCTAATAATCATCCTCATTTGTTGTTGATAATTCTTTATATTGTTGACGATTGTTGAAAATTCTTTATATTGATTATATATTGTTGATATTTCTCAAACTACAAATAATAAAAACGTTTGTTTCCTTGCAATCGTTCGTTTTAAATCAATTTTACGTCTCCTGCCCCTCGCTTGAAAAACAATTAATAAAAATAATAACGATAATATCGATAATGGTTCACTTTTGCATGAGCCATTACTGGGTTATTTAATGAGGGAAAACATGTCCTACAACCCTGTCACGGAATCTTAGCCAATAACGAATAATTCAGTATATACAATATATACAGGATGTCCTGTTATAAATGAATAATCCTGCAACGGTCGATAGGTCAGATCACGTCCTACTATATGCCGCAATTTCAGGTTAGTAAAATTCCCATGGGTTTAGGGATTTCGGGCTGTATGTTTTTTTTTTAATCATCTGCTTTCGGTTTTTCGCATGCCATTTCTACAAATGATACGAATCGACAATAATTAAGCAAATTTTTTATGTAATTGCCACGATATGCGTAGTACATTTTTTTACACCGCAGGCAATCAAAGTCAGATGTTCGGATTGGTTCTGAAAATTCTGCTTTTTTACACAAAGTTTCCTCAACATTTAAGGTCGAAAAGAAGACTTTTCTAGACAAAACAAATAACCAAGAGTATGTTTTCAGAAACCGGGCCAAAGAAGCTATCATTTGTAGAAATGGCGTGCGAAAAACCAAAAGCAGATGATTTTTATCTCGAAAACCGTGGGACTTTCACTAAACTGAAATTCTAGCATATAGTAGGACACAATCCGACCTGTCGACAGTTGCAGAATTATCCATTCGTAACAGGACCCCCTGTATATTCTTTTTCCCCAACAATACGAGAAGAAAATAAAGCCACTCACATAACTCCTATAAGACGTCATTGTTGAAAATTCCCCGTTAAATTTGTCACCCCCGTAGCACTGTGCGTGTCGATAAAGGCTGGCTGATCTCAACGAAATCCAACGTACTCGTACACATCCGAGTTGCTTCGGGCTCTCGTTTCACCGCACGTGAGAAAAAGATCACGAGGTACGAACAATCGAACGAATCGTTCAAAGTATATCGTTATTACTCTTTTTTCGAGCATTTCGAGTATCGTCGAGCGGATAAGACGGAGCGAGAAGAAACGTGGCGTGGGAGGAATCGAAGGGAAAAAGCGCGCGACCGCGAATATCGCGCCTCGAAAGCGCGCCGGCCGTGTTCGAACGAAGCACGAACCCCGAAGAGTAACGGTAGTCACGGTGCCGGGAGCCACGAGCCTATACACTTACGTCTCACTCTTCTTCTCGTGCTTCTTCTTCTTCTTCTTCTTCATCTTCGTATTTCACTTGCGGCTACCAAACACCCGTCGTTCCTCACTCTTGAAAGCTTTTTCACCTTTCTCTCTTCTCGTTCTTAGTATCTGTCTCGTTCTATCCGTTTTCACCTCTCTCACTCTCTTTCACTCTCTCGCTGTCTTTGACTGTTTCTGTCTCTTTATTTATCTTCCTCTTTTGCTCTCGTTCTTCGCCCCTCTTTCTCTCTTCGTCTTTGATTTTTTCGATTTTCCTTCCTCTCTCTCTGACTCTCTTCTCCTTCCTTTCTTTCTCTGTTTCGCTCTTTTCCTCCTTTGCTCTCCTTCTCTGCCTCTACTCTCTTTCTCTCTTTCTCTTTTCCTTTCTCTTTCTTTCTTTCTGTTCTCTTTGCTTTCGTTCTTTGACGCTCGCTCTCGCTCTCGCTCTCGCTCTCGCTCTCTCTCTCGCTCTCTTTCTCTCTCGCTTCGACCAACATATATGCTGGTCTCTTGCCCGTGCGCGGATATTCCACGGTCTCAGCCGAGGACCTATTTTAAGAATAACTTCAATCTCTCTCGCGCTATCTCGCTCAAGCGCCGCCTCTTTCCTCTCTATATTCTCGAACCGCACGCACTACCTTCTTTCTTCCGCGACTTCGTGACGTGATGTTTCGCTTTCGAGTAATGTGCGACGAGACCCCGCCGTACAGATCGACAAATTTTATTGCAAATTCGCGAGCGATAATCCGCACTGAAGCATTGGAACGATTGGATTGGGAACAATTAATATGCACACATTTACAATATCTTCTTTATTTACAACGAATCGTTCATTCTTGTGACAAGTCGGTCCTTGAAAAAATCAACCTGCAACAGAAACACCGAGCAACTTGAGTATAGGGTACATTGGCAAAGTTAATGAAAAAGATGGGACCTCGTAGGTTCATTTTTTGCCATGTTTCTACATTTTTACTGCCATCTGTATATTTTTAGAATTTAAGGTACAGAGAATAATAAATTTGAAAAAACTGTCACGAATGTTTCTATCTGTCGATGTATTTTATTATATATAATTACAATGATGGTGCGATTATTAATACAATAAAGACGCATCGCCATATTGTCAGTGGATATAATTATGAGGTCGGATTATATTATGAACAAGATATATTCCGAATTAAGCGGATCAATCGAATTACGAATCCAATGGGGGATTACTGTGTCCGCATGGACGCAAGTCGAGCTGCAAAACAGACTGCGTTTCCGGTCAGGTCTATTGTGCATCCTATCGTGCAAGGGCCGTGCAAAATGCGGCTAACTCGTTGAATGTTGACAAGCGGGAGAGACAGACAGACAGAGAGAGAGAGAGAGAGAGAGAGAGAGAGAGAGAGAGACTGCGCAACGCTGGAAGAGGAAGTGGAGGTCCTGTCTTTGATATGGAAACGCGGTCAAACCTCGTAATAGATTCTCCCGGATAGTGGATTCTCGCGCATTTCCGGTGCTCAATTTCGCGACATTGAAGTGTTCCGTCGCTGGAATGCAGCAAAAAGCCTTTTTTTATTTTTGTATCTCAAGACTTTTATTAGTATCCAAAGTCTTTTTTGGCTCATTAAGATCGTATATCTCTAAAAAGGACGCTTAAAAAGAGCCTGAGTAATTTTTGAGCTCTATTCACCATCTCTCCCTCCGTTACTACAGTAAATATCGATCCATTTACGAAAAAACAATCTATCACTGCTGCGAAAAAATAATTTAGGAAAAATCAAATTGTTCGATTATAATTTGAAGATAAAACCTAAATGGGCAGCTGTATCAACGTAACACAAACCTGGCTTCATTCATTTTGTATGCACGCGCGGTTTACCGGAAGCCTCGGTGCACGAGGTTTTTAAAAATCATTTACCGATCGAGATGTTTGGTAGCGCGGAAGAAATGAGATTCGTGATCTCGCCGTGGAGCGGCGAACGTTGCTGAGAAACGTTTTAGAGAATCGTAGATCCCTTTACGAACTTCCAATGAGCACTCTTTCCGACTTTCCGCGAAAGCTTTCGAGGCATCACGTTTCTGCAAGCTCCGTTAGATGGAGTTGAAGGTAGGAAAAACTGAGAGAGCGGTCGAGGATGTTCCAGATTTGTATTTGCCTGGTAGGAAGAAGTAAGCAATAGGAAAGATTAAGCCTTCCAACCTTACTCGACAATCGAAGGCCTTTGCACATTTGGTTCGAAATAGCATTTACTAGAAAACCTATTTTTAGTGATCGCATTCTAGTTTAAAGTTAAATTAATGTGTTGGGCCTCGTCTAGGTCTGGAAATACAGTGTTTCTAGTAACTTCTAGTTGGGTATAGTTGGTAAGTAGAAAGTGGACCAATTAATTGGATTGTCGACACAGGCCTAAAAATTCCTCTTTGTGATTTCTAGTTGGGTTTAATTGGTAACTGGAACTTGGACCAACTTCTCGGATGTCATCTAGAGCTAGAAATTCAGCATTTCTAGTAACTTCTAGTTAGGTTCATAAGTAGAACTTGGACCAACTTCTTATATCTCACTTAGGCCGAGAAATCCGGCGTTTCTAGTAACTTCTGGTAGGGTTTAGTTGATAACTAGAAGTTGGATGTCATCTAGGTCTGGAAATCCGCCATTTCTAGTGACTTCTAGTTGGGTCTAGTTCATAAGTAGAACTTGAACCGAATTCTTATATCTTCTTCTCTCGTTCTTAAATCTACCTAGGCCTAGAGATCCGGGACTTCTAGTAACTTCTAGTCGGGTTTAGTTGATAACTAGAACTTGGATGTCACCTAGGTCTGGGAATCCGGCATTTCTAGTAACTTCTGGTTGGGTCTAGTCGATAAGTAGAAATTGGACCGACTTCTTATATCTCACTTAGGCCTAGAAATCCGGCCATTCTAGTAACTCCTGGTTGCGTTTAGTTGATGACTAGCACGTGGACCAACTGCTTAAATTGTCGATGCAGGCCTGAACCTTTTTCTGTATTTCTAGTAACTTTGGTTTGGCAACTATAATTTGGACAAACTCTTGGAGACAAAGCTTCAACATCCAAATATTTTGGACTGTGCACTTACATTCGAGCTCAAAAAAGGTTGTTGGATACCTAAAATATAATCAGCTCACCGGGCAATACTTGGCTCTTTTCAATACGCGGACCACTTGAGACAATAGTTTCTTACCAAACTTGTTACCGACTGAGCTCGGCTCAACTGTGAATGAAATCGTCTATATGTCCGTAGATACTGCTGATCTATTTTTGCTCGAGCTGCAGCCGAATAGATATCCATTCACCGCTTTGGGTTACCAAGCGATGGTCTTCGCACCACCAACTTTAACGAGACGCTCGCGAGATAGCGCCACATTGACGTCTTCTTCGTTATTCGTGACGATAATTAAACATTCCAAAAATGATGACAAAAGGGAGAATATGAAGGATCATAAATGGTTTAAATAGAGAGGGATGAATGACTTCATTATGAAAATCGGCATTTTGAAAAGTGAAGGATCAATTTAGATCTAAAGAAGATTGCTCTGAATACATTTATCGTTCCTATTTAGCAAGAAACAATGGGTTCCTATTAAGGCCTTAGGCCACAGTAACGGGTATAAAATCATGTGCGAATTTAACAATTTTTTTTCGTACGAAAAAGTGATTCACTCATAAAATTAATTACACATCTATTTAGTATAAATATCAAGCTGTTAGAAGAAATATTTTTTTTTCGATGTACAAAATGGCCACTACTAATATTTTCCTTTGTTATCTTTTTTTTTAGGCGCTCCGCGGCGTGACATTTAGCATCCACAAATTTTTACCTAGAACAAAAAACAAAAATTCTCGTCAACCTACATTAGAATACCGAGAGCAGTACGTACGGAATTTGAAAAATATTGTTTTATTCTAAAGTTGTAGGTATTTGGACTTAAGAAATGAATTTTCAGTGAAAAGTTTCGTTATAACTGCTCATAAACTGCTCTTAAAATGAAAAGTTTTCGATTAATCAGAAATTCCGTACGTACTTCTCTGCGAAATGCAATTAGGAACATAACTTTTAAATTTGAAGTAAATCGAGTGAAAATTGTTAAAGTTATTTGTCACCCCAATTGGAAAAAAGCTGTTTCGAGAAGTTTCGAGTAGTCGGCCATTTTGTAAATCGAAAAAAAAAATTCTAACAGCTTGATATTCATACTAAATAGGTGTGTAATTAATTTTATGAGTGAATCACATTTTCATACGAAAAAAAATTGTTAAATTCGCACATGATTTTATACCCGTTACTGTGGCCTGAGGCCTTAACATGGGAGATTGCAATCAAGCGGTGGCAAATGTGTTTGCATTTTGAAACAGATATATTCGCGGTAATCTAAATTGTTAATTTGATACATTGCTTCAGAGGTTCAGTACTCCAGCAGATTGATCCTCATAATTTAGGCAAATTGTCCGTTCGCTCTGGGCGATCGTTTGCTTTTTGCCACTTTGAAAAAAGAACTCGAGAAGAGTTGCAAGTGAAGAAAAAGTATTATCAGGCTGGAAATAGCTGCAACAATGTTGTTCGCCTCATTTTATTCTCACGAAAATGTATCTCTCGTCATGCTTTCATTCTTCATATTGCCTACCATCCGGAACGTTTGATCGTAGTTTCAGCTTGCCTGCAACGAGGATCCCAAGTAAACTTCAAGATTTCCTTACACATGTCAAAGAACGGGACAATAAAAAAAAACGTTTTCATTGCATTGCAACGACGCAAGGTAATTCACATTGGCATTTCTCGTGCCAACAGGACCCGAAAAAAGCTTTCGTGTGGACCTGCGCCTGGCTTGCCAGCAGTCCAAGAGACGCACTCGAAGAAGCTTCTTGACGACGATCATCAACCCCGTTGATGATCATCATGAAGGATTCCGGACACGGATGCATTGCAGCTCGATCAAATCGGTGAATAAATTACCGGCATTGGCTCATGATCAACGGCCAGCGATTAATTTGATGCACGGTAGCCTCGTGACGTCTGCTCCTCGTCTCAATGACATGGACAATCAGTGTTGCCACATAAAAATATGGAATACGTAATTCTTTTTCGGTGTCATATCACCTACCGGTCTCTTTCCCTTTTTTCTTTTCCTCCGCCCTTTGCTCCCGAAGCTCGACTTTATTCAGCCAGAAATATTTCGTTCTCGATATAACCGAGAGAGACAGCGAGAGGTTTATAAATATATCCTGTGTGGGACGCAATAAAAATATCAGCGAGCAACAGTTGGTGCTCTTCCGTGGTTCGTCGCACGCATGTATATGAGGATGCATCTCTCCCTTCTCATATATATATAAGGAGCCCGGGCGTATATACGGCAAAATGGATTTTCTCCCGGAGCCACCTTAATTAAGTGCTTCATAGCTCTGTGCCTGCCGAAATATGTGCGCCAATCATTTGATGCAAATTCGCCTTTGAGGAGGCTCCAGCCTCTCGTCGGTGAATATTTGAGGATACTGATTTTCTTTTTACCTCGATACGAGGCTCGCTAGTGAATAAATTATACCGCATCATTTATAGGGGGAAAAAACATCAACATTGTAACAACGTTATTTTTATTATAGTAATTCGTTCCTTCGCCCGTGCCTGTGGACTTTTGCGATCTCTTGCACTTTTACCCCACATTTTCTAAGCGGTCACCCACCCAAGTATTGGCCCCGGTCAACGGTGCTCAATGTGACACTGTCGGCAACATCAATTTATTCTAAATCCACTATTACGTATTTCCTAAAGGAAAATATTTGATTCCAGCCAACTTTGTCTAATGGCCCATAAAAAATCGCAAATTCGTTGGAACTCAACTTGTTTTTTCCATGAAAATATCATGGAAATCTCAAACGCTTTCATCAGCTATTTATGATATCTAGGACTCCTAATATCTATGCGTAAAAGAAAAATTAGTATGTTTCGACATTCATCGGTGAAACTTTCGACCTTCCTGAAGTAATCGCCGAACATAATCTGGTGAATTTCATCCCTGAAGAAAAAGTTTAAACCGCTCACGTGTTATTTGGACGAGCACGTAGCCGGGTGAAAAATGTAGTACCATGCGTTTCTTGAAATATACGTTGACTGGCTGATGCATAGGAACGAGAGCGATGAAAGCGGTTCGGTATACGTGATTCGGACAGTTCAAAATTAGATTCGCCTCGTCACGACGTATCAAGATGCTATTATAATGTTATTAGTGGTTGGGAAAATCTTTCGCTCACTTTCTTTCGAAACGATTTTAACATCGTGACTCAATTTCGGACTTGGTCAACGCTTACACATTCTCTCTTGCTCTCTCTTGCTTCCTTTTTCTTTCGTTTTTATTACCTGCTGACAAGTGGCGTGCCCAGTATATGCTCAGTATACATAGGACAATATACATACATATATCTATGGAGTCTCTTTCTCTCTCTCTATTTCTCTCACTTGCTATATATATATATACTTAAGTATTAATTTTACATTTTATTTCGTTTGAATCATTATTATTATTTTTAAAACAAATTATATAAATATATATATATAATTTGTTTTAAAAATAATAATAATCATTCAAACTAAATAAAATGGACACTCAACTAAATAATTTAAAAAATAACCTCACGGCTTTTAAAATCATCTTCACGATTTCTTTAAACTTACATTTATAAATATTTACATTTGGCTAGAGGTAATTTTAAAGACAATTAAGCATGGGAAAAATGGATTTGTTAAAAATAAATTATGTATATATAGAGTTAATTTTTGTTAAACGAAATTAGTTTTTCTCCGAATAAATTTTGTTCAAAATCATTCTCGATAAATGCAAGCATGTTGATGTAAAGATTATTTTAAGAACCATTGGGTTTTTAGAAAATGATTACTTCTCAAACTATTGAGTTTATTATCATTGCATATTAATCGTTATTCAAATGATAATAATAACAAATTGTTATGTATTAACAATAATCACCATCAATAGTAATAATAATTCTCATTATTATTCGTCGAACAAATTAATGTTTTACTTGCTCTATATCGTTTAACGAATTGTTGTTCTTTCGTACCTAATGGTCCATAAGACAATCTTTACATGAATAAACTCCCATCTATCCAAAAATGATTTTAAAGCCATTGATGCTTACATAATATTGAGTATTTGGGACTATAGTGGTTTTGAGGTATATGCCACTATGAGGACGGTCCTCGAAATCAAGTGTCTCAAAAATCGCTTTTCCCCATATATATATATATATATTTATATACACGCAGCAAAAACACACAAATACACCTCTTATATTTCTGGAGTTATGCATAATTGTCTCTCGGCAGTCGCGATGAGCCAGGACAATTTCATCGTCGGTAGATACTCGTTGCCAAGTCCCCCAGAGTCTTCCGGGAGAACGCGGCGACACGTTTCTTCATTTTTTTTGTTCTTAAGATTCTAGAAGTTTTCCTTTATTCTTCGCGCGATCCGATGTAGATCCACGCTGGAAGAGGCCATCGTATTTTTGTATTCTCCTTTTTTTCGTTTTTTAATCCGATGCATAGCCCGAATCGGGGTTTGCCGATGGAATTACGAATTCCAATGGTCTCGAAGTGAAAAGAGGCTGTTTATAAACACGCACGCGACGCTGGATGAGTCAAGACCCAAGTCACAGAAGAGTGGCTCGATGTCGAGAAAGAGAAAGAGAGAGAGAGAGTCGGGAGTGGTATATATTTAGAGAATTAGGCCAGGCCACCCGAAGCAAAATTGTTCGTCCCTTTAAACGCGTTTTTGGATTCGTGACTGCAGGAAAGCAAAAGTAAGGAAAATTTTGACAGATGCGCAGGGAGGAAATAATTACTGGATGCTTCGAAAGGAGTGTTCGGCTGTTTAAGGTAACGGAACAGGTTGTAAAGGGTGGGTATAATGGAATTGGTACGCGGTTGGGAATAGAACTCGAAGAGTGGCCGTTCGGCGGTCTATAACAGAGTCGAAGCCCGTGACTACTACTTGGCTTACGCACTTGAATGTTTTCAAGGCCCGCTTTTGTGTGTGCACCGCACTATCGTATCGTGCAAACTCTCTTCACGTATATGCGCAGCTTTGACGTAACAATAAGACGGCCCTCCACGGGGGAAACAACCGCTAGGACGAGAGCGCGTATGACAGAGCCGGCAAACGTCGAGAGGCCCTGTTGAATAAGGAGACGAGGCTGGAGATTTGAAGAACGTGACGGAAAGACTCACGCAAGGAGGGAGCTCCTTCACCTTTCTCCCTCTCTCTCCCTCACTCTCTCTCTCTCTCGTTTTTAGTTTTGTAAGTTAATTTCTCAAATCTATTTTTAGAATTAATTGCTCAAAATCTATTTTTTAATTTAATTTCTCAAAACTAATTCCTCAGAACTACTTTCCCAAAATTCATTTCTCAAACTAATTTTTCAAAATTCATTTCTCAAACTAAATTCTCAGACTTCATTTTGCAACTTAATTTCTCCAAATTAATTCGACTGAACCGATCTCTTTAGAGTCATTTTTAACATTAAGTCCTCAAAATTGATTCCTTAAAACTCATTCTTCACTCTCTCTCCTCTCTCTCTCTCTCTCTCTCTCTCTCTCTCTCTCTCTCTCTCTCTCTCTCTCTCTCGTTTTTAGTTTTGTAAGTTAATTTCTCAAATCTATTTTTAGAATTAATTGCTCAAAATCTATTGTTTAATTTAATTCCTCAGAACTACTTTCCCAAAATTCATTTCTCAAACTAATTTTTCAAAATTCATTTCTCAAACTAAATTCTCAGACTTCATTTTGCAACTTAATTTCTCCAAATTAATTCGACTGAACCGATCTCTTTAGAGTCATTTTTAACATTAAGTCCTCAAAATTGATTCCTTAAAACTCATTCTTCACTCTCTCTCTCTCTCGTTTTTAGTTTTGTAAGTTAATTTCTCAAATCTATTTTTAAAATTGATTGCTCAAAATCTATTTTTTAAATCAATTTCTCAAAACTAATTCCTCAGAACTACTTTCCCAAAATTCATTTCTCAAACTAATTTTTTAAAAATCATTTCTCAAACTAAATTCTCAAACTTCATATTGCAACTTAATTTCTCCAAATGAATTCGACTTATCGCTTTAGAGTAATTTTTAACAGTAAACTCTCAAAATTGATTCCTCAAAACTCATTCTTCAAATAAGTTTCTCAACGTTAATTCCTCAAAATAGATTTATAAAATCGATTTCTCAAAATTAATTTTTCAAACTTATATTTCAGACTTAATTTTGCAAATTAACTTCTCAAAATAAATTCTCCACATTAATTTCTTCAAACTAACGTTACAAATTAATTTCTCAGAATTCATTTCGCAAATTAATACCGGAAAATTAATTCTTCAAATAAGTTTCTCAAAATTAATTTTTCAACATTAATTTCTCAAAATTAATGCTTTAAAATTGACACTTTAAATTAGTTTTTCAAAATTGATTTTTCAAACTCATTTTTCAGACTTAATTTTGCAAATTAATTCCTCAAAATAAGATCTCCAAATTAATTTCTCAAAACTAACGTTACAAATTAATTTCTCAGACATCATTTCCAAAATTAATTCCTGAAAATTAATTCTTCAAATAAGTTTCTCAAAATTAATTTTTCAACATTAATTTCTCAAAATGAATCCTTTAAAATTGACACTTTAAATTAGTTTTTCAAAATTAATTCCGCAAAATTAATTTCTCGAAATTTATTCCTTAAAATGAGTTCTCCAAATTAATTTCTCAAACTTGATACTTCAAATAAATTTCGCAAAATTAATCATGCAGATTAGTATCTCAAAATTCATTTTTCCAATGGATTTCTCAGAATCATTTTTCCGAATTAATTTCTCAGAATGAATTCTTCAAATGAATTCCCCAAAATTACCTTATTTTTTATTAATATTTTTAAATTAAACCCGAACAAATATGATGTAATAATTTGTCGTGAAATTATCCCACCACACCTCCCGTTGTTATTTTAATTCTCCCCTCGATACCTTATACACATGAATTATATATTTTTTATTCAACTGCCCTGGCGGTACAACTAACGAACAAATCCAATCAATCACTCTACACCTCGTTAAATACCCGGATAGGATTTTGCTACAGATCACGTACCAATTACGAGGTAACTTCTGTATCGTGTACCTTACCAGTTTCGGATTCTATTATTTTCCTCCTCATCCTCCTATTCTGCCGAAACCTGATTCTAATTCGACGTCAGAACGGTCATACACATAAAGTCTCGTTGGCTCCTACGAAAGTGTGACACAGTAATTTCCGTTTTGACAGGATTTGGCAGTCTGAATAGTAGGGCACAATCATCGACACACTTTCCTCTCCCTCTTTTTCTTTTTCTCGAATTCGGCTAAAGAGAGTCACGAGCGTTCCAATTCCTGTACCGATTGGTCTCCAGTCCCAGACACTCGTACGGTCGATAAAGAATGATAAATATCCTAATAGATTTTCCCCCTTAAATTTGAGTAAACTAATCAGTGTTTTTTCTCTGCCTCTCTCTCTCTCTCTCTCTCTCTCTCTCTCTCTCTCTCTCTTTCAGTCTCTCTCTCCCTATCTCTCCTTTTCCCCATGTCGTTTGAGCTTGAGACTCGATGGAGACCGCGGCTACGAGAGTTATTCTGGTACTCCTCCTCTCGGTCGTCACCGATGATGATGCTTGAAATTCTCTGCCAGGGCGAGCCACGGGCGCGTGAAGAGTACATACGAGAGCTCTCCGCCATATCGTTTCCCTCGGAGGAACGAGGAGGAGTACGTTGAGAAGGAAGAAGAAGAGATTGAGAGTACACGAGCGGGGGGGGGGGAGAAAGGGAAAATGACGGAGGCCGAGAGTGAGAGAGAGAGGGGTGAGAAAGGGGGAGAGGGGGGGGGGAGAAAAGAAGGGGAGGTACAAAATGAGGAAGGGGGCCAATCTCAAATTACTTGGAGAGCTCTGCACTAGGTAGGAACAAGCAGAGAATCTTTGCCCACTACCGACCGGCGACCTTTTATAGACACTCGATGGTAGTGGGGCGAGGTGGGAGGCCGAATGAAAATCTAGCGAAAACTAGTCATTTTGACGATGAAAAATCTTCCAAGATCCTCCCTCCAACCCCTCTCTCTCTCTCTCTCTCTTTCTCTCTCTCTTTCTCTCTCCTTCGAGGCCCTCTCATCGCGCGGCTCAGCGCTGTGCTGCGGCTCGGCTACGACCCTCTCTGCGGTGGTGCATAGCAGCGGCGTATGGAACTCGGCGCGCTGTGCGACCCTTTCTCCTCTCACCGACGCAAGAACCCCCGTCAATCAACTCTCATCCGTTAGGTCGATACGAAAATTTCCACGTCACTCTTGTTTACAAACATTCTACTGTTGAACCCCCTCGCGAATGTTCTCTGCAACCCCCCCCCCCCCCTCCTCCCGACCGCGATCCACCGCGGCGGCGAGCGAAGGTCGAATTTCACTGTGCCCTCCGCTCCTCCCGAGAAACTTTGCATTTGTTGCACACTGAAGAGGGAGCAGGAGGAAAATGGAAATGGGAATGGGGGGGGAAAAAATGGCAAGGCGTTTCCGGTGTTTCCGGGGCATTGGAATATTGGAGGTTGCGCAACGAGGGGAGAATTGGGGGCATGGCTAAAAAAAATTGTTTAGGATACCCGGGAGAGAATTTTGACGTTGAGGAGAACGGATACTAATCGACTTACAACAGCGATATATTTATATCTTTATGCAGGGTGCGTCAGGGGATATCAACACCTGAGATATGCTTGGAAGTGTCGATTTTTTACGGGAAAGTTACCTTTGAAACTCCTTAAGGATGTTGAGTCCCTATGAAACATGTTAATGTTAATTGTTCGATAAATAGCTTCTTAATCGTCAGGAAATTTTTACACGACCTCCTGAATACTTCATGTAAAAAGATACCAAATTTTCCGAATTCTATCATCATTACTTCAACCTCCTTAAGGGTTGAAATAAAAAATGATAAGAAAATTCGAAAAATTTGGTATGTTTTTGTGTGAAGTATTTAAGAGGTCGTGTTAAAATTTCACGACGATTAGGAAGCTCGTTATTAAAAAATTAACATTTTGTTAAGAACAATTTTTAAAAGAAATTTAAAAAAATGTATCAATAAACTTCGTTTTGTTTCCGTTGCTTTCAGTATATTCTAGATATTATAAAATTGAGAGGTCAAAAAAAAAACTTATTGCAAAGTTACATCAGTTTCCATAAAACAACATTTAATTTGTGAATGTTGATTGTTCAATAACGAGCTTCCTAATTGTCGTGAAATTTTTACACGACCTCTGAAATACTTCATACAAAAACATACCAAATTTTCAGAATTTTATCATCATTCGCGATTTGGGACTCAACATCCTTAAGGGAGGAGATACCTGTAGCTGATTTTTCTGGGTGTTTTTTTTAAGGGATGATTTTTTTACCGTTTTTGAGGCTTATTACTACCGTTTTATTACTACTTTCGGCTGTTAAATTGTATTTTTAAAATTTTATTAATCTTTATAAATGGCAGAGATAGATGGCAAGACGAACGAAGGCCTGTCTTTCGTTAACACTTATACGCCGAATATGAATCAAGAAAAAGTAAGAAATTTTGAAAATTGACGAAATGGTATGCTTCGAAAAAAAAGAGTGAATTTTCCGAAAAAAATGGCTGCATTTTGCAATCAAAAATACTTTTTTTTCACTTTCATAAACATTTAGGGTCACGGTTTAGACAATAAGGTTAGAAAAATTTATACCGAGTTTTATTACAATCGGTTGATTAGTTTTTCAGCTATACTTCACGCCAGTTTTGAAAATGCAAAAAGATTAATAAAAAAAATACCGGGTTACAGCCGAAAGTAGTAATAGAATGAAGTCTCAAAAATGGTGAAGAAATGTTTCCTTTTTAAAAAAATCATGAAAATCGGCAAATTTTTTCGTCGCCTAAAGGTATCTCCCCCCTTGAGGGAGGACACCACTGTGACGGGCCAAAAATAAAGTCATGTACTCCAATTTTTTCTGCCTACTATATTATTTATTTGGGAGTTGGAAAAAAGGTATATTATTAAGCGTACATTGAACTTATTTCGTGTAAATTTTTATATAAAACCAATTTTAAAAAACCGGTCAGTTTTCAATACTTTTTTCTGATGGAAGTATTGGGATGACGAAGTCAGGATTTCACACTATATTAATAGATGGTCGTGCCATGTGTGTTTTTTTATTGAAAAATATTGATGAACAATGAGGCTATTATTATTTAAACAAAGGACCGCACTTGCTGCATGGCCAGTCGGCGGGGGTGGTGCTGGCAACTAGGGTGATCTGAAATGCAAAATAAAAATGTACTTTTATTATACAATAATAATACTTCCGTATGACCGGATACATTTGGAATTTTGAAAATGACGAAAACGGCAAGCTGTACAAAGAAACTTTGATATCCAACAAAAAAAACAACTTCAATCATTTGTTATTGACAAGTTAAATTTTTAAATTAAACTCCAATCATTTGCTATTAACAAATTAATTTTTTTATTTAAACTTCAATCATTTGTTATTAACAAATAAAATTTTAATTTAAAATTGCATGAAAAACGTATAAACGTATAAAAATCCATCCGGTCAAACGATAGAAAAAGTTATAAACTATGCTCTTCTGCCTGAATTTAAAATAAATTGGGAAAATAAATTTTGGCATACAACTTACACCGTTTCGTAAAAAAGTTTCGAGAAAAGCGCTAAAGAAAAAAGTGGGCGACATACCCTTTCACAAAAATGGTCAAAACTCGGTGAATGTTAGCAATTTTTACAAAGTCTTTGTTGCAAATTAAAGTTAAGACCCTTAGTTATAAAACTAGATAATTAAAAATCGTATCTTCGAAATTCAAAGCTTATGCAGACCCCTCTATACCTTCACCCAACAATAAAACAAAGTTCACCAAAATGCATATCGTTTAAAATGATGAAACTTGTGTTCCTTGACGAAGTTTTGTCTTCAAATATCAATACTTACGGAGATATCTTGGGTGGTAATTACTAGAAATCCTTCCTCCATACATTTCTAGAATACTTTTTCCCTTAGCCAAGGGGAAAACGATTTTAAAGTTATTTGATTGAAATTCGGGATTATTTTACATCAACTATGCAGTTAAGGAGAATTTTAATGAGATACCAATTAGTTTAGGGTAATTTTAAGATGAAAATAATTGGTTTAGCGTAATTTTAATATAAAATTGATTAGTTTTGCGTAATTTTAATATTAAAATCCCTATTTTGCGGTCATTTTAATAACAAAATGATTAATTTAGGGTGATTGTGGTTTAAAAAAAATGATTATTTTACGGTAATTGCAATAACAAAAAGATCGAAAACATTCAACGGCGAGTCCTCGAAAATATTCGACCTCGTTCGCGAGATCGAAAAAACCGATGGAAAATTCCTGCCGGCGGCGAACCATGGTGGGACACGCGGAAAATGGAAAATGAAGAGATCAGTGGGAACGAGAGAGTGCAAAAATAGTGGCATCGATCATAGCCCTCCCGCGCGACGAGACACATTCCTCGAGCGTGACTATACGTGCTTTTCGAACGATGATTTTCTCCAATCTTACGCGCTTCCACCCCATTCCCCTCCACTCACCCATCTAAATTTGGCGAAAATTCGTCGGTGTCCCGAAAACGCCAATGCCAAAATCGTCGTTCGATCCTGACGGTCTTCGCCGTCCGAAATTCATTGCCAATTCTGTGCCCATCTCTCTTTCTCTTTGTCACCCCCCCCCTCTTCCTCACTTAAATATCTTCATTGTGCACATTGAAGATCCAAATGATTCTTGTCCAATTTTACTGCATCGAAACAAAAATGCAATCAAGACTAAAGTAATAGGTCGAATGGGGTTGACGTTTTCCTTTTAGGGGTCCAACGGAAATTAGTTTTTTACTTCTTCATTTGTTTATCATTGTCCTGATTTTTTTTTACACAGTAAGATCGTAGATGCTTAAAGTCAAAAGATCTCGAAAAAAAATTGCAGACTAAAAATGTGGCGATTGAAAAAAACATTTTCATGGAATTCCAATCACCCGATACAAAATTGCGTAATTTGTGATTGATCATGCGAATAAACACCGGACAAAAAACTTTTAACAAAAATTTACGAAAATCGGCCTAGGTGGCTGGATCTACCTAGGTGGGTCAAAAAATTGCATTTTTCAAATATATTTTTATTCGATAGTACCAGCTTTTAGCTATATTCCCTGAAAATGTTATTGAAATATTCCTAAAATTGAATGAGCTACGGCTTTTAACAGCCGGCCGGGCGAGCAGTAGCAGCACCATACTTCAAACTTTAAGGGGTTACATACAGTTAAAATTTTCGAAAAATCGATTTTTTTTTCTTCGTAATGTACATATATTCAAGTACACAGACAGAAAAATTCTTGTCAATCCGTCGAACATTATCGAAGTTACACGTACATTTGTAATGACGTTTCAGACTACATGTAAAGTGCTTTTGAAACTTTAGACACGTTTTTCTCAAAAATGTGCTTTTAAAGTCGGTGAGCAAGATTTTTCGGAAACGGCTGAACCGATTAGTCGCAAATTTTAACACAATCTTTTCAAGGATATGTTTTAGTAATTGATCGAAGGTTTTTTTCACACATAAATGTCTTCCATTTTACAAACAATTTAAGGCCTAAATTTTTGTCAGAAATCGACTTATATGTTTGTTGAGAAGCCGCCATTTTGTCAAAAATTACTATTTTGCCTATGCCTTCGATCAATTACAAGGTAATTATATTAACGAAATATTTTTGGTTTTTTTTTTCATTTTAAATGATCCAGTCCAGAGATATAGTGCTCACAGCGAGACGCCTTTCTTAGAGGTGCTCTCGGAGATCAGCTATAGCTTTCAGAATTATTATTTTCACAAATATAAAATGTTAAAATACAGTCAAAAGTTACCGTAATATGTGTGCAAATTTTTACGTTAATAGATATAACGGTCTCCTCGAGGAAAATTCTTGAAAAATCGATCTTTTTGGGCCTCCTGACTGTATATAACCCCTTAAGCGCGTTTTTCTCGATACGCTGTTTTCAAAGTCGGTGGACATGATATCTCGAGAACCACTTGATGGATTGTTTCCAAATTTACAGCAGATACGACGAGAAACATTTGAAGGTCGTTGACGATCTCCTTTTCTTAAAATCGATCTAAATTTTTTCAAAATTCCATAAAAACCACGACTTTTCAAATATATTTTGTATACTCGAGGTTCAATACGACGCCACGTTGCTAAAAAATATTTTTTCGAAAATCGACGATCGTCAACGACTCGTATTTATTGTTACTTTGAATATCCCGTGTGGCTCCAAGTTGTCGAATGGACCGTTTAAGCTAGAAAGTGTCCACCGCCAAACGTCGCGAAAAAAATTTCATCATCTGCCGAGGCCATGTTTTCGTTTTTTTTTTAAACATTTTTTCAAAAGCCTCTCAATACATGTACACGCGTGTTAAAAAAATGTGTTTCTTGTTCACCAACCGTTCCCCAGAAAAAATCCGAATTCGACCATTTCTTCCGAGCCTCTAGGTACCGTCTTGAAACCGAAAAAATGCAGTTGGGAAAGTCTCCGGAAATGTTTATCGAGAATATTTCAAAGTCCTCGTATTTGAACGAGCAAAATTTGTTCGCCGTCTCGCCAGGGCTGACAGGGACTAATTTTATTCCCCGTGCTCCAGTTCCAAGCGCCTTCTCTCTTCAACCCTCCCTAAGGAAAATGAAAATTCCAAAGAATTCCGACACAAAAACCCGAAAGAATCCCCAATAAATTCCAAAGCGCTAAACACCAAGAACTATTCAACCAAATTGGGTGCCCCCAAACCCAAACAAACCCCTCCCGCGGATCACATTAAGAGGCTATACCAGTGTGACACTTAAAAAAAATCGATTTTTTTTTTGCTTTTTTCGACAGTTTATACTTTCAAGAATACTCTGTAAAAATGTCAAAGCCGTATCTCTAATACTCCCTGAATGGCAGCCTTCTAAAGAGCAACCGCTCATGGGTATAAAATCGATAGTTAAATCTTTAAACGCGTTTTTCTCGAAATGAGATTTTAAAATTTGCTGACATTGTAACTCATAGGGCAATTATCCGATCGACTTGAAATTTGAACTGAGTACTCTTGAATATATTTACTCTACAATGACGTCGGATATTTTTGATTGGATGAAAATTGACGACTTGGCATTGAAAAAAACGACCATTTTATAGGCAAGAAAACAGACTTTTTTTCATAACTACGCCATTTTGTTAGATTTTGATATTTTCCGAAAATCCTACGTCATTGTACAGGAAATACCTTCCAGTTTAAAGACATTTTTTCTTTTTCGGTTTCGGCTACTGAATCGGCCGGAAACATGTCAACAGTGGAGGAACTTTTTTTCGGCGCCTCCGAAGGCAGCGCATAAGTCGCTTGGATCTCAATATTTTTCTATGAAAAAATTATGTAATATAGGTCAAATATAGCCAAATATATTCTTAATTTTCCGAAGCATTTAATTGAGTACTTTTTTTTCCAAATAATTCCCGAAAATCACCCAAATTTTTAGCGTCCACACTGGTTTAGCCCTTTAAACATCGCCCCCTTATCCGAATGCAAATTCAATAGAAAAAAAAAAAATCCGAATGAAACGTAAAAAAAGACGTATTTTTCTCGATAAGTTTGCGTGTGCTTGAAAGCTCTCCGGTGTTCAGCCGAGTAACAATACGAGGAGGGACTTGTAAGTGGCGCGAGTCGACGACGAGGACGACAATCGTGCCGCGCGCGAGGCGAAGTCAGACGAGCGCGTATCCCTCTCTCTCTCTCTCTCTCTCTCTCTCTCTCTCTCTCTCTCTCTCTCTCTCTCTCTCCGTCTCGTTGCCCGTGGCAAAGTTTTAACGGCTATAGCCGCCGCGATTTTGGAACAACGTCGAAGGTGTCGCGGGGACGGGAGGGCAGAATGAGATTTAGTGAGCAGCGAGGATCCATCGCGCTTGCGTGGATGATCGTTTTTCGACGGTGGGTACGATTCTTACCGGCGCGCGCCATACGAACGACGACTGGTCGCGCACTACGAGTAGGGCGCTGGTCGGCTCCGAAACCCAGAAGAAGAGACGACTCGTTAGACGATAGCCACGACGAAAAACCTCGACTAGCAAACTCTTACCCACCCTAACCAGTCGTTCTCTCTCTCTCTCTCTTTCTCTTTCTCTCTCTCTCTCTCGTACCGACTCTCTCTCTCTCTCTTTCTCTCTTACGTCAACCGACTCTCTCATTCTCCGTTTTCTCTCCTCACCACACGCACATATATATATTTTGCTACATCGAATTCACACGGACAGTAACACACACTCCATATCTCGGGTAATTGATAAGCTGAAACGCGAACGGGTTTTGCCTCATTTCACCAAGGCCCGGAGTTCACGTCGCGTCGGCGTATATGTAATCTAATTTTTTTTTTGTTTGGTTGTTTTCTCGATCTTCGCACCGGGTGTGATCGACGACCCGGCGTTCTCCGTCGTCGATAAAAACGATCGATAACAAAAAAAAACAAAAAAAAAACAAACAAACAACCCCGCCGTTACATCGCGCGACAGCCGAGGAGAATTTCACTGCGGGGGAGGTATAAACCTCTGGTGATAAGGGAAACATTCGACGAGCGGATATTGGAGGTGAAAACGACAGGGTGAAAAAAAGGAAGAAAGAAAAGTCGAAGAAAAAATGTCGTCTTCAGCGGTGCATCAGGCGAAAACGTCCAAGTACACTTACCGCTCGAGCGGGGGTGGATCAGCCGACGTGAGCATCGAGTACAGCGCCGACCTGACCGCTCTCTCCAGGCTTGAGGTACGTCTCTTTGGTTGTCTTTTTTTACTCTCTTTTTCTCTCGTCTCCGAGTCCTCGTCCCATCTGCCACAGCCCTGCGCCACTTAGTTGTAAAAAAACGAAAATCCCCAAATTCGCCGCGAGAGTGTAAAAAAAAGTGAAACGCGATGTCCGGGAATCGAATGACGAAAATGGACTTCCGGACTGTTGGGGAGAGGAGAAAAAGTGATGGACGAGAAACTACTGACGCAACGTGAGGTGCGAAAAAAAAAAAGAATCATCGGTAACGTCTCGGCGAACGACGCTCCCGTCGTTTTCTCACCATTCGTTTATTCTTCTCGTTGTTGTTGTTGTTTCGAATTTTTTGAATTTTTCATCTTTTCCCCTTTGGAGAAATGCTCCGAGAGTCTTTAAACTCGGGGATTGAGTGACGCGGATGCGAAAGTTCAGTGACCATAAGGGATGTTAGTGCCAACGTATATGTACGCGCGTACGTAAGAAGGAAGACGAAAGTGAAGACCGCGGACGATGCAATGGTAGCTAAACGGAATAGCTCGGTACGAAAATAGTCGCGGCCGGATGAATATCCCTCTCGTTGGCGGCCCTCCCTTGAGAGAAGATCGCACCAGCGAGAGCGATACGCGCGTGTGTACATACGTGCGTGTGTGCGCGCTTTCGATCCTACGCTACTTGCAATGGCCACGTACCGAAACGTTTATCTCGTCACTCCGTGGCGCCCCAATGACGTATCGGCCCATCTGCCCATGCCTATCGCCTCGTACTGTTTTTCCTCACACCCCCGTCCTGTCCACCCTAAAAACCCATCGCCCACGATCGAAAAATCAAAGACGAGGAAAAATTACCGATTTCTCAGCCGATCGAACGATCCGGAGGAAATTGGATCATTCGCCTGATAAATTTCTGTCGTCGCGTCGACGATCATCGATGACGAACGATCGCACCAGTTCGCCAGACGGAATTATCGATATTGGCGAAAATTTGGCCAATCGGTACGAAACGATCGGCAATTGACTCGTGCCGATTTCCTCAGCTTCCGTCAGTCCCAAAAACAACCCCCGCGCGACCAAGTCACGCCTCTTACCCCGGATATATTTTCGTCCAAGCGTTACGTAAAGCGAGCCTCGCTCGAGACAATTTCGAAGAGGCGGCATGAAAAAAATCGCATCTGTTGCAGGACAAAATCCGCCTGCTCCAGGATGACTTGGAGTCCGAGAGGGAGTTGCGTCAGAGGGTGAGTAAAAAAATCACACTTCCAACGAATAAATCTCGCAAATTGTTCAATTATTCACGGTCTTAGGAGAAGAGAAAAAAAGACAATTTGATTTCGGCCGTGATGCAACGAATTCTGCAAAACGTTGTTGGCCGACGTGTGTGAAAGATCGAGAATCGTGAGTTTGGGGAGCGAGGCAAAATCTCGGTAGAGTCGTAAACTTTCCAGTGTAAACGGGGCGAATATTATTTTTGGAATTGCGTTTTAACGGGGATAATATAACGGCAGGAATCCGAATATTGTGTAAGAAAAGCTGTGAGCTCTCCTCGCGCCTGAGATTTTCCTGGGGTAGGAAAAGAGATGAAGAACAGTGGGTTGGAGGGCCATGGGGGCGAGGGGAGGCGGCGGGGTAGGGGGACGGGTAGACGAAGAGAGAAAGAGCGAGAGAGAGAGAGAGAGACGAAAAGGGGGATATAGCCACTAGGTCGAAATGTCCAGCTCTCACGTCGTTTCTATTTTGGGTATCTTCGAGCTCTACAGACGACGAGAGAGAAACGAGCTTAAAGCTCTCTCCTCTCCTCTTTTCTATGCATTCCTTATAAACTCTCTCGTGTGCTTCATGAAAGCCTCCTTTCGCCACGAAAAAACGAACGAGCACTTTGCCACCGGCCAAAGAAGAAGAAAAAAGCTGAGAAAAATATTCGAAAGGAAAAGAAAACAGCTGAAAAAATTACAGCCCTGGCATGAATTTTTCACGGGATGAGAAGGAGAGAAAAGAATGCGCAACATTTTTTTTCTTTTTCTTTGGCGGACGTTGAATCATCCCTCGCACACACACACACACAGACTTCATCTCGAATACACGAGATACATAAACGCATCGTTTGTAATATGAATAAAGCTACGGATATAGAGGCCGGCGTTCCGAAATTAGATCGTTCGCTATTCGCGATGTGCAAGAGAGACACATCATCCGCGCGTGGCTCTGTGTGTGTGTGTGTGTGTGTGTGTGTGTGTGTGTGTGTGTGTGTGTGTGTGTGTGTGTGTGTGTGTGTGTGTGTGTGTGTGTGTGTGTGTGTGTGTGTGTGTGTGTGTGTGTGTGTGTGTGTGTGTGTGTGTGTGTGTGTGTGTGTGTGTGTGTGTGTGTGTGTGTGTGTGTGTGTGTGTGTGTGTGTGTGTGTGTGACGTCAGCCTATATCCATATACATCGAGGAATTTTGTTGTCACACTCGCCCATGATATTGCCCCGGAAAAAATTGCACCGCGCTAAATTATAGCTTCGAAGTTGGCTTTTGCGGAAAAAAGATTCTTTTTTACACTTTTTTAATTCTTTTATCAACGTTGAAATTTTTTTTTTCCCGGCTTCGAGCATCTTTGGTGAATATTCTCAGTCCGAGTGAATTTCGCAGTTGGTATAGAACTTTTGAAAAATTGGGTATCGAAAAGATCGATTTTCATTGCACTCTGAGGATGGAAAATTCAACATCAATTTATTCGTTTACGTGGGAATTCTATTTCGGGATGTACTCAACTGATACGAGCTACATCCGGTCGAACAAACTCACGCAGGCTCATTTTGTCTCGTTGATGAGTCGGATAATCTTGGCTTTGTGATTCTTCGACTTAATTATAGATACGCGCTAATTATAGATGCGTTTTTTCGATGAACAACTCTCGCAGCTGAAAACTCGAACGAAAGAATATTTATCTTTGATTGACGAATGATAAATGAATTTTCTAGGTCACGAGTGAGAGGCATTTTGACGGATAACCTCTTTTTATTTCCCAGATCGAACGCGAACGCGCCGATTTGAGCGTACAAGTTATTCAGCTGTCCGAACGCCTTGAGGAGGCTGAGGGTGGCGCCGAATCTCAGGTCAGAACGATGCTAAATCCGCTTATTTTTACGAAATCAAAAAATAAACAAAAATCTTTCAAATACTTTTCTTGGAGTCACTCGAGTTTGGGACTGTAATAATTAAAAAATAACATCCGAATGTTTCCATTGATAAGTGATTATTGCGACTGTTAAATCCATTCCACACGCTATATTTTTGTTGCAATCGTTTGATTAATTTGACGATGACGTTTACCGTTTTTATCCTCACTGCCGAGTCGGAGGAAACGCCAAAAAATGTTCGTGCGCATGTACAAAGAATAAAATGTTTTTCTCGCCCGACAGTTTGAGATCAACAAAAAGCGAGACACGGAACTGTTGAAACTTCGCAAGCTTCTCGAAGATGTGCATCTCGAGAGCGAAGAAACGGCCCACCATCTGCGCAAGAAGCACCAAGAAATCGTGGTCGATTTTCAAGATCAGATCGATCAGCTGTCAAAGGCTCGCGCCAGGTCAGTACGAATGAGCAGCTATGCCACTTCGAAAGACTCTAATTTATTTCCGACCAATCGCATCCCTCCACATCCGATCCCTTTTTTTTTCGTCATTTTACTTTTGCCAAATGTTCCTGCATACCCGAGTCGAAATTTAGACCCTCCTTTGAATGCTCGAGAACCTATTTCCTTTGTAACGCACAGACCACCGCCCTCCTTTGACTCCCCTTGAACCTATATGGAGAAATTTGCACCGTTGGCGACCCTCCTTTAGCCCTACTGAACCTTCTATTCAACCTCCTGAGCCTCCCTTAGGCCTATGGCTCTGCGAGCCACCGGTGAAAGGAGTCAAAGGAAAGTTAGTAGGGCGAAAGGAGGTTTAAAAGAGGGTCTGTAGGTTTGCGTAAGCATTAAATCAGGCTCACTAGGGTTTAAAGGAGGTTCAGATGAACCTACTAAGCCTCCTTTGAGTGAAAAAGTCCAATTTCTGCCACTTTTGGAGGTTCAGTAGGTTCTGATATACATGTTTTTGAGATTTCCATTTGAACCTCTTGAACCTCCATTGAATGACAAATTGGGATCGAAAGGAGGTTTAAAGGAGGGTCTAAATTTCGACTCGGGTACTCCACCGTCGTCGATCCGGAACAAGGGAAACGACGAATGAAATTTTCGTTGTATTTCGTTGTCTCGCGCCTACGGAACTGGCCACTTTCCAAGCTAAACCTCGCTCTCTAAACATAGTTCGGGACTTTCGGCATTGCCCGGCTCCGGTTCGTCCCTACACAATGTTACAAGGACGTGTCTGACGCTTTGACGAACATTCTTCCGATCTTTGGATCGAGATCTCTCTTCGCATCCGCAAGACGATCTTTTCGAAATATCCCTCCGGATTATCCCAGCGGGGATCAGTAGGAAGTCCGTAGGGCGACCTTTAAAAATCCCACCCCCAAATTTATTGGAGCAGCAATCAATTTACTGCGAGACAACGCATCGGTTGAAAAATCACCGAAAATTGGGCATGTTGAAAACTTCATTGTTGGAACGCAATCAAAAATTCTTTTCTATTTTTACCAGTCCTTCATCTTCACTATTATTCAACATATTTTCAACCGGCACACTTGTCCCTCTCTTCTTATTGTTGACTCGATTATTATAGCATCGTCGCGGAAAATAATCGAGCAATTCTCGTAGCTCAGATGGGACGAAAAAATCACACAATCAAGAAAAAAATTATTCACATTCCCGCAAACGTTAATACGTCAATAAAATAAATATTTTATTAATCTCAGTAGCCAATTCCATTTTTCTACATCTAGAGAATTATCAAAATAGCAAAATAATTTTTTCATCTACTTTTTTAATAAAGTTGATAAATCACATTCACGACAAGCCCGTTTAAATGGGGATGATTTCGACTGTCGACATTCGTTCCGAGAAGACTGTGGAGGTCCCAAAAGTAACGTGGAGTCCACGAGGGTGGTTCGCAGACTCGAAAAACTTCTCGAGCACCCCAATGTCTTCTTTCGGCCAAAAAGTTGGGGCATTTGCGAAAGGGGGTTGGTCGATCTTGGTCGAGACGAAAATGCGAACGATTGGACAGGTGGAGAAAGGAGTCCACCTGTTGAAGGGTGCACGGGGGTGGGCGAGGGTAGGCGATGTAGGAAGAGGTTAACCACCGAGTTGTTTCGCTAAAATGGCGCTTCAACGGACTTATAATTCCTACGTGTATCTCTCTCGCACACGCACACACACACGCACTCACACACAAACACAGATATACAAATGCGACTATTACGACGAGTTTTGATCTCCATTCGTTCATCTCTGTCTTTCACGTTTGGTGCGTTCTCTCTCTCTCTCTCTCTCTCTCTCTCTCTCTCTCAACGACTCCGTCGGCGTATAACTATTTTTAACCCGCGTGCGTTCGAGTCGCGAGAGTCACGAGAAAGAGAGAGAAAGAGAGAGAGAGAGAGAGAGAGAGAGAGAGAGAGAGCAATCCTCAACCCCGCACTTTGCCGCGCCATATTAGTACACGAAGACCGCGGTCCGAGTCCCCACTATACCCACGAAATCGTCTCGCATGACACCTTACACCCTCCATGGACGCGTGGGTGGATCGTCAACGCGAAAAACAATTTCTTTTATCTACTTCTCTCTCTTTGTATTCCGACTCCCTCCCTCCCTCCCTCTCTCTCTCCCTCTCTCTCTCTCTCTCTCTCTCTCTCTCTCTCTCTCTCTCTCTCTCTCTCTCTCTCTCTCTCTCTCGCTCTCTCCCGTTCCTTATGTTCCTCGTCATCAGGCTGTCACGGGATAAAAGTTCCCGTCCTCTCTATCGAAAGTACCCGAGGAATCAAAAACCTCCAGTAAACCCAAACACAGCCAGGCAATCGAAAGTAACCGGGGAATACAACGTCCCCAGTAAACCCAAACAGACCCGGACAGTTGACAGTATCCGCGAAATAAAAAATGACGAAGGGAGAACGTCAAGTTACAGATCTAGGACAGTGTGAGGGTGAATACGCTTTAAGGTTCTTACAAATGTTCAGCAATACGTAGTTGATGATTGAAGTTTGATTACTGGTGTTATACGAGGAATGAGGACGAGATTATGAAGATTGGGAAAATTTCGATCTACTTGAAGCAAATGGTATCTGCTCAGGTCGTGATAGAGTTGAGGATCTTTGGTTGAAAAGGGTGGTGCATGGGCGGTCGAGAAATGGGATTCGATTTGGAATAGGCAATAGGCACGGGTATATGATTATGGCTGATGATTAGGAATTATTAAATTAGGGGACCATCTTTTGAGGGATCTTTAATTCCCCGGAAATAATAGGGCACTATATTCATATCCTCTCCATCGAAAGTAGATTCGTTTATTCCAAATGTACAGCTTACGCTTTTTACAATACCCCTCCTCTTTCCACTTTTCTCTCCGTCGAAAATATCCGAGGAATCAAAACCCCTCAGTAAACCCAAACAGACCCAGACAGTTGACAGTATCGGCGAAACAGAAGATGACGAAGGGAGAACGTCAAGTTACAGATCTAGGACAATGTGAGGGTAAATACGCTTTATGTTTCTTACAAATGTTCCGAAATACCTAGTGATTGACGTTTGATTGTTGATGATAATGAAATTTCAATCTACTCGAATCAAATGATCCGATGATGTCGGAATAAAGTTGAGGATCTTTGGTTGAGGAGAGGGGCGTATGGGATGGGTGATAGATGGGGGTATATTTTTTTGGTTGATCATCAAGAAATATGAAATCAGGGCCCGAAATTATTAAGGGTTTTTAATTCCCCCCAAATAATGGCGGGAATTAATATGGGAAATGGGAGTATGATAAATATGGGAATGGGAATATAACTTTCCATGATCGAACGACGATCGCCGATTTCCCATATTCGCCTAGGCCAATACTTGGATGGGTGACCTTCACTGGCTCGCACGGTGAAAGGGAAAGGAATGAGATCGTACGCAAGGGCATACGAAAAAGCATTACGAATAAGTGATCTACGATACTTTAATAGCAGGAAAGAATGAAGGACAAAATAAAAATGGCAATAATTTTCAGATCGGACAAGGAGAAGGCCAAGTTCCAGCAGGAAGTGTACGAGCTTCTCGCTCAACTCGAAAATGTCACGAAGGAAAAGTCCCTTTCGTTGAAGACGGTCGAAAAACTTGAGATTCACGTTTCCGAACTGAACGTCAAAATCGAAGAATTGAATCGCACGATAATCGACATCACGAGCCTGAAAACTCGCATCTCACAAGAGAACATCGAACTGGTCAAGGAAGTTCAGGACTTGAAGGTTCGTTGAAAAGACATTAAACGAAAAATTCTCTATGGAGAATCCAATTGGACTTTTGACAGTTTGATCCTCGCTCTCATGCTCTTGGGCTTTAATATCCGCAGGTCAATATGGAAAGCATAAATTACACCAAGACCCAGCTGATCAGCCAATTGGAGGACTCGCGTCGTCGTCTTGAAGACGAGGATCGTCGTCGATCCATGATGGAGGCGTCTTTGCACCAGGTCAGTAATTCAACATCATAAATCCGCGTGATTTATGTTTATTTTTTTAAATCGATGAAAAGTACAATCTACATTCTCAAAATAGGAAAATAGAGAAGCAGGAGACTCACAGTGCAAATTTAATTTTAAATAGATATTGCGAGAAGTGACGCTAAATATATTGATAATTTGTACATCATTTCTTTATAAAGATAGCCATGAAATATGAAATATATAAATTGATAAATGTGAAACATAAAATACAAAATATAACATATGAAGTACAAAACAGAAAATATCAAATACAAAACATCAAATTTAAAATCAAACAATACCGTAATCACTACCATTAATTTTTTTAAATCTAACACTTCGCTGCAAAAACAAAAAATGTTACATATAAACTACAAAATATAAAATACGAAGTACAAAATGAAAAATATAAAATAATTTATATTTTATATTTTTAAATATGGAATGAAAAAATATATAAAAAGTCGTACATTAAGATCATGCAATATCGTAATTACCACCACAATTTTTTTTTCGAGTCTAACACTTTCCCCCTCCTAAAAATGTCTGAAAATACTATAAAAAATTAAACAAGGGCTCTTTACCGACAGACGATAATTTAACTTTCCTAACAGCTTACAAAGCTCCTCACGTGCAACTTATTTATATTGGACAAAAAATACATCACATAGAAATTCGCACTTTAACAAACTTGACAGAGAAGTTTGCTTAAAAGTGTCGAACCAAAACCAAAACCAGTACTCAATGTTAAATATGAAATGATACGAACGTTGGCAGATCGAAGTTGAATTGGAATCGGTGCGCGTTCAACTGGAAGAGGAGTCCGAGGCCCGTCTGGACCTCGAGCGCCAATTGGTCAAGTCAAACGGCGAGATTTCCGTCTGGAGATCCAAGTACGAGACAGAGGCCAACGCTCGCGCCGAAGAGGTTCGTGTCCCTTTTATTTACGTTCGATCGAAAATTTCCAATGATTTTCCATAATTACCAATCGATGCCAGTTCTCTCAACGTTCCCGTAATTCTTCGATACGCAGGTAGAGGAATTGCGTCGCAAGTACAGCGCGCGTATCCAAGAGCAGGAGGAGCAAATCGAGAATCTTCTCGTCAAGATAAACAATCTTGAGAAGCAGAAATCTCGTCTTCAGTCCGAAGTCGAAATTCTCATAATTGATTTGGAGAAGGTAAGCCTTCGAGGCTCATTTTTGGCTACGGTTTTACCCAAACAAGCGACAACTTTAAACTTACGTTTATCCTCGTAACTATTCTTCTTTTGAAAGGCCAATTCAACAGCTCGGGAGCTCCAAAAACGCGTCGAGCACATGGAAAAAGTGAACATCGAATTGAAATCGCGCCTCGAGGAGACCGTCACGTTGTACGAACAGAGTCAACGCGATCTTCGCAACAAGCAGCAAGAACTTATGCGCTGCAGCGCCGAATTGGAGAAGACCCGCGATCTCAAGGAACAGCTCGCTCGCGAGAACAAAAAACTCGGAGGTAATAATTCCTTTCTTTCTTTTTTACAATATTTCTCTTAAGGCAGGATTCTACTTTGTAACCATGAAAAAAACGCTATTTTCGTGAATTTTTTCTGAGAATACTATTTAAGATATCGATATGGGGTTTAAACTGTTCAATAAATACACTCTTTAAGTACATAAACAAATTTTTTTTAATGTATTTTATTCATTTTTTGTACACGTAAAATATGTTTAAAGCCAACGCCTCGAAAAGCAGGTACCGTTGCCGTGGTCGTGAAATCTTCCCGACGGATGGTCTGAAACAAAAAAATCAAATAGTTTCATGTTCAGTATGTCTTCAGGAACCGACCTAACTAGAATATTTTATATACGTGCAAAATTAACAAAATAGCGGCTAAAATACGAAAAAAAAAATGCGTTTTTTTTGGGTCTTTTTTTGCAATAAAAAAATAGTTCTAATCAAAATTTTAAGTTGATTGTCGTTAGGTTGGTTGGTACACACATATAGAATATGTGTTCCAAATTTCATAAGGAACGGTTCAGTACTTTTTGAGTTATCACGACCACGGTACTTGAAAATGTCGTTTCGAGAAAAACGCGTTTAAAGTTTTGCTGAGTGATAAATCGTAGAAAAAATTATCTTACCCTCAATCCGCGATGCCTGGCCCATATAATATGCCTTCGCCGAACATTCTTGAACATATTTACTTTCGAAAAATGTAAAAAAAAAAAAAAAATTTTGTTTTCAAAGTTTCAAAGTAGAATCCTGCCTTAAACTTCTTCCCAAATCATTCCACGATAATTCGTTTATTTCCTATCATTGAATGTCAAATCTCCGAAAAACCTGACAAAAGTGTAAACACGGAACAATTGCATTTTTCAATTCTGCAACTTCGCAAAGTTCAACGTTTTTTTTTCTCTACGTAATAGACGTCCAATGCTTTCGCATTATTTTATATCGCTTTACCTTTCGCGTCGATAATACCGATGATGAAACGTTTTCCAAAATGATTCCGGTAGACGATTTGAACGACGCGAAGAACCAGCTGGCCGACATGAACCGCAGACTTCACGAATTGGAACTCGAGCTCCGTCGTCTGGAGAACGAACGCGAAGAACTCGCTGCCGCGTACAAGGAAGCTGAGGCCGTAAGTTTTGATTCGATTTGAACTCGAAAAAGCTTCTATAGAGTTACTATATATATAATGGAATGATATATCAAATATTATCTTATATAATATCTATTGATGTTTACATAATTTTATATATACATTATATGAAGTAAAAGTAACATTACATTATATATCATATATATAAAATGAAATTTTACACGAAAATATATTAATTATTATTATTGGAGTTAATACATATATATCATTTTCTTATTATTATTCATTATCATGTATAATACTATACAATAATTTTATTTTATATAATATTATTTCGTTATTATTATTATTATTGTACTTTTTTCTTGTAGATGCTATTGTACGAGCTCTCCCCCTTTATTACAGTCCCACCATATTTAATTTCTCATTCCCCATTTTTGTTATTATTATACATAAATATAAAACTAGTAACTTCACGAGTAAACCAAGTAAGGATAATATCTATTGATGTTTACATAATTTTATATATACATTATATGAAGTAAAAGTAACATTACATTATATATCATATACATAAAATGAAATTTTACACGAAAATGTATTAATTATTATTATTGGAGTTAATACATACATATCATTTTCTTATTATTATTCATTATCATGTATAATATTATACAATAATTTTATTTTATATAATATTATTTCGTTATTATTATTATTATTGTACTTTTCTCTTGTAGATGCTATTGTACGAGCTCTCCCCCTTTATTACATTCTCACCATATTTAATTTCTCATTCCCCATTTTTGTTATTATTATACATAAATATAAAACTAGTAACTTCACGAGTAAACCAAGTAAGGATCTAGGTAATTAATTTGTAGGGATGATGAGTTTGGAGCTCATACTACCCTACAATTAAAACGATAATTATCGATTCTCAGGGCCGCAAGGTCGAGGAACAACGCTCACAGCGACTGTCCGCCGAATTGAGCCAACTCCGTCACGAAACCGAGCGTCGTCTCGCCGAAAAAGACGAAGAGATCGAAATCATTCGGTACGTATCGATTAATTTTATCGTTCGAACTCTTTCGCGTTCGATCGAACGATGAGTAAGGTCAGTAAACGATCTTTGTCATGCCTGCTCGAGTTGAATAATCCTTGGCATCGTCCCGTCATTTTGTCTGATGAAACGCTACATTAGTCATACGTCATTGCGTGTGCAACACGCGGGTATTTTTATTTCGTTACTCGTAGACCCAGAATTACTAATCGCATGGTTTAGCACTCGATTCGTCATTTGTTTATTGATTCGACCACTCGGTCGCGTCTCGCATTACTCTCGGATGCACACACTTATTACCTTCTTGGTCGATGAAAAAGAAAACGTGCGGAAAAGTCGCAACGCGAATGAGGAACGGGACAGTTGAAGATCAGCGGGATCGATGTTGTAGGATGGAATGCATAATTAAATGGGTACAATATTTGTTGACGATTTTACGATATTTTTTTTTTCACGAGTTTGAAAATCGCAGATTTTTCTATTATTTAAAAATAATCGGCGACGGTCGTACGATTTTTTAAATAAAAATCGGCAACGCTTGTACGATTTTCCATGAAAATGAGCCACTCGTACAATTTTCTACGGAAATTGGCAACGCTTCTGTGATTTTCTATGAAAATCGGCAGCTTTTATACAATTTTGTATGAAAATCGGCAACTTTTTTGTGATATTCTACGAAAATCGGCACCTCTTTTATGATTTTCTATGAAGCTCGGCAACTTTCATACAATTTTTTACGAAAATCGGCAAGACTTCTACGATTTTCCATGAAAATCGGCAACTTTTCTACGATTCTCCATGAAATATGGCAACTGTTCTATGATGTTCCACGCCAATCGGCAACTCTCCTACGATTTTCTATGCCCACGGCGATGCTTTTATGATTTTTAATGAAAATCGGCAACTCTTCTACTATTCTCCATGAAAATCGGCAACTATTATACGCTTTTCCACTGAAATCGGCAACTTTTGTACGATTACGATGCGATTTTCCATGAAGATCGGCAACTCTTCTACGATTCTCCATGAACAATGGCAACTGTTCAATGATTTTCCGCGCCAATCGGTAACTGTTCTACAATTTTAATTTCCATCGGCAACTCTTGTGCGATTTTCCACTGAAATCGGCAACTCTTCTACGATTTTCCACTGGAATCGGCAACTCCTGTGCGATTTTCCACTCAAATCGGCAACGCTTCTACGATTTTCCACTGGAATCGGTAACTCTTATACGATCTTCCACTGAAATCGGCAACTTTTGTACGACTTTCCACTAAAATCGGCAACTCTTCTACGATTTTCCACTGGAATCGGCAACTCTTATACGATTTTCCACTGAAATCGGCAACTTTTGTACGACTTCCCACTAAAATCGCCAACTCTTCTACGATTTTCCATGAAGATCGGCAACTTTTATACAGCTTTCCACGAAAATCGGCAAATCTTCTGCGATTGTCCATAAAAATCGTCCACTTCTACTATTCGTAACTAAAAACGTGCACTCGAGTGTTGTATCTGCGAAAAATGGCGATCCCTTGAAACTCTTTGCTTTCCCTTCTGTCCGAACCCTTTCAATCTACGAAGCGTAACAATAAAACTTCTTGTGCGACGTTCGAGTGATACAGAGTCAGATTTTTCATCAAGATCCGTCGCGACCGATCACAAGTAAAGAAAAAAAAAACCTCCGAACTCCACAGAAGTTTTTCAGCTGCTAACGAGCGCTCTCCGTCCCGTCGTTGCCCCCATCGTTCGACTAAGCTGGCCGCAAATGTCACACGGAGAAACCTCAAATCGCCATTCGCCAGCCCCGCTGTCATCGATACGACTATTATCGTCTATCAAAGTCACGGTCCAATTATTAGAAGCGCTGATTGGTTGCTCCCGATGCGAGATTATTCGCGATGGGGCAACCACGAGAATGAGAATCAAAAGGCGAAAACAAAACCACATAAATAATCGCACGTAGCTTCGATGGAGCTCACTTTTTTTGCTTCGCGATCATCCTTTCGTCACACGCATCGCGAAGTTTGATGGACAACGACGGCTCCTCCACCACCCGGGCTATCAGAAACAACGGCTAAAAAATTGAAAAAAAAGCTCGAGAAATAAAAAAAACTGCAGTCATTCCGAAAGAAGGAAGAAACCGAGTGCAAATTCTTCGATCCGTCAACCAGTGGAATCACCAGGACAGAGACAGAGAGAGATAACGAAAGACTGAAAATTCATTTAAATTCTGAATAAACATTATTGAGAATATTAAAAAGAAAAAACAAGTGCGAGCTAAAAAAAAAGAATTGCCGAATTCGAAACAAAAAAATCGGCAACTGCCGATTTTTCTATAAATTCGTGTGGATCGGGTAAAAAAAATATTGACAGCTCGAACGAAAAAATCTTCGGTCACGAGTATAAGACACGCGATAAAATCGCTCAATAATATTCGTAAGAATTCGCAAAAATATAATAAAATAAAAATAATAAAAATGCCGAGCGACATGCCCCTCGCCCAGATGCCAGTCGTCTCAAAGTGGCGTCACTATCCGACCACCGTATACGATAAGAATTACGGCTACGGTATAAATTATTACCAGCCAATGATCGATTACATGGACGAGCGTGATAATCGAAAAGCCGAGTGTCGGAATCTGTCGGTGGAGGAAAACCGCAAATTGCCCGAACTGCCGTGGTCCGACGGACGTGAAATTTGGGAAAATCGGCAAGTTTTGCCTTACACAAAGGCGGAATTGATCAAGCACGCGACCAACGCGGAAGCCCAGGCCAAGGAACATCTGTCACGCTTCAAGGTACACGATAATGACGCGAATTAAAAGAGGTCTCGAAAAACAGAAAGAGAGAGAGAGAGAGACAAAAGAGAGAAAGGAATGGGGCAACGAAAGCGGGACGCAATAACAAGGGTTTGCAATTTATTCGGGCCGGGAAGGGAGACAGGGGGAAAGGCGGGGGTAGGGGCGAAAAATGGAAGATGATTGGCGCGGGCAACTTGGCGACTGGCTGACCTTTTCTGCATCTAAATCGGTCCTGTCGAAGAGGCCAGGGCTCGCACAAGTCGCGAAACCATCAGCGATAGAAGCATTTCGGCACCGTGCACCGAATGACGGCTCGACTTTTCTCTTACCACTGCCACAATTTACCCTAACCGCGAATCGACGCACTTCGTACTTTTTGCTCTCTCGTTTACGCGTGAAACTTTCTTTTTCGTCCACTTTTTTTGCTCGATTCGTTCTGTGATCGGCAGTACGCCTTCGATCCTCGTTCGAAACGCGCCCGCGAAAAAAATTGCTCGTTCGTATGTACGGAAGTGAAAAACATTCATTTGTACGTGTTCCAAGAGGGTGAGATTTATTGTAATTATTATTTTTCGAGGCAGAGACGATTTTTGGGCCTTTTCTGAATTTCCAATGCTATAGACAATTTTGAGACCATTTTTGGCCGATCTTCCGCCATACGGACAGTATTTTGTAACGTTAAAATATGAATTACATGTGGTTGTCCAAAATTTTTTATTAAGGATGTTGAGTCCCTATGAAACATGTTAATGTTAATTGTTCAATAAATAGCTTCTTAATCGTCATGAAATTTTTACACGACCTCCTGAATACTTCAAGTAAAAACATACCAAATTTTCAGAATTCTATCATCATTACTTCAACCTCCTTAAGGGTTGAAATAAAAAATGATAAGAAGATTCGGAAAATTTGGTATGTTTTTGTGTGAAGTATTTAAGAGGTCGTGTTAAAATTTCACGACGATTAGGAAGCTCGTTATTAAAAAATTAACATTTTGTTAAGAACAATTTTTAAAAGAAATTAAAAAAAATTTATCAATAAACATCGTTTTGTTTACGTTGCTTTCAGTATATTGTAGATATTATAAAATTGAGAGGTCAAAAAAAAACTTATTGCAAAGTTACATCAGTTTCCATAAAACAACATTTAATTTGTGAATGTTAATTGTTCAATAACGAGCTTCCTAATTATCGTGAAATTTTTACGCGACCTCTAAAATACTTCATACAAAAACATACCAAATTTTCAGAATTTTATCATCATTTGCGATTTGGGACTCAACATCCTTAAATACGTATAATTATAATCTGCATTTTGTAATTTTTCGACAAGTCACGAAATATAAGTGATTTTTTGTACTCGTGTATAAATTTGGCTTAAATTGTATCGATAATTTTATAATATATAATTGTGGAACGTATTATTATACGTGTAGTATATAATGTATGAATATACGTACATAGGAGGATTTCACGAATAGTAAATATTATTTAGAGATGCCAGTAGCGAAGGTGCCAAAAATACGTTTGCCATAAGCGAACACCGGGCTTTGACAAAATTCTATATTTAGCTGTACAGGGTGACAATTAAAAGGTAGCCATATGATTTTTAAGGGTCTGGCGCGGAGGTTCGCCGCCGAGAAAAATATAATGTTCAATCTTCCGTTGCCACACTTACGGCCATGATTTTGACACACCAGGTCAATTTGAATCGGATGGTGGTCAAAACACCTACCATCACCGACCCTTCGGTCGGTTTTTATTCTAAAAAATCACGAATACACTTTCAACACTTCGTAATATGTCTGTATACTTAAAATTCGAAAAACGTAAAGTGAAATTTTCGTAAAAAATGCTTGAAAATGTTCAATTTTGGCAAAATAAGGCAATTTATAAAAAATTCGTCGGGTCAAAATGACCCAATGTAAAAACCGGGTCAAAATGGCCCAGTGTGTCAACGGAGGATAAATTATTTTTCAAGACGTCTTCGAAAAAAAATAGTATATTTTTACGACAAGGAGTATGTACCAGAAAAAATTGAGCATTCTGGAAACTAATCAACTTTCCATTTAGACCTCGGGAGAATGAAGAATAATTAAATTCCGAACACAAAACACCCCTGAAAAAAACATTTCTTCTTCTTTTCATTTCACATTGACATTTTCTTCGAATGTAATTAACTATAATGTTAAAGTTTGAATCGTTAGGATGCAACGAGAATGAATTCTTTGTAATTGTTCAAATTTTTCTTACCGATCCAGCCCCTAAAAATCACTGAAACATTTTTACGTATTTTTATTAGAGATTTTCGACCTTAATTTGCACGAAAAAAAAGCTGTGGGTAATGATAAAAATGAATGAACAAAAATTACAAAAAAAAACATTGCATTTCGGGGATGTAAACTTCACCGTCATAATAAAATTCCACTTATCCATTTTGAGGTAAATCATTGATAATTTCTCGACGACCGAATGCACAAAAAAAGTCTTCCCCGAGTCTTCCGTATTAGGAATCAAATTATCTTCATTCTCCTCTACTCGAAATGAAACTCTGATTTTTTTGCCCAGAATGCTCAATTTTTTCGACACCCACTACTCGTCACAAAAACACGCTATATTTTTTTCGTCTCGAAAAACCATTGAAAATCATATTATTTCTCGGTTGAAAAATCTCCGCGCAGCACCTTCAGAAAACAACAACAACAAAAACGCAATACCCAAATCTACGATTGACTCCAAAAAACGGCAATGCTAAGAGTACACTTTTAAGGCGTTACCCCCACTTGTAGCCCAAAAAAGGCCTTTTTCATGAATTTTTTTAAAGAAAACTACAAAACTTTTTTAATTGATCAATATACCATCTTAAAGAACACATCTTGAAGAACTTTCAGTAATTTTTTTATTGAAAAATATTACATTGCTTAGTGGCAAATGGCCGTCAATGAAATAATGTTTTTATATACACGGTTTGCGGTGACCAACATTGCGGCGAAGTGGATCATCTGAAAAAAAAATGCGGATGGATTTAGTCAAATATAAGTATAAACTAGTCTTTAATCGAAGGATTTTAAAAAATATTCATTTTTCACAAAATGGCGGACAGTCAAAGTTAATGGTTCGATTTTAACGACAAAAAACGGCCGTTTTTGGCTATAAAACGGCCATTTTTTTTCGAGAAAAAAAATCGAACGATTAAATACTACATTTTTATGTATTAAATAAGCCTGCAAAATTTCAAGAAGATCGGTTCATTAGTGTTCGAGTAATCTTGGTCACCGACTTCAGAAATGCCATTTTGAGAAAAACGCGTTTAAAGTTTCAATTTCAGTTCTTCAATTCACGGATTCTTCTCTTTCAACCCTCATATCTCAGTCAATTTTGTTCGGATCGACTTGAAATTTTCAGGACGTATTCTCAGATACTTATACTTCAAAAAAATGCAATAAAAAAAGTCGATTTTTTCAAAATCGCAAGTGGGGGTAACCCCTTAAACGGATCGATGAATGATGGCCGTTATTGGATAACGATAATTCATAGATCCCAGCGCATAATGATTACCCGTCGTTAAATCGTATTTTCCGAAGCTGGCAAAGCGCTCGGACTTTAGTCTGAAGAAAGCGATCGAGGCGAGCCGCGTGACCAAAGAGGTGCTAACGACATCTAAGCTCGTAGGGAAGAAAAAAACGGCGATGTCATCGAGAATACGGGAGATGTGCGCGTCCCAGGAGCTGGCCGAGGACATGGCGTCGATGGCCGATCTCTCGGTGCAGAACATACGAAACATGCAAATGATCAAGGACGTCAAACAGGCGTTGGAGCACGGCAAGAGTTTTCGCGGCAGATCCGCGAGGAGCATCGAATTTCATTTGAAAGCGGAAGCGCTGAAAAATTGCACCCAGACCGAGGAGATCGCCGATATACGCAAATATCAGAGGGAGAGCACGAACGCGTTCAGGGAAGACAGGGATCACGAGGGCATGATGAAAGAGAGAGCTAGACGTTTTTACAAGACCGAGGAGGACTTCGAAAGATTGGACGAACTCACCGATCAGCTCAAAACGATCGAGTGCAAATCCAACGTTTATTTTAGCGACAAGAGGTAGCCGAGAAAAAACTGAAAAAACGAAAGAACGAATTCCCAAGTAGTCCCCTGCATCGTGCTAATCCTTGACGACACCGAGGCAAAATTCATGAGCACGAAAAACTCGGGGATAATTGATTTGAAAAATTGTGCTTTTTTAAAGTGAATCTTTCACGAAATTGTGTATTTACCTATCTTTGTGATTTTTTCCCCATTTTTTTCGCACGTTTAAGGGGGGAGACATTTTTAGGCGAGGAAAAAAGTAGATGATTTCTATGATTTTTTTTTAAGGCAAGATTTGTTCGCCTGTTTTTAAGACTCAGGGTATGTTTTGTAACCACTTTTGGGTCTTACATGGTATTTTTTGTGTTTATTAATCTTTGAAAATGGCGGATGTATGGCACGGTCATCTAAACGGGTTGCGGCGGATGTTTCGTCAGACGTCGTGACGCGTAGCGTCGGCGGGATTGATTTTCCAAAAAAAGTTAACGAATTTTTTTCGTACACTAACACTTATTCGCAGAACGTGAACCAAGAAAAAGTGAGAAATTTTGAAAATCGATGAAGTAATACGCTTTGAAACAAAAAAATGGACTTTTCTGAAAAAATATGGCTAAATATGGCGATAAAAAAAGACTTGTTTAATTTTCAAACACATTGAGGGTCTTGTTTTAGACAATGAGGTTGAAAGCATTTATACCAAATTTCATAAAAATCGGTCCATTTTCGCCACATTTCAAAATGCAATTTAGAAGATCGCGCTGTACCTCAATTTTTTGTAATTGAAAAAAAAATGTAACAGCTAAACGTAATAATACCCGAAGTCTCAAAAATGGTGAAGAAATCTTCCGAAAAAAAAAAATCATGAAAGTAAACAAATGTTTTCCTTGCCTGAAGGTCCCCCTAGGCGTATTTTGTTTCCGCAATTAAAAAAATCGCTCCTTCATCGAGATCCTTCGACCTGGTGATTACAGCAAGCAAACGAGTATCGAGATCGAGCAATTGAACGCTCGCGTTGTCGAGGCCGAAACGAAACTCAAGACCGAGGTGCAGCGAATCAAGAAGAAGCTCCAGATCCAGATAACCGAACTGGAGCTCTCACTCGACGTCGCGAACAAGAACAATCTTGATCTTCAGAAGACGATCAAGAAGCAGTCTCTCACGCTGACGGTGAGTTAGGCGTTTGCCACAAACACCGGAAGTGCCTCGAGTGACGTTCTTTCGAATCGTCGATCACGATGGCAATAATCGTATCGCTCGGTATATTTACTTTTTTGTTAAATTTAATAATTTTGCAACAGGAACTGCAAGCTCACTACGACGAGGTTCAGCGCCAATTGCAGGTGACCCTCGATCAACTTGGCATAAGCCAGCGTCGTCTGCAATCTTTGACTGCCGAGCTCGAAGAAATTCGCGGCAACTACGAATCCGTACGTACACGTTTACTGCCGCGGTTTCGATTTTTTTGTTCATTTTTCATTTTCACGGAGTGAAGAAGAAGAAAAACGAGGGAAATTTTTTTTCAGGCGCTCCGGGCCAAGAGAATCGTCGAGCAGCAGTACGAGGAGTCGGTCAGTCGAATCAACGAACTCACGACGATAAACGTTAATATATCGTCATCGAAGGCGAAGATCGAACAGGAATTGACAGCTCTCGCGGGCGATTACGAGGAAGTTACGAAAGAGCTGAGAGTCAGCGACGAGAGATATCAGCGTGTACAGAACGAGCTCAAGCACACCGTGGAAATTTTGCACGAGGAACAAGAGCGCATCGTCAAGATCGAAGCGATCAAGAAGTCCCTCGAGATCGAGGTGAAGAATGTCTCCATCCGTCTGGAAGAGGTCGAGGCTAACGCGATCGTCGGTGGTAAACGCATCATCAGCAAGCTCGAGGCCAGAGTAAGACTTTTCATTCGTTTACTTATCACCTAATCCCCGAACCCATTATAAGAATGCCATTTTTTTTCCAAACGCACGTACGTCCGATAAAAGTTATCGCAGTCCCATTTTTCCATGAAAAAAAAAGAAGTGCACTGGAAAATCAATCGTTCGAATCGAACACTTTCTTATGGGATTGAAATTCATTGGAATGTAGTGAAAATTATTTTTACTCCTTTTTTGCAAGTAAAATCATATTTTGCGGTTTGAGGTTGCAATTGCTAATGGCTCAATGTGCTAAAGAAAATTTGGGAAATAAAAAAATGAGGTTCATAAAGGAAGAAGTTTTTCATTGAAAAAAAAGAAGTGAATTGGAAAAGCAATCGTTCGAATCGAACACTTTCTCATGGGATTGAAATCCATTGGAATGCAATGAAAATTATTTTTACTCCTTTTTTGCAAGTAAAATCATATTTTGCGGTTTGAGGTTGCAATTGCTAGATGACTAAATGTGCTAAAGGAAATTTGGGAAATAAGAAAATGAGGTTCATAAAGGAAAAAGTTTTTCATTGAAAAAAAAGAAGTGAATTGGAAAATCAATCGTTCGTATCGAACACTTTCTTATGGGATTGAAATCCATTGGAATGTAATGAAAATTATTTTTACTCCTTTTTTGCAAGTAAAATCATATTTTGCGGTTTGAGGTTGCAATTGCTAGATGACTTAATGTGCTAAAGGAAATTTGGGAAATAAGAAAATGAGGTTCATAAAGGAAGAAGTTTTTCATTGAAAAAAAAGAAGTGAATTGGAAAATCAATCGTTCGAATCGAACACTTTCTTATGGGATTGAAATTCATTGGAATGTAATGAAAATTATTTTTACTCCTTTTTTGCAAGTAAAATCATATTTTGCGGTTTGAGGTTGCAATTGCTAGATGGCTAAATGTGGTAAAGGAAATTTGGGAAATAAAAAAAATGAGGTTCATAAAGGAAGAAGTTTTTCATTGAAAAAAAAGAAGTGAATTGGAAAATCAATCGTTCGAATCGAACACTTTCTTATGGGATTGAAATTTATTGGAATGTAATGAAAATTATTTTTACTCCTTTTTTGCAAGTAAAATCACATTTTGCGGTTTGAGGTTGCAATTGCTAGATGGCTAAATCGCTAAATATGCTAATGAAAATTTGGGAAATTAAAAAAAATGAGTTTCATATAAGACAAAGAAGTTTTTCATTAAAAATACGAAGTGCACTGGAAAATCAATCGTTCGAATCGAACATTTTCTTATGGGGTTGAAAAACTTCGGAATGTGATGGAAATAGTTTTTACTCCTTTTTTGCAACCAAAATTATATTTTGCGGTTTGAGGTTGCAATTGCTGAATGGCTAAATGGCTAAATCTGCTAAAGGAAATTTGGGAAATTAGAAAAAAAGCGTTTCCGTTGCCTTCCAACGGTGTAAACTTCATTATTTTTCCTTTGAATCTCGACCTGCCTTATTATTGCTTGACACTCAATGAAACACTCCACTTCACTTTATTCATTCTTTCAAAACTGATCGTTCAATCTATCAGTAGAGGTTATGGCAGTCACGATTTTCCATAAAAAAGAACTGCACTGCAAAATCAATCATTTGAATCAAACATTTTCTTATGGGGTTAAAATTCATGGGAATGTAAGGCAAATCATTTTACTCCTTTTTTTATTAACAAAGCCAAAATGTTTCTGAATGACGTTGCGATTACTAAATAAGGGTCCTAAAAAATATTGTCGTGATCTTCATAGCCCAAATCTGGTAAAGGAAATTCGGCAACGTAAAAAAAAATGATTTTCCGTACTTTCCCAACGGTTCAAACTTCATCATATTTACTTTGAATTTACCTTGCCAGACTTTTGCTTGATGCTCAATGAAACCACTTTAATTGATCCATTCATTCGAACCAATCCACCAACTCCACTGAACACATTGATAGAGTAAAAAGAAACATCATTGCTTGGATGAAAACTACGTAAAATGTTACGAAACGATGACGAATAACAAATTATCTCCGGTTGATCTTCGCAGATTCAAGATCTCGAGTTCAATCTATCAGTAAAAGTTATTTCAGTCACGATTTTCCATTTTTAAAAACTATATCACAAAAATGATTTCTTCGAAACAAAAATTTTCTCACGGGGTTGAAAATCATTGGCGTGTAACGAAAATGATTTTTCGTTGCTTTTTCTACTACTACCCAAAATCGCATAGTGCAGATAGAGGTTCCTAAAAAAAAATTTGCATCATTTTCGTAGCTCGAATCTGCCAAACGAAACAAGGGAAATAAAACAACCGAATTAAAAAGATGAAAGAGCACTGCCATTTTCCATTGAGATTTTGATTTTCCATTTTGAAAAACTGTACTTCAAAAATCATTCGTTGGAATGGAAAATTTTCTTACGAGGACGAAAATGATGTAGCACAAATGATTTTTCATTTCTTTTTTTTTATTACTAACCAAAATCATAGAGTGAAGATTAAGATTGCTAAGCGAAATTTTGGAAATAAAAAAACGAATTAAGGAGGTACGATCATTACTACGAATCCAACTTTCGGATTTGAAATTTTTGTATGATTTTGACGAATACTTTATGCGCCCATTGCCAAAATTTGAGCTATTTTGACCGTTTAGTTTTTTCACAATAAACCTGCAAAGTCGAGCACTTTGAGTTACCGAAGCACGTTATGGAGACGGTCAGCCGGAAGTGCGGTGATCGTAATTTTTCTGCTCACGTATCCAACTAAACCCGTTGGAAAACTAAAACTCGATAGACTAGATATAATAGATATTGTGAAAAATAAGAAAATCAATCTTCACCGCGCAGTTGAAGCACTACATTACAATAAAGTTTCAATTTCCGGTTGAATATGGTCAAAACGACGAAATAGCACCCGCAGACGTACAAGAAACATCCCTCAGGTGACACCCTCCGATTATGTTGAAATTTGGATATGTTATAAAGCACTGAAAAGTAAGCGATACGTATTTTTTTTTATCGGCGTAAAAACGGTTTTAAGGGGTGAAACCACCCCTCGAATAAAGGCATCTCTAGGGTGCTTCCCCCCTTAATTTTTTTTGCAATGTCACTATAGTGGATTTTTCATTGCTTCGGATTAGAAGAATTTTCGTTTTTGTTTCATTAAAATCGGTGGACTCCTTGTGTGTGAAACTGCTATATTACCCCTAGAGATGCCTTTTTTCGAGTGGTGGTTTCACCCCTTAAAACCGTTTTACCGCCGATAAAAAAAAAATACGTATCGCTTATTTTTCGGTGCTTCACAACATACCCAAATTTCAACAAAATCGAAGGGTGTCACCCGAGGGATGTTCCTTGTTAGCAACGTCGCGAGTAACAGCTGATGCGTTTGGCGAACGTAACCCATCTTCGTTTTGAAATTAATTTGAATACGAGCCGCCACAAAATATGCAAACAGCAACTAATGAAATTTTATCATTTGTCACGTATCAATAATATGTACAATTATATTCTGCCTATCGTGTTAATTCCGCTGAGGTAATTCAAGCCTATTTTAATCGGTTTCCGGCTGATTTTTTTTCTCGTCTCTTTAGTCCGTTTTTATGATGGATATGTTAATATCATTATTACGAAGATCACGACCGAGCCGTTGACAATCTAATTTTTCAATGTTTATTTCTTCACGTGCGATAAATTCATCATTTACCACAAAATTTACCACACTACAATCGATAATACGAACAATCAACACGAGTAAACGTCGATCGGAGCAGCTGTGGGTAAAATAAATTTAGACAATTTTTTGAAGCCTTGGAAGCGATCGTACCCCGAGTCGAAATTTAGACCCTCCTTTGAATGCTCAAGAACCTATTCCGTTTGTAACGCACAGACCGCCGCCCTCCTTTGACTCCCCTTGAACCTATATGGAGAAACTTGCACCGTTGGCGACCCTCCTTTAGCCCTACTGAACCTTCTATTCAACCTCCTGAGCCTCCTTTAGGCCTATGGGCTCGGCTTGCGTGAACCTACACAACCTCGTTTTGGCCTAAAGTCCTATCTGTACCCTACAGAACCTCCTTTGAATCCAAAGCAGAAGGAAAATGAAAGATTGGATATCGGTGAACTGCGGATGGGAGAGAAGGGGGGGGGAGCGGAGGGCAGCATATTGAAGTAGGCTTAAAGGAGGGTTAGTAGGGTCAGAAGAGGTTCAAAGGAGGGCTAGGAGGCTCTGCGAGCCACCGGTGAAAGGAGTCAAAGGAGAGTTAGTAGGGCGAAAGGAGGTTTAAAAGAGGGTCCGTAGGTTTGCGTAAGCATTAAATCAGGCTCACTAGGGTTTAAAGGAGGTTCGGATGAACCTACTAAACCTCCTTTGAGTGAAAAAGTCCAATTTCTGCCACTTTTGGAGGTTCAGTAGGTTCTGATATACATGTTTTTGAGATTTCCATTTGAACCTCTTGAACCTCCATTGAATGACAAATTGGGATCGAAAGGAGGTTTAAAGGAGGGTCTGAATTTCGACTCGGGACGTCCTTGAAATGATAAAAAGAGGCAAATGTGCGTAAAATGACGTGAAACGAGACGACGAGTGACGTCCGGTGGATCTCGGCAGATTCGCGATCTCGAACTGGAGCTGGACGAGGAGAAGCGCCGACACTCGGAAACGGTGAAGATCCTGCGCAAGAAGGAGCGCCACATCAAGGAGGTGATGATCCAAGTCGAGGAGGACTCGAAGAACGTTTCGCTGCTGCAGGAGTCGCTCGACAAGGCTTGCCAGAAGGTCAGCATCTACAAGAGGCAGTTGCAGGAGCAGGAGGGCATGTCGCAGCAGAGCGTCACGCGGGTTCGTCGCTTCCAGAGGGAATTGGAGGCAGCGGAGGATCGCGCCGACACCGCCGAGAGCAATCTCACCCTGATACGCGCAAAGCACCGTAGTTTCGTAACGACCTCCACCGTACCCGGATCCCAGGTCTACCTTGTACAGGAGACGAGGCGAGAGGAGAGCATGTAAAGAAAAAAAAAAAAAATCAAAAACAACCCACGAAACTCCGATGACACCGAAAACAAAAATCCGCCATCTTGAAAGAAAACAAAGAAACGAAAGAGAAAAACAACACCGCTCAGTCCTGTCCCGTAAAAAAAAAAATAAACGAGAATAAAAGAATCAAAAAAAGAAAGAAACACCCTCCGTGAGAATCCGGCGTGTGCTTTGACATGACGTTGAAGCTTGCATCGTTGAAACGCAGCGATTTTTTCGTTCATTTTTCATTTATTCATTCGCACCGTTACCCGGAGGCTTTTTTGCAAATTCAGGTCGTAAATCGCCAGTGAGAATACGTGAAAACGTTCGAGTGATTTTTACAGCCCAAATCGGCCGAAAACAAAAAACAAAATTGAGCGATCGAAAAAAATCATTTTTCGTTGGCCCCCAACGATGCAAACTTCGTGCTAACGCCGAGGCGAAGAAAGAGAGCAAACACACACACGAACACACACTCATATGCACACATACAGATAAACGATTAAATTATTATTTTCAATGTTGCTGCAACGATAGCAAAAAGGGCCTAATTCAATCTTGTCGTCCTCTCCTCGTCGAAGCCACGCAAAAAAAAAACCACCGATTCGGTTATATATTCGCGACCGAGGAGGGAAAATGCTCCCTCGAGACGTTTCGGAAACTTTTCAATTTTCCGACAAGCCCAAACGAAGCTTTCGCTCGAACGAGGAAAAAATCAAAGGACCGCGATCGTGTAAGGGATAAAAAGAGACGGTGCGAAATGGGCGTGAAAAAAGAAGTGCCCAGCGACCGAAACACCCGAACGAACACACACTCATCCGCACACACGCTCACAGATCGCCCGCTGGATTTGTTAAGAAACTATTTTATTTTTATAAAAGAGAATAAGTGAGATTTAGAGCGGACGCACACCTACACACACACGCAAACGCGGATGAGAATTATCCGGTCGCGAGAGGCGAATTTTGCCCGTAGCAGCGGACGATAGAGGGCTAAAAATCGTTTCGGACAATCGGTCCATAAACAATTATACAAAATGACCAGGGGGGGCGGAAAAACGTCGCGTTCAGAACCGGGGGAACTATTGTGGTGGCCCGAAGAAAAAAAGATTCTTTTTTTTACGACAGCTGTAGTGTACACTCGAACGACACTCGACTTAGCGATAATCCACGCGTTTACAGCGCGAACAAAAACGAAAAATGGAAATCGTTCGCTGGCGGTCCACGAGAGAGAAACGCATCGAAAATGCCGCGTCGAACCGAGAGAACGAGAAAAAAAGATATGTTGCATTATTACTATACTATATCGAGCATCATCTCACTTGAACCAAAAAAAAAAAAAATTGAAGAAAAACCGAAAAAAAAAAGATCAAACAAAACATCGCACCGACCGACGATTATACGTATATCTACGTATGCGTGTGTAGAAAAAAAAATTACGCGCACTCAGTGTCGCGTGCCGCGTGTTCATAGATATACGAATAATCATCATTTTAATTTATCGTTAAAGTAAGGAAAATAAATGAACGAGATACGTATAAACGTCTACCAAACGTACATACATATTGTATTTAAATAATAATAATAATAATTCTACTCTATTACTATATAGATAGGTATTATTTTGCCCATTCACAGAGTCTCGCTGTACGACATACACATTAACCTGTGTCAACATATATAATTTAATAATAAACTGAAACGCGTACGTACGAAATTTCGTCTTCCAACTTGGCTCGAATCGCGTCGTTTTCGTCGTCGAACGAGCACTTTCGGATTCTTTCTATTCGGAGACTGCGAAACGGTGCTCCGGCAATCTCGGGGGACAGTACTCGGATGGGTGACCGCGCAGCTGCTGGGCATCGACTACCGAGCGGGACGATATTTTTAGGGAGCTGCGGATGGTCGGGGCGAGTGAAAGGCACGATGAAAGTGGAGAAGATTTTATGCAGCTTTCCTGTCTTCGGGGAAGGACGATTTTTTACGATTTTTCTCGTTCGTTATTCGGATTTCGGAAACTCGCAGCGGGCAGCTTCGCGTTGACGTAATTGAAATAATTGAATTGTATCGATACGTTGATTTCCCGTTTTTCCTTCTTTTTTTTGTTCTCCCCGAAAACTGGACGTCGAAGTTTGCATGTAAGTTGAAAAGCAACGTTTTTTCAATCGTCGATTTCCTTTATTTGTTTAGAACGAATGATACATTTCGAAAAATGAGAGCTGGGTGATAATGACGTAGAGGAGATACGAGATAGAAAAATAAATAAAGTAAAAGATAATAAAAGTTAAATAAGAACGAAAAACGATTTTTTTCCGCCGCACTCCAATGACGCGAACTTCAACATCATCGTTATCTCGACTCTTCGTAAAGCTGCGTCAGCAATTAAGGCGTTACCCCCACTTGTAGCGCAAAAAAAAGGCCTTTTTCATGATTTTTTTTAAAGAAAACTACAAAACTTTTTTAATCGATCAATATACCATCTTAAAGAACACATCTCGAAGAACTTTCAGTAATTTTTTTATTGAAAAATATTACATTGTTTAGTGGCAAATGGCCGTCAATGAAATAATGTTTTTATATACACGGTTTGCGGTGACCAACATTGCGGCGAAGTGGATCATCTGAAAAAAAAATGCGGATGGATTTAGTCAAATATAAGTATAAACTAGTCTTTAATCGAAGGATTTTAAAAAATATTCATTTTTCACAAAATGGCGGACAGTCAAAGTTAATGGTTCGATTTTAACGAAAAAAAACGGCCGTTTTTTGGCTATAAAACGGCCATTTTTTTCGAAAAAAAAAATCGAACGATTAAAGACTACATTTTTATGTATTAAATAAGCCTGCAAAATTTCAAGAAGATCGGTTCATTAGTGTTCGAGTAATCTTGGTCACCGACTTCAGAAATGCCATTTTGAGAAAAACGCGTTTAAAGTTTCAATTTCAGTTCTTCAGTTCACGGATTCTTCTCTTTCAACGCGCATATCTCAGTCAATTTTGTTCGGATCGACTTGAAATTTTCAGGACATATTCTCAGATACTTACACTTCAAAAAAATGCAATAAAAAAAATCGATTTTTTCAAAATCGCAAGTGGGGGTAACCCCTTAAGTGAAATTCGAAACATAATTCAAACGTTAGAAAGTAAAAATCCATTAAAAGCAAATACAGAACTTGTTCTTCATTATAAACGTTTGTACGCCGGTGAAAATAAACAAAAAATAAATATAAATACTTATCTATAATGATAACGATGTGGTTGTGTATCGACAGATCGAATGCAAATATATTTTTGTTGCTCTACTTTTAATAGCTTAATATATTTTATATATTATTATATTATTAGCTTTAATATATTTTTGTAGCTTTACTTTTAATTTACTTTAATTTACAAACGTAGCTTTGCAGTAAATTAGTTTTCAGTTTTTTTAATCCTCAATGTTTGGCACTGACATAACTTTCTTTTCTGCAAAATGAGGAATAATATAAATATTAAAGATATAGAAAATTATTTATTTTCATACTGTTCAGTTTTTTTGTCAAGTCGCTTTCATTTTTCGTATCTCTGTCAAAAAGTATTCCTGACTTTTCCCCGATTCCAAAAAACAAATCGTATCGCCCACACGTACCTGTTCAAGCTTCTCATATATTTTTCGTCCTTTTTAATCGCCAAGCAGGTTTTCCGCAGTTTCCCTGTGCCCTCCTGAAAACGCGGCACGGCAGCGGAAGAATCACTAGGGAAGATACGTTTTTTTTCCCAAAGGATAAAAAAAAAACATTCCGACCAATTTTCACTTTTTTTGCGTTTATTTTTGTTCGTTTTTTTGTTCTTCAAAGTAAATTTCTCCATTCCAGCGAATCAATTGTATGCCGACCACAGTGGCGTTTGTTCCGGTACACGATCACCCCCGATCGTGTCCCCTCGTTCGACCGATCGTCGAGACTCGAAATCGTCAGTTTTTTCCGAATCGTTCCCGTCACCTCTCCCACGCTCATCAGCCTCGGAGACGGAGAAGGAAAAAAAAATAAAAAAACATACTCCCGCAAGCTCCGTTCGCCGAAAAGTGGATCTCGTAAAAAAAATTGATTTCGAGTTTCGACGAGCTTTGCGAACGGGCTTTCGTTCCAAAATCAAGATTTATCGTCACAACATTGGATACGATAATAGATCTGTCAACGTTGCCATATATCCTCGTTCGTCAACACACGCGCTCGCACGCAACTCTCGCCAAACAAAAGAGTGTCGCTCTCGATCGAAAAATCACTGCGGAAAAGCCGAAGCAATGTACAATTCCAAATTTCAACATAACGATAATAATAATAATTCGGAAAAAGAATGAAGAAACGAGACAGCACGCACCCGGGGAATTCGAGACTCCTACGCTTCGTTTGCGGAATATTTCGTAATCGTTAATTATTATTGTATATATTAGCAGACTATAATGAATATCGTTACACAATTATCAATGTATCTCGACGCTTTTCGCTCGAAGCGTTTCACGATTTTTTTCATCTTCTCTCCTTTTATTGGTCACGTGGTAATCAGTTTCAACGTTTTTTTTAAATTAATGTGTGTTGTGTGTGTGTCTGTCGAGTGTTTCGGTTAATACAAAGGCGTGTGCGCCATCAGGGAGTTCTATTTCATGCATATGTGTTTCAGTGATAACGAGAATGCAGAATGGAAAAAAAAAGTAAACGTCAATGTTTCAATCCCAAACTTCTCACTCGTCGTTATCATATATATATTTTTTCTTCATTAATCTAAATGATCAACAGCTTGAAGTTGAAAGAAGAAAAAGTTGCTAAAAAAAATCGGTAACTCGGAACACATCTACGTACGATTCGCTCTCTCGTGAAAACGTGCTGTCCACCCTTGCGAGCATGACTAATAAATTATTGAATTCTATGGAGACGAAAAAACGACGTGGCGAAGAAAAAAAAAAATATATATATATATATATATAACGTAAATACATATAATAATATTATTATATATAATATTATCTATAATTATTATTATATATTATACTGTAGGACAATATTAATAACTGATCATATCAGTATATATAATAATTATTATATTACGTACTATTATATATGAGAATATTAATTATGTAGTGTATAAAATTGTGAGTATATATATACGTTACAGTTGAGACTCGTTTTCAGCTTAAACGCGTTTTCCCTAGTAAAAACTAGTATATTTTTCATAGTAAAAACTAGAATTTACCGATAAATTCGAATGTTTGTTAAAACTCGTATTGACTAGGAAAAACTAGCTCTGACGAAATCAATCAGTTAAAACTGCTTCCGAATAAGGTGAAAGTTTGGGTTTGTTTAGGATTGTTTGAGTTTCTGAACATGAATTCCAGTTTTTCCTAGTAAAGTTCACTTCTCGCTAAACGCCTTCGTTACAACGAGTTTTTCATACTAAAAACTAGTATTTGCTGATTAATAAGTTCGAATGTTGGTTGAAACTTGTCTCAACGCTACAAGCTAGCTCCAACTAAATGGGTCAGTTGAAACTGTTTCCTAATGAGGCCAAAGTTTGGGTTAGTTTGGGTTTATCATTATAGATTCCAGTTTTCCCTAGTAAAAACTAGTTCCTACGGAACGCCTTCGTTACAGCTAGTTTTTCCTAGTAAAAACTAGAATTCACTGATAAACAGATTCTAAAGTTAGTTAAAACTCGTTTTGGCTGAAGAAAACTTAGTTTCAACGAAATGAATGAGGTTAACGTTTGGGTTTGTTTAGGTTTGTTTAGTTACTAAACATAGATTCTCGATTTCCCTAGTGATAACTAGTGCTTACTGAACACCTTCGTCACAACTAGTTTTTCCTAGTAAAACTAGTATTCACAGATAAATAAATTCGGATGTTAGTTAAAACTCGTCTTGACTAGGAAAAGCTAGTTCCAACGAAACGAATCAGTTGAAACTTCTACCGAATGAGGTCGAGGTTTGGGTTTGTTTGAGTTTATAGGCATAAATTGTAGCTCTTCCTAGTAAAAACAAGTTCTTACTGAACGCCTTCGTTCCAACTAGTTTTTGGTAGTAAAAGCTAAAATCCACTAACAAATACAATTGAATGTTGGTTAAATGTCATCTTGACTAAAACAAACAAGTTCTAATTGAATCAGTGAAACTGCTTCCGAATGAGGTCAAACTTTGGGCTTGTTTGGGTTTATCAACATAAATTCGAGTTTTCCCTAGTGAAAACTAGTTCCTACTGAACGCCTTCGTTACGAGTAGTTTTTCCCAGTGAAAACTGGAATTCACTGATAAACTTGAATGTCAGCTGAAAAAAGACATTAGCTAAAAACAATACCTAGTTTCAACGAAATGAATTAGTAAAATTGCTTCCGAATGAGGTTAACGTTTGGGTTTGTTTTAGTTACTAAGCGAAAATTCTAGTTTTCCCTAGTAAAAGCTTGTTAACTGAAAACCATCGTCACTAGTTTTTCCTACTGAAAGCAAGTATTCGCTGATAATTAAATTCCAATGTTGTTGTTTTTAAAAGTTAGTTCTAACGAAACTAATCACTTAAGGGGGGATTGTCTTTTTTTTTCGCAAAATTTACCGCTTTTTGGGAATTTTTTTGTGAAGAAAGTATACAACGGAAAACTTGTGAAACTTGGCATATAGTTTTATTGATCTGTTTACTACATACGAAAATTTTTTTAAACAATTTCATCAAAAAATCCGCCTCCCACCCCCCTCGACGCGCGATGGTCCTTTTTTGATGGTGTGCACGATTACAGCCTTCACGTTCATCCTGCAACAAAAACCCAAAAATCATTTTACTTTAGACACATATAGCTATCGTTCGATGAAGGGGAAAAAAAAATTGACGATTTGGTGACGTTTTGAACTTGAAGTATCGATTTTTCGAAAAAAATTGATCGATTTTTTGTTATAAATAAAAAACTATTAAACGTATTGCTTTTTTGCTTCATCAAACGATAGCTATATGTGTCTAAAGTAAAATGCTTTTTGGGTTTTTGTTGCAGGATGAACGTGAAGGCTGTAATCGTGCACACCATCAAAAAAGGACCATCGCGCGTCGAGGGGGGTGGGAGGCGGATTTTTTGATGAAATTGTTTAAAAAATTTTTTGTATGTAGTAAACAGATCAATAAAACTATATGCCAAGTTTCACAAGTTTTCCGTTGTATACTTTCTTCACAAAAAAATTCCCAAAAAGCGGTAAATTTTGCGAAAAAAAAAGACAATCCCCCCGTAAAACCGTATCCGAATGAGTTTAGGTTAGTCCTATTTTCTGAAGATTTGTCCTACCTTTCTCTAGGAAAAACTAGTTGCGAAGGTGTCCAGTCGAACTAGTTAGTTAAGACTCGTCTCAACTAGGAAAAGCTAGTTCGAAGGAATCACGTAAAACGGTTTCCA
>OX632363.1:36017314-36034814 GCA_951751655.1 Ophion costatus
CGATCGCGTATTTTGGCAGTGCGAAGAAAAAAGTGTTCCGGAAAATGGGGACCTTAGGGGCGGAGGGAGGGACTTGCCGCTGGGTCTCCGTAGAATAATTATCCATCTAGACTGTGTATAGTGTAAGAATTGTGTCGAATAGAAAAAGAATGGAAAAATACGCTCGACGCTCTCGTAACTCGCGTCCTATACGCTCTCTTTTGTCTTTGTTTCTTTTTTTCTTTCATTTGTATATATGTATAAACTCATGATGGAACTCTCCGAAGATTCTTACGCTCGCTATTGGATGACCATGATTTATTTGTTATGTTTTTTTTTCGCCCGTGTTTCTATTGTTCATTTCTCTCTCCCTCCCTCCCTCTCTCTGACTTTTTTCACCACGCATGCTCGCACTTTCTCCCGCACTTAATATCCAGTCGCATAACGTCGACTCTTTATCTCTCTCACTCTCAACGGTTCTCTAGTACTATGTAATTTCCTTTGGGAATAACGGTTCGGAGACAAGTGACAAAATCATATATTACTTCGCGTTCGTTTTTCTTCTTATTCTTATTCCTTCTTTTTCACCTTGGTTTGTTTCGTGTTCCTATTTCCGACGTTCGTTATCGCCTTGTTCTTCACAAGGACGACGTTGAAGTTTGCATCGAGTTTGCATTTGAGTTGAAAAACAGCGATTTTTTTGGTCAATTGTTCATTTTCTTCACTTCATCGCGAATGATTCAAAAAATTGTATAAAGTTTGAGTAATCATGACGTAGAAGAGATACGAGATAGAAAAAAATGAAGCAAAAGATAGTAAAAGTAAAATAAGAATAATGAAAAACGAGTTTTCGCTGCACTCCAATGACGCGAACTTCAACATCATCGTTATCTCGACTCTTCGTAAAGCTACGTCAGCAATTAAAACCCGACGCTTCCGTCACTCCGTGAACTGGTTCGCGGAATTTTTCCTCGTCCTTTGTTTTTATATTCCTTTTTCTTCTTCGTTATCGCCTAATTTCATACACTTCCACCATTCGCCTCCGCATCGATACAATTGAAACAATTGAATCGCATCGACACGTTGATTTCCCGTTTTTCTTCTTCTTTTGTTTTTTTCCCCGCACACTGAACACTACAAATAAAAAAATTCCCCGAAAATAGAGTTCTCTCTTGTGATTAAATTTTGTCGTTTCACCGTGCCGAGAATTTTCATATTTCATCGATCGTAGAAGCGATTTGCGCTTTGTATCGATCGATCGATCAATCTCTCCCGTTTCTGTGTCATACGTGTTCACTTGTCCGTACCTACATACAATATTCAGCTCGAATTAGCACCCTTGAACCTCAGCCTTGACGTGTCTTTTACAAAGGAAACACTTTCGAAAAACCTCGCGTAATTATTGCGACCAGCGAGCCCGGAAGCGCGTTCAACTTCTCTCTCTCTCTCCCTCTCTCGCTAAACGCGAACGGAACTTGGTTTTTTTTCTCACCCTCACGCGCATTTTCTCCATCATTTTTTTGAGCAAAAACATTCGGGTGTGCTTACAACACTAAAAACAAATCGTATCGCTCGCACGTACCTGTGTAAGTTTCTCGTATATTTTTCTCCTCATTATTTTCCCTTCTTTGTGTTCTCGTTTTATTTAAATTCGCCATTCGCTCTCACTTCAAGCCCATTATGAAAATACTCCCGCCAATTCGGCCAAAGTTTCGCGCTCGAGAACCTTTCTACCGTTTTTTTTGCTTCAACTTTACGTTTTAACTTTAGACAATTGATTCCGACGATGTTGGAACGCTTGCATCGTTGGAACGCAACGAAATCGACTTTTCCTTTAATCGCCCGGATATCTGTTTTGCCCGATCGGGGCTACGAAAATTACTCGGACGCTTCTCGTGAGTTGATTCGGCGAGTTTGTTTTCTATTTTTATAACAGTAAACGATAAGGAGATGCGAACAATATAAAACGAATTTCCGTCGCGTTCCAACAATGTGAATTCCGATTAATCCCGAGCTCTTCCGAACGAATTATTCTCCTTCCTGAAACCAACGCGATACGAGTGTTTTCTTTTTCTCCTTTGTTTTCATCTTATTTTTACGGAATCCAGAATCAACGAACGATCGAATACGGAAAGGAATATTTCTCATCGTTGTGGCGAGCTCTCGGGGCCCGAGTAGACATTATTCACATATCGTTGTGTGAGAATCGCTCGTCGAACGAAACGAGAGATCCGGCAAAAAATTAATTATAAAAACATCGCCGGAAACACAGACAGGTTTCCAAACCAACCGCACACTCACTCACTCGCACTCACTCACTCGCTCTTTCTCGACACTTTGCGCACATTTCCGCTCAGGAATGATTTACGTAAAAGTTTTTGTCCCTGTTTTCCTTCGAAATCCGCAGGCCATGCACCCTTCGGTGGATTTTTCGTTCGCTCGATTCACTCGACGCGACACAAGTGCATCGATATCTTCTTTTCTCTTGTTCGTCAAACGTCACGAACTTTCGTCGCGAAAGTCCTCCAGACAATTGAAAATCGACAATTCCCGCAAACGCATCAACGTTCTCCTCTTCCACCTTTTCTTCGACTACTTGAGATCCTCCATGGCCCCGTAATTCGCCAGGGACTTTTTAATCCTCAGAGCGGTCAGTCTCGCTGCCGCGTTGTGATACCAGCACTCTTTCATCACCTTCGACATCACTTGGAGCGCCTGCGAAACAATGGAGGGAGATCAAAAGACCCGTACACACGGACGGAAACTAACCGACGTTACGAAACTACCTAGAACTTTCGTTTCCGTGCTCCAAGTACGAAGTTAAATACAAGCAAGCAAGAATCTTTCTATATCACCCTAGTTACTTCTAAGGACTTGGGCTACCGTGAAAATGTACCTTCGTTAATAGTTAATTGATAACAGTTTATCTATTATTAACTATAATATTAAATATAATATAAAATTAAATATAATAGATTAATAATAGTAATCGTTAGAGTTACATACAAATAAATGTTCAATCGATTTTCAAACCATCTTGCTTGTTTCTTCAAAGTTAATCTCTTTAAGGGAACACACCACTCTAGGATTTTCGAAAAATCGTTTTGGCTTGAATAATACTTTGCGTTTGAATACATAAACGTAGATGGACAAATGTATGGTGCAGGCATCGCGGATTAAAGGTAAACATGTAAAGATAAACAGTAAACAAATGTCGAGGATTTAAGTGCTCGTACAACTTTAAAGGCGTTCTTCTCGAAACCACTTTTTTCGAACTGGGAGGACGGATAACTTGAACTCCTTTGAGGGCGTACATAAATAACGTAACGAAAAATTTCCCAATTTTTACAGCCCCCCCCCCCCCCCCCCCCCGTAACAGAACCGTAACTCCTGCCCTGAACCCCCCCCCCCCCCCCATACCGTTACGTAACGGGTGCTTTGACATCAAGTTGCGTTTTTAAAAAAAAAAATAACGAATTGTGAAAGGATCGGGTTTATGCTCATTTCACAAAGTATATATTCAGATAGTTTTATACAAATTTTAATGAATTTTTTAAAAATAACCCTAATTTGTGCGACGAAAAAAAAAATTCTCTTCATTGTCCCATCAGTTTATAAAGTATATATTCAGATAGTTTTATACCAATTTTGATGAATTTTTAAAAATTCAACCCAATTTGTGCGACGAAAAAAAAAATTCTCTTCATTGTCCCATCGATATCTTTATGAAAAGTTATCTGTAAATAAAAAGTCAACAATTTACCGATACCTATACAAATGTAGCTATCGTTATGCGTATCCTTTTTTTTTTTATTTCGGTTTTTTTTACAAAATGCCGACAGTTTGGACATTTTTTTCCTATCCCAAGGCCCTTTTTTGTACTCAAGCAATCTTTAAAAATGGTAATGATCAAAATTTAAAAAATCGGCTACGTACAACCTCAGTCACTGGGGTTGCAAAAATGTTTTTAAAAAATTGAAAATCGGTCGATAAGTTTTTGAGTATTCGCTGAGACAAGGTCGAAAAAAGTAGTTTCGAAAAAATCGCGACCAACGTTTTCGTTCCGTTTTTCTTGATACAACGTTATGTTTTTTTTCTAGCATATTGATACTTACATTAAAGTATCGAGTCGCGGGCGATATGACGGTTTTTCATCTTCATTGTATTTCACAAAATAATAAGACCTTGCACTTCATCATCTGAACGATGAGTTTTAAATTTAAAAACTTGAACATGCAGATATTTGCTATTTCTCGCAGTTCTAAAATCGTAACGTAACGCAAACGTCGCCCCCCCCCCCCCCCCAATTGCGTTACGTAAGTTATGGGCACCCCATTGCATGGATGAATATGAAATCTTTACAGTCGCTTCACAATTACTTTCTCTGGGGGAGTACGAGCCGTTTTCTAAATCAAAAGTAAACTTTTTTTTATAAACAACTCACTGCTTATTTTTTGGGCAAAAAAACTATTTGTTTCTTCCAAAGTGCGCCATTTTTTCAAAATCTGATAAAAAAATCCCTACGTAGTCCCATAGCTAATAATATATAGATTGTATATATATTTTTTGTTTTTGTTCCAGGTCTTATACTTTACGAGAAAACCATCCTCCCGCCATGTGTAAAAAAAACGTTTTTCAAGATGGGCTCTGTTGCCCCCATTTTGTATGAAAATTATAATAAAATTTTGTTTCATACTTAAATATGTGTCGAATAAACCCTGTCAAAAGAAATTTGTCATTTCTTTACAAATTTGGCTATTCCTTTTTTCATCCTCCCAAAATAAATAGTCGAAGTTAGGTCTTATTTTCTGCCGCTAGAGTCGGCCGTCACAGTGGCCCAGCCCCTCAATGATTTTGGGTCCAAGCGTTCCCCAGCGACAAAAGTTGCTCTCTTACTTCGATTGATTGCCATCTGTTGGGTATCGAGGGCCTCTGTCTGTCGGTGCAAACGACTTTGCGCATCTCCTCGATCGTCGGGTCAGACGGCACAAGGTCGTAGAAGGGCAACTGATACTCGTCGTGTATGCCGCCGACGTTGCATCGCCTCGCTATTTCCCACAGTATCAAGCCGAGCGCGTAAACGTCCGCTCTCTTGAACGAATCGAAGTGATTCATGTTTATCGCCTCCTCGAGTACCTGGAAAAAGTTCGGGGGCTGGAGCTTTTGGTGTGTGAAAATAAGTGCCTCCAACGTGCCCTGAGAGACAAGGGTGTCAGTCGGCTATCCGGAAATCCTTGTGCTCGCTAAAAACCGGTACCAATGACGAAAAGGTAGTACGCCCGTGCTCCGCTGCGGCGCTACCAACGCTAATATACAAACTGCGTCGACGGTCGCGCCCCACAGCAAAAAGTGATACTTTAGTGTCTTACGCTGTTACCAGAGGGCAGCAGTCGTCGAACGAAAGGAAGAAAGTACCTTTTTATGAGATTTGACAAAAAATGGCACGCAAATTATTCCTTCCCGATATTATATCGCATTTCTGATGCAATATATTATATTGAAATATAATAGTATATTGTATAATAGTATAATAGTAAATATATATATATAATATAATATAAAAGTAAATAGTAATACAATAATATATAATAATATAATAGTATATAGTAATATATACTATACAATAGTAAATATAATAGTATATAAATAGTGTATTGAAAAAAAGTAACGATTCTTATCGAAGAATTTCATCTGAAACGAGAGTTCGTTAACTTGAGCAAAGAAAAATGTTGAAAATAGACACATTTGGATCACGGAAATATATATTTTCATACTGATGACGTAGTTTGCAAATCTTACTTGGAAGTTAAAAAAAAAAGTCAAAACAGATTCTCGGCATAAAGACGTTTTTTACTGTCTTTATTCCAAGCTTTATTTTTTCTGTTTCTATTTATTATAACGATATGGCATCGTAATAAGATGGTCGTTTTTCCTTCGATTTTATTAATTGAGGATATTCAAATGCAAATTATTTCTTTGAATACATTTGAATACATCAATAGAATGATCGAGTGGTGCTTATTTTGATGCGGTATTTATTCTCGTAAGATGAAATAATGAATAAGTAACATAATCGTTGCTTTTTTATCGACGAGTATAGCGAATTATTGAAATGTTTATAAAAACAAACACAACTTAAGGGGTTAGGCCACAGTAACGGGTATAAAATCATGTGCGAATTTAACCATTTGTTTTCGTATGAAAAAGTGATTCCCTTATAAAATTAATTACACATCTATTCAGTATGAATATCAAGCTGTTAGAGAATATATATTTTTTTCTTTCGATGTACAAATTGGCCGACTACTAATATTTTCTTTTTTCCAATTGGCGTGACAAATAACTTCGACAATTTTCACTCGATTTACTTCAAATTTAAAAGTTGTGTTCCTAATTGCATTTTGCAGAGTAGCACGCACGGAATTTCTGATTAATCGAAAACTTTTCATTTTATGAGCCGTTTTGTACGAAATTTTTCACGGAAAATTCATTTCTTAAGTTCAAACACCTACAACTTTTGAATAGAACAATATTTCTTAAATTCCGTACGTACTTGTCTAGGTATTCTAATGTAGATTGACGATAACTTTTGTTCTATGTTTTAGGTAAAAAATTGTGGATGCTAAATGTCACGCCGCGGAGCGCCGAAAAAAAGACAACAAAAGAAATTTTAGTAGTCTGCCATTTTGTACATCGAAAAAAATATATATTTTTTTTCTAACAGCTTGATATTCATACACATTACACTTAATTACACATTCATGGGTAATTCATTTTACGAGTGAATCACTTTTTCATAGGAAAACAAATTGTTAAATTCGCACATGATTTTATACCCGTTGCTGTGGCCTAACCCCTTAATAAACGTAGTACTTTTTTATGAAATGATCTTTTATGAAATGATCTTTTACGAAATGATCTTTTATGAAATGATCTTTTATGAAATGATCTTTTATGAAATGATATTTTATGAAATGATCTAATCTTTGAAATGATCTAATCTTTAAAATGAGCTAATCTTTGAAATGATCTTATATGAAATGATTTTTTATGATTTGATCTTTTATGAAATAATCTTTTATGAAATGACCTTTTATGAAATGATCTTTTATGAAATAATTTTTTATGAAATGAGCTTTTATGAAATGATCTTTTATGAAATGATATTTTATGAAATGGTCTTTTATGAAATGATCTTTCATGAAATGATCCTTTATGAAATAATCTTTTATGAAATGACCTTTTATGAAATGATCTTTTATGAAATAATTTTTTATGAAATGACCTTTTATGAAATGATTTTTTATGAAATGATCTTTCATGAAATGATATTTTATGAAATTATCTTTTATGAAATGATCTTTTATGAAATAATATTTTATGAAATGGTATTTTATGAAACGATCTAATCGTTGAAATGATCTTTTATGAAATGATATTTTATGAAATGATCTTTTATGAAATGATCTTTTATGAAATGATTTTTTATGAAATGATCTTTCATGAAATGATATTTTATGAAATTATCTTTTATGAAATGATATTTTATGAAATTATCTTTTATGAAATGATATTTTATGAAACGATCTAATCTTCGAAATGATCTTTTATGAAATAATCTTGTATGAAATGATATTTTATGAAACGATCTAATCTTTGAAATGATCTTTTATGAAATGATATTTTATGAAATAATCTTGTATGAAATGATATTTTATGAAACGATCTAATCGTTGAAATGATCTTTTATGAAATTATATTTTATGAAATGGTCTTTTATGAAATGATCTTTCATGAAATGATCTAAACGCACTAATCTTGATATTTTTGGGTACAAGGACTGAATCATCTTGGTAGATGATACGTGATCCTAAAAACTGGCATGTTGACCAAGAAGTTGGTACGGCTGGACACCCTGCCCTGAGATTTTCCTGAGCTTTTGCTGAGCCTTGCATACCCGAGGAATGCTTGATCCGAAATTAGAGCGAGCGAAAAGGCTGTCCTAGAGTATGAAAGTTTTTGCACTACCTCGGGCGCCATGTAACGCTTGGTGCCAACCCTGTTGTTGAGCTGTATGTCAACCGTGTCGGTGATGACGTCGTGACGCACGGCGAGGCCCAAATCTCCGATGGCACAAGTGCCGTTGGTCTTCACGAGGATATTCTTCGACTTGAGGTCACGATGGGCGATCGCCGGTTTTCCCTGAGTGCCCACGATCTCCATGTGCAAATGCGCCAGACCCGTGGCCATGGAGAGCGCCATTCTGATCATTCCGTTCGTGTCGACCGTCGAACGATTCAGATAATCGAACAGCGAGCCTTTCTCGTGATAATCCGTGATAAGCCATAGCTGCGTCCACGTACCGTTATCTGGATTGAAAAAAACCAACGAGCACGTGTTGACACGTTGCCTTGACACTTCAGGGCTCCGAAGCGATTGACCAATTGCTCGAGACGATTTTTTGTTTCTTTGCTTTGGGAGGCAAAGAAACGGAGACAATTTTGGGGAACGATTCTTCGTGTACTACAAATTCGAAAATATTTCGGAAATGACACGTTCGGTAATCCAAACAAAGCCAAAAATATTTGAAGAACCATTTCTTTGTTAGCTCGTATAAATACGGAGATGATCAGGTGATTCGTCTGGCGACCCAAACCTACCTCAAAATATTTGGAGAATAGTTCGTTTTTGGAGCCAAATAAGGATACAAAAAATTTTGAGTATTATTTGTTACTGAATCCCTTCGTTGACAGAGAGAATTCGACAAAAAGTGCCCAAAATGGCAGGAAAGTTTTTTTATCCTGATAACTTGTACTCTGGGGTTTTTGAGGGTGCTGATTACGAGTCTGAACTGAAAATTCAAGAATTCACAATGACGAAGAAATATGGCGAATAAAAATACAAATAATACAGATTGATTTAGATGAAACTCGTTACTCAAGCTTCATATATTTCCACCTATTTATTGTATTACACTGAGAAAACAGGGGCCTCGAAGTTAAGAATTAATACTATGCTTCTAAAAAAAATATCATTAAATAGCAAAAAGTATTGAATGGAAGATAAAAATTGTAATTATGGTATAGTAATAATGAAGAAATTTAAATTTTAACCTACGATATGGCACGTAATCTGATACAAATGATACATTTTATTCGGCATATTGTGATTTTTCGTAGTATTAAAAAAATATTTTGCCCACGTGATTGGAACAATTAGTTTCCAGTATTCTACAAAAAGTACGGTATAAAGAGTCACATTTTACTAATAACTTCGTAATATTTTTCGCTATACGCCGAAGATTTATGCTATGCGTATAGTGAAATCTATACGTACACGAAGATTCATGCTATACGTATAGTAAAATCCATATGAAAATATAGCGTGTAATAAAGGTTGGTATTTTACAAAGCACGCATTATTTTTACTATACAGCATATAGGACTCGCGCCTATGCGAGAATAGTTTCAAATGTAATATGCACGCATCATTTTTACTATACGGTGTGAGAATCATTTTTACACTTCTGTAACAACAAGTCTTAGAATTCCGAACCGGCAGTAAACTGCTATACTTTTCTAGCACTGAATATTAGAATTCTGGCAACCAGTGTTAGAATTTGAGGCCGTATTTTTCTCCGCGTAATAGTTGGGTACAAATTCAAAAATATTCGAGGAACCATTTATTTCTCAAGCCATATAAATACAGCGGTAATTAGGTAATTCGTTCGGTTATCCAAACATACCTAAAAACATTTAGGGAATACTTCGTTTCGTGACCCAAACAAACCCAGAAATAGTTGGGAAATAATTCGTACCTAAACACAAAAAACCTAAAACTGTTTGAAGAATGATTCGGTTTTTAACCCGAACAAACCCAAATACATTTAGGCAACTATTTGTTTGTAAACCCAAACGAATCCTAGAATATTAAAAAAAAAAATTGTATTATCTAAACAAATCCACAAACCTTTAGGTAATAATTTGTTTTAAAACACAAACAAATTCAAAGGAATTATGGAAAAAAATTATTTTATAGCCCAAACAAACCCAAAAATATTCGGGAAATAATTCGTGTCTAAACACAAAAGAGCCTAACAATATTTGGAGAATAATTCGTTGGTAACCCAAACAAACACGAAAATATTTGGGGGACGATTCGTTTCTCAACCCAAACAAACCTAAAAATATTTCTAGCGTACTTTCCTTTATAACCCATACACTAAAATATTTCACAAATCATTTCTTTCTTAACCAAAACTGACCGAAAAATATTTGAAGAAAGTTCCTTTCTCAATCCAACCAAACCCAAATATATTTCAAGGAAATTATATTCTCAACCCAAACAAACCCAAACATGTTTGGCGAATGATTTATTCAATAACCCAAACAAACCCAAAAGAATAGATATAATATTTCGTTTCGTAACCCGAATCCATAAATATTCCGAGAATAATTTGTCCCGAAGCCAAACAAAGAATAAATATTTGGGGACTCATTTATTACGTAACCCAAATTAATTGAAAAACATTTACACGATAATTTCTTAGCACATAAATTTTATTTGCCAACGAACTGAGACTACCAAAATTGCTTAAAAACACTTTTGAGAATCTTCATCAGAGAATTGCGATCAAAGTATCAGGAAAAAAAAATCCTAATTCTTATTGTCTTGATAAAGAGATCGATTCGTACCTTTGTTATCCGCGGCGATGAAGCCGAGAATATTGTCATGCCTCAGCATAACCGTCTGATATATTTCGGCCTCTCTGAACCACGATCTCTCCTCGCGGGAGCTGAATATTTTAACGGCTACGTTTTCGCCGCGCCAGCGGCCACGCCATACCTCGCCAAATCGCCCTTTGCCGATTGTCTCGACGAGCTGAATTTGGCGGGCTATGCTCCGCTGTACCAAGAGCGGCAGACCTACTTGATGTACAAAATAATCCAGGACGTGCAAATTGCATTATTCTCATTACTGATGTCAATGCGACCGCCTTATGCATTGCAAAAAAAACGACCAAAAGCCAAATACACAATGCTGCGTTCTTAAAAAAAAAAACCAAACAAATTCATGACCCAATACTTTTTTTTTCTAAATAAAATTAATACATTCTTTTCTATATAAAATAAATATTTTTTGTTCTCAATAAAGTTAGTGCATTTTTCCTAAATGATATTACTCCATTTTTTCTACATGAAACTGATTGTTTTTTTCTTTTTAATGAAAAAAAAAAAAAACATTTTATTGTAACCAAATTTTTTTTTTGTTATTAAAGTTACCAAGTTTTCCGAAAAATATATTACGTGAAAAAAATGTCAACAAATTAAACAAAAATCATTCGTACACTTCGACTGAGCTTACCTGAACCGCTACCACTGGTCGTCATTTCCAGCATGTCTCTTATCGTCACCCCACCGAGGATGGGTCGATCGGGCGCTTCGAGAGAATCGTCCGGGAAATGTCGCGCCGGTCTTCTTCTCGTCATGTGGATGTGATATATGACCATAACGACCACGCAAATTGCGCAGATCGGTAGCGCTATCGTCAAAGCCATTTTCCATGTTGCCCACGCCCCGACACCGCCGTTCGACGTCACTTTATTTTTTCGCACAGGTAATCATTCGTTAGAACGTCATTCGGAAGATCGACCAATCAGAACCGGAGCAAATTTTACCTCAGCCGGAAATTACATTTTTTCGATCATTTATATATAACATTCATTTATATATAAATACATAATTGTCTACATATATATATTATTATGTGATAATAATATAATAAATATATGAATACAACATTGCAGTATATATACATACATACGTGACAATTATGAGCTGGCCGAAAGAAAAGTAGATATTTGATGATTTTTCAAGTTCGCTTTAAGAAAAAGCGTTTTTTTATGAACAGTATTTCCTAGACGAAAAATTAAGCGTTCTGGAAAAAAAATCAAAGTTCCATTTGAAGTTCAGCAGAATCAAGATAATTAAAATCCAAATATAAAACCCTCTTGAGAAAACATTTTTTTTTAATAGAATTGAATATGATGTTGAATGCATCGTTGGGATGCAACGAAGATTAATTATTTTCAAATGTTCCTATTTTTGGCCGATTTAGCCTGTGAAAGATTCAAACGGTTTACTTATTTTTATTAGAAATTCACGACCTTAATTTGCAAAAAAGAAGCATTGGAAAATGATAAAAATGAAGGAATAAGAAATTAACAAAAAAAAAATAGTTGCAGCTCAACGATGCAAATTTCAATGTCATAATTAAATTTATCGATTTATTAAATTCATTTAAATTTCATTATCCACGCCATAAAAATTTCTTCGTTCTCGTCATAAATTCAATCAAATTAATCCATTTGAATCTGAATCTTTGATAATTTTTTCCCGATGACAGAGTAGCCAAATACAGTTATTCAGGACCGTTTCGTATCCAGAATTTAATTATCTTCACTCTGCCGAACTCAAAACGTAATATTGCATGTTTTTTTTACAGACTGCTCAATTTTTTCTGGCAAATGTTACCCAATACAAAAATACGCTATATTTTTTTCAGAGGACTCGAAGCGCAATTAAAAATCGTATTCTTGGTCGCGAAGACTGTGCGCGAGACCTTTAAAAAAAAAGCACATGGCGATCGCACAATTGTCACCCTGTATGCAACACCGTCAGTCTATAATTTGAGGCTGAGGCAAAAAAAAACATTGTCGATTCCGCAACGACAGCGATGACAGGCAATTTGAGTAAAAGCGTCCCGTGCGATAAAAACACTCTCATGCGATTTTCATTCGCGCAAAATAGTGACGAAGCCGACGATTAGTGAGGCGCAGTGAATTAAAAAAAAAAACAAAAGAAAGCAATCCGCAAGGCGTGCACGAATGCTCGTAAATTCTGCGATATTCCAAGCGCATCGCGGCAAGCCGGTTGCGCAAGACAAGCCACAAAAATAAAGCAATACGAGGAGGGATGCGGCGCTCTTCGAGCCTGATAAATTTCGATGCTTCGCAAGCGTTGCGCGATGAAAAATAAGAAGGAAAACAAAAAGCGTGCACCGAGAGAAACAAGCGTTACAGGGCAATGCACAAGTAAAAGCTTTTTTACAACCTCTTTGACGTGTATTAGCAACACAAAAAAATTGGTCGACGAGTATGGCCGGCCAATCCGTCAACTTACGAATTATTTGTGGGCTATTTGTTTTTTTTTTATTTTTATTTTATTTCTTTTAACGAACGGTCGTTACGAGGCTAACGCTCGGTGAATAACAATACAAATTATTCGATCGAACAGGAACGAAAATGTCGATTGAAAGTGCAATTGATTCTCGATCGAATGATTCCCTCGTTATCGCGCCCCGCCTAATCGTAACGCCGTTTATTCGCGAAATATTTTTTCCACTTAATTGCCCAATCGATAGTATTTTTTTTTTTTTATTAATTTTTTTGCAGGAGATACCAATGTGACGGGTAAAAAAAATATATTTTTTTATTGCACTTTCTTAAAGTGTACTCAAGAATATGTGAAAAATGTCAAGTTAAAATATTGAAAATTGAACAAGTTACGGACGATTTAGGGAGTTACTAGATAACAAACATTCAATGAAGTTTTTCTTGTAACGACTTTTCTCGACCTAGCTATAATTGTTCGATTTTCAACTTTTTAACGCCAAAGTGTACATAATTGCAGTAGCTATCATTCGTAGACATTTTTTTTTTTTTCAAGCCGCGGAAAATAAGTAAACATTTCACAAAAAATTATACTATTTTTTAACACCCACAATTTGGGATGGTTTTCGAAAAACAGCTACGTTCAACGAGAACTACATTTATATAGATTAAAGTCTTTTATTTTCATTTTTCGGACCATCCCTTGTTAAGGGGATACCTTTAGGGAAAGAAAAAATTTGTGAATTTTTGTGATTTTTTTTTAAAGGAAAGTTTTTTTCACCTTTTTGAGACTTAGGGTATGTTTTAATACTACTGTTGCCTGTTACATGGTATTTTTTTATTAATCTTTGAAAATGGCGGCGGCAATCTTCTAAACTGCATTTTGGAGTCTGACGTGACGTTTGGCTGAAAACCTAATCGACCGATTCTGATGAAATTTGGTATAAATCTTTCTAACCTCATTGTCCAAAACACAACCCTAAATGGTTTTGAAAGTTAAAAGAACAATGTATTTTTTATTGCAAAATGTAGTCATTTTTTTCGGAAAATTCAATCTTTTTGTTTCATAGCGTACTATTTCGTCGATCTCCAACATTTCTCACTTTTTCTTCGTCCATATTCTGCGTACGAGCGTTAATGAAAGAAAAATCTTTGTTGGTTTTGTGATCTGGGATCTGAAAAAAACCAACGAAGATTTTTCTCTCATCAACACTCATACACAGAATATGAACCACGAAAACGTGAGAAATGTTGAAAATCGATTAAATGGTCCGCTTTGACACAAAGAGATTGAACTTTCCGAAAAAAAGCTACATATCGCAACATTTTTTTTAGTTTTCAAAACCATTTGGCGTCATATTTTAGACAATAAGGTTAGAAGGATTTATACCAAATTTCATCAGAATCGGTCAATTAGTTTTTTAGTTGCACGTCACGCCAGTTTTGAAAATCCAGTTTAGAAGATCGTTGCATACGTCCGCCATTTTTTAAGGTTAATAAAAAAAACCATGTAACAGCCAAAAGTAGCAATAAAACATACTCTAAGGCTCAAGAATAGTGAAGAAATTCTTCTTAAAAAAAATCACGAAAATCAGCAATTTCGTCCTCGCCTAAATACCCCCCTTAAGGGGTCTTCTCACTTTAGACGCTAAAAAGGCTATTTCCGTGATTTTTTTTGATAGGTTTGTATTATAGATATTGATATAGAAGTTATTGCATTTAATAAGTACACTTTCGAAATATATTGTAAAAGTTTTTCTTTTGTATTTATGTAACCCAAACAAACTTTAAACGCGTTTTCCTTCAAACCACGTTTTTCGACAGCTTGTCGACAAAATCTTCGAAACTGCTGAATCGAGCCTTATGAAATTTTAACCACATATTCTTTACAACCATATCTATAGCGCATATCAAGGATTTTTTTAATTTTGATTATTACTATTTTTTTGCCAATAACGATGAAAAAAATCACGATTTTTTGTTTTTTCGAAAAATGTCCGCCATTTTATCCGATATGCGTTATAGCCGTTAACGTACTGAATCTAAAACGTTTGATTTCTTTGTTTCGGAAGACCCATCTCCGAGATGTCATCAACAGCGCAGACCTACAATTTTTTAGGACATTTTTTTAACTAACATTTTCCTCTATAAACAGTGACTTAAGTAAATAAATTTTTTTTTTTATGTATTTCGAAAGTGTTTTTATTAAGTGTAACAACTTTCACATCAATATCTATAATATAAACCTATCAAAAACATCAATGAAAATAGCCTTGTTGGCGTCTAAACTGAGAAGACCCCTTAAGTTATCGATTCGGCCGTTGGACCACATTTTTTATTCAGAGGCTCTATTATACCTCAAAAACCTATTCAAATTTTAATTTATTTAAATAAAAATTTACACGAAATAAGTTCAATATATGCTTAACAACATACCTTTTTTCCAAATTCCAAATAAATAATCCAGTAGACAAAAAAATCGGAAAAAAACGGAGTTTTTTCGGCCCGTCACATTGACCCCCCTTAAAGTGCGACGTGTAAGGCCAAGGGATGGGGATTCGATGATCGGGAACTTTGCTCTCTTCACGACGATACATGACACGCAAAGGTTATTCGCGCTTACTCCCGCGAGCCGTGATGAGGACGTGAGGTGAGATTTTTCGTCTCGTCTTTCTTACCTTAATACGAAAAATCCGGCGAGAGATTCGAGTACTTCGACTGACAAACAGGGATGCGATTAATGGCCCAAACAAACTCATTATCGAGAGAAAGAGAGAGGAAAAATGAAATTCGAAAAACGACAGTTTTTTGTGTTAGCGATTCCGCGAGGGGGGAGGGAGGTGGCGAATATGAAATGTTGGAAGTACCTGGTGCGTGTGTACGCTGCACAGCGTCATTCATAAGATGCGAAGACGATGACTGAAATCCCCAACAATCGTATGGCGTTGAATTTTCCATCGTTGGAAAGCAACGAACATTTTTTTAAATTTTCTTCAATTTTCTATTTTCGTTACTATCTGAAATCTTTTTCGCAGCTTATGGTTATGAATTTTCAACAGAGATCCCCAGAAATGTTTCGCTGATTTTCGTGGTCGAAGTGTACCGGAACAAAATACGCCAATACGAGAAAAACAAGATTCCTTGCTCTCCAACGATTCAAACTTCAATACCATACAATCTTTGTACATGCAGGGTGTCCTTGACGAGTGTTACCAGCTTTCGAAAAGTACGAAACGTGATTTAAAAAAAGTTGTTTGGTTCTAAGGAGCTCTTGGTTTGACCTTAATAAGGTCGAACCACGAGTTATTATTAACCTTATTATGCGTCTTATAGGCGAGATTATCGCTAACATTAATGACCTTATTAAGGTCAATTAAGGTTTGACCTTATTAAGGTAAATTAAGGTTTGCCCTTATTAAGGTCAATCAAGGCTTAACCTCATTAAGGTCAATTAAGGCTTGACCTCATTAAGGTCAATTAAGGTTTGACCTTAGTAAGGTCAATTAAGGTTTGACCTTATTAGGTCAATTAAGGTTTGACCTTATTAAGGTCAACCAATCGTTACCTTTCGAATTTTTGTTACGAACTCACACTTTTTATGGTATATTCTTGCAGCTGAACCCTAAAGCTTTTGGAGACAGGATACCACTCAGGGTCGAAGAAATCAACTTTTTTTTAGCATTTTCTCAAAGTATGCATATGCAAAAATATGTGAGGAAATGTTCAAGTTAAAATATTTAAAAGTGACCAAGTTACCGATTTTCAATTAAAAAAAACAAAACTGTCCACAAATGCAGTAAAATCAGCAATTTTTTCCTCGCCTAAAGCTATCTCCCCCCTTAAATGACTATCGATAATTATTTTCTCATCAAGTGCGCGGTCCATCTTTGAAGCCCCATCTCGTCGGGCCCTCGGAACCGGACAACTTTTGTTTGAAACATTCGCCATTGGGACGCGTACTTTTCGAGATAGCGTCGTGCAAGAGACTTGACAGGCGACACCCTGTGGACACGCATGCAGTAATGGTCGAGGCATAGGGAATTGAGAGCCATCGTACGCGAGACGAGAGAGCTTGAAGAAAAACTTTCCGTTCGACGACTCTCGCTTGTTTACGCGATATAAATGAGCCGATATCTTTTTTCTCTCTCTTTTTTTTTTGGTCTGCGACATTAAGGGACTCAAATCAGCTTGGGAGAGGAAAAAAAAGCGAACGAAATTGCGACGCAATTACCGTATGAATCGTTCGAGTGTACGAGTAAACAAGAGAAAAAGATACTTTGAAAAGACTTTTTTTCATTCCTACACAACGCGCCTGATGCGAACTCGTTGAAAATCCTACGAGGGAAAAAA